>CM060931.1:696189479-696789479 GCA_030765085.1 Allium cepa
CGACGTTGGCATATAGTATGACAACTTCCAATCCCGGTCACTTTAACAACCAAACGTTATAATAACACCGCGGTCATTTTAAAATAATTATGCTCCAAAACCAGAATAAAATATCCATTTCAAAACCATATAAATACGATATCATTTCTATTTTAAAACTCAAATCAATATGATATCTTTTTATTTCAAATATATCCTTTTTTAGGAAATCATAACACTTTCAAATCTATATACCTTGAAATCTATAGCTTTGAAACATAACTTAATATATTTCCATGGTTTACATATTAAATTACTTTATATAATAAAATAGCTTTTTAAATTTCACAAAGAAATTCCGAATATAGGTTTAAATTCCCAAATAAACCATTTTAATTTCCATATATTTCAAAGCTTTAAATATTTTACCATTTCAAAACGAATTCTTTGATAATTTCATATATATCAAATCCAATTCCTATTATTTAAATTTGAAATCTTTACTTAATAAAACAAATATTATTTAAGTAAAACCCTTAACTTTCAATAACCGGATATTCTTTCAATAAAATTAACTTGATAATATTCTTTTAAATCAATTTGATATTCATTTAAATCCTCTATCAAAAACAAGTTATAAAATCATCCCTTTAAATCTCAATTTACTTACATTTCAAATCAAATTTTTCGAGGATAATTCTTAAATACTTTTATTCAAATCATATTCACATATATCTTCAACCTAAATTTTATTTGAGTCATTATAAACTCTATACACAATAGAATTTTAAATAGATACTTAACTATTATATAAAAGAAATCAAACTTCATTTTTTAGCTTATTTTAAAATTCGAAACAAATTTATAAATAGCTAAAGTCAATAATAAAATAGCATTTATATAATATCTAAAATAAATATCTTTATACCCATATATTTCTTTACAAAACCACAGAAATCATTTCAAAAATAATTTTATATATAGGCCGCGGTGTCTGTATAAAATTTTCTATCCTATGGTCAAGTGATACGAATATTTATCATTTCAATCCGCAATTTAAAAATAAAAATTACGGTTGTATATCATTTCAAACCGTAATCCGAAATGAAATAAGAATGCATAATAACTTGTTGTTTATAACAATATAAATAAACATCCATTCATCCAAAATCAATCATCAAACACTTATCATCCCAAACATCATCCAATCCAAACAATATCATTAAAATATAACATGTAATAAATAACAGGTACTAACTAATAGTTATATTAAATAATAAATTTAATAACTGTTTAACTGGGAGTTTATATGCAATAAATGTATAAATAACAATTTAACTGGCAGTTTATATGTATTGAATAATTAAATAACAATTTAATTAAATTGATGAAATTAACTGAGATGATGCTTTAAATTGCGCCAAATAACCATAAATAAATTTTAAATCACATCATATATCAATTTAACAAACATAAGAAATTTTAGAAGTTGTGAGTGGGTTAAAACACTCACCTTTATACGAATCTGAAAATAATAGACTTCTAATCAATAGCTTCGCTCTACTTTTCCTTAGTCTTCTTCTTGATTTCTAGCTTTGTTCCGTAATTTTTCTTTTATTTTGATTTACTTTAATTTACCTCCATATTATTATATATATATGTATGTATGTATGTATGTATTTATGTATGTATTTTTAAAAGGTTTGGAAAAATTTTGAAAAAGAAGAATTGAAAAAGAAAAGGATTGAAATAAGAAGAACTGAAAATTGTATAGAAGATCAAGATTTGAAAAGAAAGAAGAAAGTATGAAATGGAATAAAATTTGAGAAGAAGAATATTTGAAGAGGAAGGAAAAATTAAAACGAGATATAATAAGGAGATTTTTTAAAAAAAAAAAAGAAGAAGAAGGAGAATAGAATGGAGGCTAAGGTTTCATTTGCATCATATCGTATTTATAAGATTAGAGTTAGGTTTTGGACAAAGAGATTTGAAAAGAGAGGCTGCTATTAATTAGAAATAATTGAAATGACATTTCGGAAAATGAAGTTGGAAATGAGCGAAAAAAATAAATTAAAAATAAAGTAAATATGAACAAACTTGGGATTGAAATACAGTAAATATGAACAACCTTTTTAAAAGTAGAAGGTATTAAAAAGAGGTAATTATTAATTAGAAAGGGAATGAATGGACTAACTCTATACTGTAAACAAACTTTTAGAATTCAAATTTCAAAACAATCCTTTGCTTAATTAATTTGGTTAACCCTAAACATACCAAAATTAACATCTTTTAAAGATATAATTAACACACAATAAATGAAAATAAATTCAACACACAAATTTGTGTCATAAATTACAAGAATATACAACAGTGAGAAATCTTCATTTCTCCCTCTTTGTGATTAGATTGGAAATTAAACAACTTGTTAACATTTCGATTGAATGTTTTACAAGTAATGCATTAACATACATTCAAAAATATGATAGCATAAACATGGTAGTATAAACAGGTGTATAATATATATGTACATCTTTATCGCCACTTATAGTTTACATTCATAAATAAAAGGTACGAAAATAATCCACATAAGGAGGCAATGAATGTAAGAGTAAATTAGAAAAGTGAAGATGGAAAGGTAAGTTATGTTGCATTAAAAATCTAATAAAGTCTAATTGGAAAGGAAATAGTCGAGTGTAAATCTATTTTACCCACTTTATCATCTCCTATTGACATTTAATTTAACAACGTATGAGATTTCAATATAAACTAGCATTAAATTTTGATCTAAAACATAAGTTTGAATTTAGGTATAAACATATATGTAGTAAACTAGCATTAAATTTTGACACATGAACTAAATTAATTTATTTCAATATATGTTTACAATTAACGTCTTCCCACTTAAAAAGATTCCAATCATATTAGTTGTCATTGATAGGTAAAAAAGAATGAGACAATTCAATCCTTTTTATAGTAATTTAGCGTATTTATGGAAATATTGCATACAAACCAAATGTTATTAATTTCATATTTCTGTAATAAATTTTTCAGCTACCAACATTTCAAATAAATAAACATATGATTTTTTTATTTAGTAAAGAAACGTATATCATTCTTTTTATTAGTTCATTAGTACTCTAAAATCTGGTTAACCTTTGTTCAACCTTTCAATACTTTACTATATTCTACTTTGACAAATCCTAACATTGTAGTACATTTCACATTAATGTAACATTTATTAAAATTTATTTCCAATCCTAGTTCCATCAAATATTTAAACAGGTAACTTATAATATTTGTTTACAAGCCAATTGTTACACGTAAATTTCTCATACTTCAACCAATTGTCATATTATGAACGGAATTAACATTAATTTCAAATATTCACTAATTTATTCCATTCTATTTTCATCTTTTTTTATTTGCATAATATTTAATTCCAATTGTTGCACTAACTAAAGTTATTATATGCTAGATTTCAATGGAATGACTTGTTTTTCTTTCATTACACTACTATATCCAATTATCCATCTTTCCTTTGTATTAACTCCTATTTTAAGTTAATTTCAAATTAACGTACTACTTAATTTCCTTTAATCGTAAATAGATTTCCTATTTTTGTTTAATAAATCAAAGAAATATGTAACACGTAATAATTGATAGCATTAACTTTTATTGTTTCATTTTCCTTTCTATTCATATAAGGATTCATCCATAAAGTTTACATTTACTTTTTACCACTTTTACTTTTATTCATTGATTCAATGTTTATTTCAAATATTTTCATTTATTACTCACAAACATTCATTGTCATATATAAATGTCATGTCAGTTTCTTCTTTTATTGCATTATATTTATTCATTCCTTCATTATTACGTAACCTCATTTATTATCATTCATTTATCTATAGTATTTATGCTTAATCACATTTCTTAGCCTCCCAATTGTTCACTTAAGTTTCTAACCGTTTATTTATAATACTTCCCTTTCTATTATATTCTCTTAGAAGCAATTTCAATTATACCTAAGTTTATAATGCTAGAATAACAATTTCTTATTTATTAAAGAGTTCCATCAATTACCTCATTTGAACTTATTTCTCAATTCACCAATTAAGACCTAAAATATAGATTTACGTTTCTATTAAATTTACATTCCCCCTTCCGTTACTATATTAATAATCACTAAGTAACGTTTATTATCAACTATAAATATTATAACTGCTTAACGAACACTGATTTTATAAATTTGCACTTTATTAAGTATTCGTCATCAGTTAACATAATTTTGAATTCCTTTCCCAATTTACTAATTTCAATCAATCCTAACTTTACCTTCTATTTCAATTAATAGGGTGTGCACAAATTTAGTTAATGCGTTAAATCTTATTAATATAACTTTAAGGCTCATTTAATTCCAATTGATTCACATTTTAATTATTAACCAAATAAACGGGTAACTTATAACGTGTGTTACCATGACTTTAATTACACCTATGTAGTCCCTATTATCAAACAAATGTTACAAATTCCTAAATACTTCTGCTTTCATCTAATTACCATTTAGTATATTATTATTTTTCCATTAACAAATTTCAAAATTTCCCCAGACCTACCTTTTACATTTATTATTTTATTAAGTTTACATTAATAAATCTTTTCTTCCATTTTTTTAATTCAACAACTTGTTCTATTATGAATACCATTAACATTATTTCCAATATCCCTAAATTAATATTAACGTAAACTTTTATTTATTGTTATTGCAATTTATAAAAAAATTCAATTTATACAAGTCTTTGACTAACTTTATTGCCTAGATTTACATGTAGTTACTTTTAATAAATAAATTACTGCATTGGTTAATCCAACAATTACTCTTTTTCTCATTTTATATTTTATAACCAAATGTAACAACTTACACTGTTCGTAAATGGGATTTCCCTTCAATTGTCAAAATTAAATTTTTATAACCATTGCTAAATTACATTCTTAACATTTACTTCAATATAGGTTACGAAAATTTAATTTCTTCCTAATTTAATTACAAATCTCATTGATTTATCCAATTTTATTTATCAGAATTTACGGGTCGTTACATAACAAAAACGTATGATGACCAAAAATGTCATACCATGACAGGTATACTTTAGAAAATCAACAAAAGTCATACAATATCTCAAGAATTTCATAGCATCAAAAAGAATGTCATATTCTTTATTTTATTCACCAAGCCACGAATATTGACAACATATCATTGCAAATCGCAAAAATTGGTGAAATACAAATTCCAAAAATCATCAATTAGAAATCTAGAAATCACAGGGGGATGGCCAATCCCAAACGGGAGCATGAAAACTCACCAACACGTGTATCACAAACGGAACGCTATTCCATGGTCGTTAACCATAAAAGTTGGAATATCGATGGAGTACAAATGGTACATCCAATGAACCTAAAGCCGGGACATCGATGTAGTACAAACGGTACATCCAATGAACCGAAAACATAAACAATTTAGAATATCGATGCAGTACAATAACGGCACGTCCAATGAAGAAAAAAGCTGGGACATCGATGTAGTACAAACGGTACATCCAATGAACCGAAAACACAAACAATTTAGAACATTGACGCAGTACAATAACGGTACGTCCAATGAACCGAAAAGCCGGGACGTAGATGTAGTACAATAACGGTACATCCGCTGAACCGAATATCGTAAAGAACATGGGTCGCTAGCCCATAAAAGAAATGAGACGAAACTCAATAGAACGAAGTACAGTCCCCTATGTGGACAAAGAGACATCGCACATTGCTAGTTTAAACCATAAAATGATCATCATCGATCATCAAGAAGTGTCAGCTACACTAAGCTAGTAAATATATGAGTTTAGCTTCATGTCCCATAATCACTAGCTTAACATAAATATTTACGAACAAAATGTAGATTTCCACTCGAAAATTGTCACAAGAGTTTCAATTGAACAAGTCCAAGAATTAACCGACGAGGTAAATGCAAGCGTTTCATACCACTTGTTCTACTAAGCTGTTTAATTAGATTTCTCGTACGAGTGAGGTAAAGATTTGTATATACTAATAGATTGGAAAACGGTTTTATAAACGAGCTTTGTATTAAAAATAGAGTTTGAAATCATCTTCGTAAAAGAGTTTGATTATTTACTACTAGTATAGAAACATTTGTATTTCAAAGTGACAAATTACAAAAATGATCGTAGAAGCAATCAACCATCAAAATTCACATACGAAGACGTGAAGCAAATACATAGAAATCGATACCGAGTCCATCAAGTTGGATATTCCCAAAAATCCCAAAAAAGAAGTCATCAAAGTCGATAATAAATGATAACAACAAATCGGATAATTCCGGATCGATAAAAACTGGAAATTCAAACCCAAAAGGCAAATTGGGCAAATACATCAAATCAGTTGACTGGACCAGGGTGGTCAGTCGACTGACTCAGATCTGGAAACTTTCCGTTTCCAGGTCGATTCGACTGAACCAAAGTGGTCAGCCGATTGAATCATGCCTGGAAACTTTCGGTTTGCAAGCTCAGTCGACTGACCCAGAGTGGTCAGTCGACTGACACTGGCCTAGGGAATTTCCTTGGTTTGGTTCAGTCAACTGACCCTCTGGTTCAGTCAACTGACCCTCTGGTTCAGTCGGCTGAACTAGATATTCCAGTATATTCAGCCTATGCCCCCAAGGGGCAAAATTCCAGCAACTTGTAATCGATCGAGCGAGGGCGCTAAGGGTTTACGCCAATCGGCAACCCAGCCCTATAGGCTCTTCGATACACCACCAAAAGCATGAACAAACATCAAAGTTATGATTTTTAAAGATTTGGCTTCAAACACTAAAAATTGAACTATTCACAAAACCAATCCAAATCAAAAGCAATTGCACATGAATAAGTGTTAGGAATTCATACCTAACAATCAAAAATAGTTATAGACATAGATGTGAGATAAAAATCTCACCTTTTAACCCAAAAACAGTGAATGAGAAGCTATAGAGCATGGCAAGAACAATCACTCTTCAATCCTAACCCAAGAAGCTTGAATCTAAGATCAAAAGAAAAACATTTCCTAAGTTAGGGTACAGGAATTTCTGAAATTGAAGAGGGAATGAGTTGGAGAAGAAGAAGAGAATGCTTACCAATAGCTTCTCTTGAATTTGCAAAGAACCTAGGGCTTAGGATTTTAGTTTCCAATCTCTTCCTCCATTTTTTATGAAGCTTGAGTGTTAGGAAATGAAAGTGAAGTAATGAAGAGGAGAGGGGGTGGAGTAATGATATAAGATGAGTTGGGTTAGTAGGCTGAACCCAAACTCAAACCCAAAGCCTTAAGTGAAAAATAGCAAAATTCACTCAACACAAAACATATCGATGTTTAAACTCAAAAAGGTTGCAAACACCATTTTAAAGTCAATGGAAGTGGTCTCGAGTTCAAATTCGACTGTTTGCAAAAAGTAGCTTTGCGGTCTATAATCCGACTAACGATGCTATATTCAAATAAAATATTTAAATATACAATCGTTAAATATGTGGGTTGTTACCGACTTTCCTCCTTAAAGAAATTGCATCCTCGCAATACTTAAGAAGAAAATAAAGAGTAACAACCATAAAAGCATAACAACACAAATGAAAATTTGAAATAAGAAGTTCACCATAAAGAGCACGAAAGAGTAAGCCCGAACGTGTTCGGTCGATGAATTCTTTGAATTCCCAATAGCAAACCTTAGGATTTGAGAACCATTGAACTTTCACAAGAGGAACATCTTTATTTTGAAGGTGCTTAACCTCCGAAGCAATAATAGGAATAGGATGTTGCTCACAAGTCAAATAGCTGAAACTTCAGTTTCCTCAATAACACCGGGCTCAAGAATAAAATCGGTATCCCTAAGGCATTTCCATAGTTGAGGAACGTGGAAAACGTCATGAGTAGCAGAAAATTGAGCCGGTGCAATGACGTAGTACAATAAGGGTAGGCCCGAGAAACTAGAAACTCGAATAATTTAAAACAACGGCGAAGTACAATAATAATACGCCAGATGAACCAAAGCTCAAATAATTCGAAACACCGACGCAGTACAAACGCTACGTCAAATGAACCGAAGCTCAAATAATTCGAAACACCGATGTACAAACGTTACGTCAAATGAACCAATGCTCAAATAATTCGAAACATGGACGTAGTAAAAACGTTACGTCGAATGAACCGAGGCTAAAATAATTTGGAACACCGACGTAGTACAAACGATACGTCAAAAGAACCGAAGCTCAAATAATTTGGAACACCGATGCAGTACAAACAGTACATCAAACGAACCAAAGCTCAAATAATTCGGAACACCAACGTAATACCAATGTTACGTCAAATGAACCGAAGCTCAAATAATTCGAAACACCGACGCGGTACAAATGGTACGTCAAATGAACCGAAGATCAAATAATTCGGAACACCGACGCAGTACAAACGGTACGTCAAATGAACCGAAGCTCAAATAATTCAAAATACCGACGGAGTACAAACGGTACGGCAAATGAACCGAAGCTCAAATAATTTAGAACACCGATGCAGTACAAACGGTACGTCAAATGAACCGAAGTTCAAATAGTTCGGAACACCGACGCAGTACAAACGGTACGTCAAATGAACCGAAGCTCAAATAATTCGGAACACCCTAAAAGAACATCGGACACTAGTCCATAAGAGAAATGAGACGAAGCTTAATAAAACGAAGTACATCGAAATGTCCGATGAACTTGGTAAAAAGATCATTCCATCGGACATCAACAAAGAAACAACCACTTGTTACTTACGACTAAGGGCATTGGCAACACGATTTCCCCTTCTGGGAGAATAAGAATATCAAGATCATAAGATGCAAGGAACTCAAGCCAACGTTAAGTTCCTTATGACAAAATAAACATTTCAAAGATTTATGATCGGAGTGGAGAACGAATTTCTCCCCCAAAATAAATGATGATGCCAAACTCTAAAAGCGACAACAATAGCCACGAGCACTAGACCATGAGTGGCATACCTAGTCTCGATAGGCTTTAATTGTTAAAAGCATAAGTGATAGCATGTTCCTTTTTGCAAGAGTATGGCGCACAAACCAATACGACTCATATCGGTACAAACAATAAAATCTTCTTTCCCTTCCGGAATCACAAGAATAGGAGTATCGGAAAAGAGTTCTTTTAAATAATCTTCTTTCCAAAAAAGCTAAAATTTGAAAATCACAATTATTTTTATGTAATGATTTTTCCAGAAAAATTTACATTTTTACAAGTGAATATATCCTGTCAAATTGTCTCATCAAAATAGTTAGGAAATTCCTATCGATAACGTTGATCAAGCGCATCGACCAGAATTCTTAAAGCACTCAATGGGCAATACAATCACAAAAATCATCTTCTATAGGATAAAAATATCTCTTAAATACTTTACAAATATTCTTTGTTCGTTTCCAGAACAAAAACCCAATCATACTTATAGATAAATCTTACGAAAAAGATTTACAAAATTTTAAATTGCTGTTTTCATTCAAAATCAATAAACACAAAAATGGAGTCATAGAGAAATTCGTAGAATACACGATTCATAAAATGGTAGAAATAAACTGGACAAACTGAATGACATAATAAGTCATTCATAAGAATCATAACGAGTTCGGAATGCGGTAAGTGGAATGATAACTTTCGCAACTCGTAGCAAATGAAAACCGGTGGCAAGGTGGAGCTGAAAAGACCTTAACACCACTCAAAAGATTGCTTAGGTGATAATCCTAAGACAAGCTCAAAAATAGCAGAAAATTCCACAAACTACCCGAATGAGAAAAATAATGTTTTCCTCATCATGTGGGTTTAAAGAATAAAATAACGTCATCAAATTGGAATCTAAATCACAAAGAAAAATAGATATCTTCTTAATAGATTAAGAATGTCGAAGATGAATAGTCCACTCGAGACATAGGATATGGCTTCATAATGATTAAGCCAATCCATTTACAAAAAATCAATTAAAAAGCCTAAGTAACGCATGGCATGCAAATCGTCTTGGAAAGAAAAAATCACATAAAATAATCTTGACATCAAATCAAAGAAAATTGTGTGTTGCAGATCCACCAACTGGATTCGCAATTCTCAAAGAAGTCATCGAGCCCGAAATGTTTAAAGAAAAAGAATCAACAAGCTCTTTTGATATAAAAATGATGAGATGATCCCATATCAAAAAGAACTCAAATAAGAAGATCACGAAATAAAACAATGTCATCAAGGATTGAATAAAAAGTATCTTGACTAAGAGAAGTGTCACTAGGAGCTTACACAACATTTAGCTTTCCCTCCCTCTTGCTTGGAAGTTTGAGACATGAAGATAAAAGATGACCCCTTTTGCAATAAAGACAAAAGAGAGGTTTCAGACATCTATTAGCATAATGGTCCGTGGAACCACAATTGTAGCATTGACCACGACTAGAGGTAGGTGTCTTTGCCAACGGAGTTTGTTACTTCACTTTCTTGTTGGGAGTGGGGCCTTTGAATTTGATAGGCCTCTTCATGTTATTGTTGGAGTTCAGTTGGGCACCTACAACTTCAACATCACCTCCATTATCGGCCTCTTCAAGTTGAAGACCGATATCAATAAGTTGATCAAAAGAAACTTCTAGTTTCAGAAGCAAAGGCTTTTTAAGATTCTTATTCAACCCATAGACAAACCTTTGATTGTTATTCAATGGGTTATTAATATACTCGACCCCATATTTAGAGGGAGATTCAAAAGATGCGACATACTCTGTCATGGAAGATACACCTTGCACAACGTCAGTAAAATGCCGGGCCAAAGTTACTTTTTCGGCCTCCGGCAAAAACTTCGATTCAAATCTTTCATGTAATTGCTCCTAAGTAAGATCCGCTTCGATAATCTTCGAAGTCAAGAGTTCATGCCAATCTAATTCACTTTCTTGGAGCATGCTAGAAGCCACTGGGACTCGATGTAAATCAACAAGATTCATACGAGAAAAGATGCGATAGCACGATTTGATCCAAGCTTGAATTTCTATAACGCTCTCGGATCCCTTGAATGGACTTTCACCCAAATCGGTATAGTCTCTGCACAAGCGTGCAAAACCAGATCTAGGATGAGTAGGCTCTGGGATGGGTCCGAGAGTTTGAGCATTCCTTACTAAATCTTGAAGTTGTTGTGCAGACATAAGTACTCCATCCTAGGTAGTAGCACTAGATTGACCGGCGCTGGGACGACCTGGTCAAACCATTTCCCTTCTTTAAGAAAGAAAGAAAGAAGAAGAAAAAGTTATTCTCAAAATGAATATCAAGCAATAATGACTGATAAAACAAGGAATCACAAAAAAATAGGATAGAACGGGTCCAATGACTCGAATAAAATCCAAAGGCACGACTCCTAAGATGGACTTAGGACGACGATCCTTGTTAAATTATTCTACATTGTTCCAATGTTTTGCTCTGATACCATGCTGTGATGCCCCATCTCTATACTCACGCTAGCGAAGGACACTACGGAGTAATGCCGTCAACTAGCACGACCTTTTGAGGAGCGACCATCCGTGTAATTGTTTTGTGTGAGCACCGATATGTCAGATAGTATAATATGCATTTCATTTCAAGAGGAAATCCGACATATCAAATACAAACTCAAAGCTACTACACAGTGGCTATATGGTCTTTGGAAACAAATATAGAAATAAACATAACACAAATCAGTCATAGATGTTCATATCTTAAAGGCATAAACAATTATGAATATAACACATAGAAGTGTAGATCAAAGTAGTGGTCATATAAGATCCACTACATCACAAAAGAATAGAAACAAGTGCTAGACAAAAGAATATGTATACATCAAGGAGTCAGTATCTCAAATGTATACAACCAAAAACTACAAGCTAAGTAGTTAGCCAAAGTCAAATGATGGCCCCAGATAAGAAGTCATGAGGAAGCACCTGTAATTTTTCAGTCTGACCCGATTATTATTTAATAAGAAAATTATAAACGGATCAGTCTAGCCATAAATATCAGATAAAAATGAGATATGATAAGAGATATAACAAAAACGTATGATGACCAAAAATGTCATACCATGACAAGTATACTTCAGAAAATCAACAAAAGTCATACAATATCCCTAGAATCTCATAGCATCAAAAAGAATGTCATATTCTTTATTTTATTCACCAAGTTACGAATATTGACAAACATATCGTTGCAAATCGCAAAAATTGGCGAAACATAAATTCCACAAATCGTCAATTAGAAATCCAGAAATCACAAGGGGATGGCCAATCCCAAATGGGAGCATGAAAACTCACCAACACGTGTATCACAAACTGAACGCTATTCCATGGTCGCTAACCATAAAAATGGAATATCGATGCAGTACAAATGGTACGTCTAATGAACCGAAAAGTCGGGACATCGATGTAGTACAAACGGTACATCCGATGAACTGAAAACACAAACCATTCAGAACATCGACGCAGTACAATAATGGTACGTCCAATGAACCGAAAAGTCGGGATGTCGATGTAGTACAAAAGATACATCCGATGAACCGAAAACACAAAAAATTCGGAACATCGACCCAGTACAATAACGGTACGTCCAATGAACCGAAAATCCAGGACATCAATGTAGTACAATAACGTACATCCGATGAACCGAATATCATAAAGAACATGGGTCGCTAGCCCATAAAAGAAATGAGATGAAGCTCAATAGAACGAGGTACAGTCCCCTACGTGGACAAAGAGACATCGCACATTGCTAGTCTAAACCATAAAATGATCATCATCGATCATCAAGAAGTGTCAGTTACACTAAGCTAGTAAATATATGAGTTTAGCTTCATGTCCCATAACCACTAGCTTAACTTAAATATTTACGAACAAATTGAAAATTTCCATTCGAAAATTGTCACAAGAGTGTAACGCCCGCGGATTTTAGACTTTCGAAAAACCGACATCGATACTCACTTTATCGACTGCCGAGAAATCAAAGGCCGAAAACCGAGATGTTATGGGTTTTAAAAAGAAAAGAAAAGAAAGAAGAGAGAAAAAGAAGAAAGAAAAAGAAAATAGAGGAAAAAGAAAACAACAGAATCTCACAATTCGCAGCGGGACAACATATAATAATAAATGAATAATCTTTAAACAAAGAACTACAGTTATTACATTTCATCATATTTCATTACATCATATCATCACATCAGAGTGTACAACAACATCATACAACAACAAACAATGCAGCGGAAAAAGAAATATTATATAAACTAGTAATACGCCATGCCATCCAGCTTGCCTCCAGCAACTCCAGAATATCCAGAATATCCTGATAAACCTTACTCTTGACTGCCCGTGTGAAAATTGGTGGGCACCCAGAGTTTAGGAAGGAAAACAATAAACTCCAAGTCAGTCATGTGACTGGTGTGAGAACTCAAAACAGTTTATTTAACTTTGAAAACAAAATAGAGGAATATTTTTAAATCAATTCGCAATGCTTTTAAAAATGAGACTACCATAAGACCTCCCACCACACACACAATGCAAACGCAGACTTGGAGGAGATTTCTTCTTATGTGAGTCAAAGATGCTTGATACGCATTTAAAATAACATTTGATATTATTATTAGTGCATAGTGTAGGAAAAATTCATTTCGAAAGTAGAATATAAATCTTAGCCAGCATAGGTACCATTATATTATGCCTACTATAGCTACCTCCTGAGGAAGCAGGTTCTACAACTAAAACCGTACAAGTTTCGTATTGTTTCTTTGGATTTCCAACAAATGATCAGGCCAAGGAACTTCCCATTGCCACTGAGAATGCCTCTGGAAAGACATCCCCGAGAACCAAACCGGATCTCTGCCAACACAAGGCCGGGTTACCCCTAACTGGGTAACTACTGACACGAGCACGCCATTCCCCGGTCCTTTAGGACCTTTTCAACCGAGCGCTCGATATCCAACATCACACCATAATAAATAGAGTGTTTCCAACATGAGTAAGTATCTGGGCTCCATACCATGATACCACCCCTTTCCAGAAGGAAATGCACATACCCTAAGGGGAGCTACAGCAACCCCTAATAACCTTGCCGCATCTTTCCTGTTTTGACCATTTCCGGGATGTGAGGCTCGACGAAGTCACGTCCACAAAAACATACTTTATACAAAAGCCATGCTTTGGGTCAACAAATGATCAACACAATGATCACTAAGATAGACGATCAAATAAATGATCCTATCACAAATAATCAACACAATGATCATTTCAGCATCACTCAGCATGTCACATTACCAAAATGGGATATATCGCTGATAACTTCAACTATATAACCTTTGAGCTCGTACGTCTCAAAGAAGGGTGTTAAGCAAAGAATAAATTCTCCGCCACCAACAGAAATATATTTGAATGAAATCGGCTTTATATCTCAAATTGTAATGTCAGGCATACAATCCATACAAGTTTGTTCCGGGCTCGAACAAAACCGAAGGCACTTCTTACGAAGCCCTTGCAATACGGGTATTCACAATCCCGATCGAATTTCCCATCACTTAAGAGATCTCAATACCAGGAGCTACCCAGTGCAGAGACAATCGATAGGTCATCCTATCGCTTTTGTAAATACTCGGTCTTCAACACCGATCTTCAAATGCAATTTATAACGACGTATCACATATTCGGAATGGGTTATACGACCCCATGGTCCTTTCCCGGTTAACCCGAAAAGTGAGCGCTTATTCAAAAATAAGTGTGCATTCATATTCAAACAAATCACATCAAATACCCATTCAAAGGGAAATATTGATAGTCGGCTATTGAACTATCAATTGATATGCATACATCACCAGATTCCAAATAATTTTCCAAATTATTTATTTTCCAAAATATCTTTATAAGATATATAATTCCAACACTTCAAAAATAAATCAATATTTATTTTCAAACAAATTCCACTTTTCACATATAAATTCCATAATGAATTTATATTTCAAAATGTCCATGCATATTCGATTTCAATAATTCATTTCAATTTATCTTCAAAAAGATAAATTCTAATATTCACTTCTTATTGGAAAACATTTCCATACTTATCAAAAATAAGTAATCAACAAATCTTTTTATTTTCAACCTTTGAAAATATTCAATATACTTAAATCGAATTAAGTATATTATTCATTCTTTAAGGGAAATCATTCTCTTAAACATTTTTATTTAGGCCAAAACGAATGTTGCGTAAAACATCGTTACGACAACCCAAAATCACTAGTATAGGGATTCGAAATTAAAATAGATATATAAATCCCAATACTATTCAAAACATTCCCTTTCGGAAATCATTTACTATAACAACAGTGTTATAGTCCACCATTTCCTTTTATTTCTCGAAAACGTCTATTTCAACAATAAATGTTGAAATCTATGGTTTCGAATCTCAACACCTTTTAAAACATCGTTAGATCGTTTTAATTATGTTTAAAATATCACATTCTAAAACATTTTCTTTAACATGTTATTCACTATTCAAAAACATGAATATACTATGTTCACAAATTCCATTATTTCTATTCACTTTAACTTAAAGGATTATTCACTGTCTAAAACGTGAATATAACTCCATTTATAAGTTATGACAATTAACTTATCAAAATAAGTCGTTTGCGGATTTATAAAACAACGTTTATAAATTCCATTTCTATTTATTTATAAAAACTTCTTTTTTTATAAATTCCTTTATTAACCTATTCCAGTTTATAACTAAATTATAAACTAAACGTTCATATTATAAGTTAACTACTTATAAACGATTATTTCACAAAATCGTTCCTTAGAATTTCATAATTATAACTCTTATAACTTATAAGATTCATTTATTTATCCAAAACTATTATTTTAACAACATAATAAATTTTATAAACCTACTGCTTATAAAATTCCATTTATGACTTCACCGTATAAAATTCTATAAATTTCATTCTATTTATGAAATTCATTCACAATTTATTCTTACACTTATAAAAGCTCGTTTTATAATTCCTACGTTCTAATTTATAAATTATCAATTTATAAATCTTTAATATAAATCAATTTATATTTTTCTTTTAAAACGTCTTTAAATTCCTTTATAATTTCATCATTTCGATTTATAAAATAATCAAATTTTATAAATCTTATATTTAAACTTTTATCATATATTCAAAAATCCAATCTAAATTATTTTATAAAATCATTAGTTCATATTTCTCAAAAATCGACTTTTAATCGTATTTCTAAAAATCAGCTTTTTAACTATATTTCACAAAAACCATAATTTTTATAACTTTAAAAATTATAACGTTTATTTATTTATAATGGATCAATTCCAGAAATAAAGTATATTTTCAAAATCACTTTTAAAATCATTTTAAAATCCCAAAATTTGGGTCCAATGATGCTACACACCAAATAGTCAATCACGACAACAACGATATCATATATCGATATGATAATCAATCAAATATCAAAATATCTGAAATTAAATAAATACTGTTGAGGAATCCAGTTGGATCCCTCCAACCTGTTTCCTGCATCCAAAAACATTAGCACAATACCAATTTCGCTCCAGTACGAAATTATCGCGGTATATGTTCTTAATAAATATTATCCGCTTAATAACGGCGTAATAGGGTCTCATCCGCTAAACAAAAAATGCGGGAAATCAACAACTGCAATATATACATATGCCAATATATATATATTGATATTACATATAATACCAATTTCACTGTTTATGAAATATTCGCGGTATATGTTTTTATTAAATAACATCCGCTTACTAACGGCGTATAATGTCTATTTTAACAATCAATAGATATTAATCATCATTCAAACATGCATTCAAATATTTTAAATCTAACTATTTAAAATAAAATCGAAATCTATTCGATTGAGTGAGAAGTTCTCACCTTGGTTTTAAATTCCGTTTAAGCTTTTATTTCGAATAAAATTAAACGCGCGTTTAATTTTACCCGAAATTCTCACTAACTCCAAACGACTCCAAACCAACTCCATCGCGTAGTGCTCGTCCATACGATTCCAACGCAACTGAGTTTGCATTTTTTCGACCTCGTATGAAAAAGTTATGAATTTTTAAAGATCGTACACGATTTATAATATAATAAAATCTACATCTCCTTTTATAATTTTAACCTTTTACATCACAGCCCTTGATTTCAAACTCCAGCAATCCAGGCCGCAACTTGCAATCCCCCTTCTCCTTTCACGCGCACGGCTACAGATTACCAAACACGCACACAACCCATTCCATCTCAAACTAGGGTTCATCTTTGCCATCACCACGTCGAGCTTGAACGCGATCAGGATACTCCATTGCGAAGCCCTCCTCCTCCACTACACTCGGCCCCCACCATGCTGAGCTCGGCCCTAAGATTGGCCTAGAATTTCGTGCGCAACCTCCAAGAGAACGCAGCCCCTATATCCCAAAATACAGCTCCAAATCACATCTCCACCGTTGATCTTGTAGAGCTTGACGTCCTCTACATCTTTCGTGTTGAACATTCTTGCTAATTGTCGACGGATTGGAAGATATCGAGGAGGAGAGTTGGGTGTTTTCTGGCCATTGAACTGATGGGTGGCGGCTAGGGTTTTGAGTTGTTATATTTTTTTTTTTTTTTTTAATGAAGGGTGTGTGTCTCCTTTTATAGAAAAAGCTAGCGTAAACACTATTCATCCCGGGAATTCCGAACTCCGATTTAGACGCCGTAACCAGCGTACCTAGGGTTTATCCCGCGTTCCGGACACAATGTAACAGGTTTCGGAAGCTAATTCGGAAGTATGTGCGAGTTATGGCTACAAACGCTCAATTTAAATTAAACCGATTTAAATCGATTTCTAGGCGTTTTAAATTTGTACCGGACAAACGGTAAATCCAAACGACTTGAAATTTGAAACCTTACAATAATATCACATTACGGATCCGATGAAACTGGTTTCGTCGAAATCCGAGACTTTTTGAAAAATGGCTATTTTGACTCGCCAAATTTAAATTAAAAATAAATCGATGCGTTTCGAGCTGCCACGATCAAACGATAGCTCCGATTGACACGAAATTTGAAATCCGGTAATAACTAACTATTACGGATCCAATGAAACTGGTTTCGTTCAATTCTGAGACTGTTCAAAAATTGGCTATTTTACAGTCGATTATTAAATATTAAAATATTCAATTTTCACAGATTAACTTTCAATTCGATTTTAAAAGTTCTAAAATATTTCTATAACTCCAGTATGATAAAATAAAATTTTCCAAATTATTTTCAATCATTTTTAACTCAATTTTTAATTATTTTCATAATTTAACATATTAAATTATCGATTAAATTATCCAATTAAATCCAATAATTCAAATAAAAATTTATTTGACTTAAAAATTCATTTATAAATATTTAAAATTAATTAAATATTCAAATTTTAATTAATAAAAATTCTGGGTCGTTACAATCTTTCCCCCTTAAAAGAATTTCGTCCTCGAAATTACAAGTAAGAAAAGTCACAGAATTTATTAACTTTCCAAATTCATAGTTAAACTCCTTACAAATCTTTACTAAGTTTCCAAATCATACTTAGTTATCTTTTCAAAACAACTACTATTTTTTTAACTTTCAATTCCAAAACAAAGTTAAAGTTTTCAAAATTTTTCCAAATTTTCTCAAATTTTTTCTAACGCCTTAAATTTCCGGAAAAATTCGCCATAGTCTCCTTTGCGCGGCTCGATCCGAAAAAAAATGACAGTATATATATCACAAATATACATCTCATCAAGTAATGAGGCATCCCGAAGTGAAAAAAGTGTAAAAGTACGATATTTAATCCGAGATATGTACCTTATATTTTATTAGCAAGCATATACGGCTAATATAGCGCAAAAGCGAGCTCCAAATGCGAAGCAACGCGATCCGCACCTACTAAATACTCAACAAACAACATGAGAACATGCACATATGCAAATAATCTCAATATACAACATATATCTCCATAACAACTATACATGTCACATAGCAAATGCAACATATTCAAACATCAACCAACTAGCCATTCAACAAATTCATAATCAATAATATTCATTCATATTCTCATTAATATTTAATGAAATGGTTTTCAATTTAAATCACATTTGATTCAAAAGATTTGGTTAAATCATTTGATTCATTTACATTGGATTTACTAACATTCATTCTCAATTTTAATTAGTTTGCATTCACTAATTAAATCTAATTCACATTCAATTCTATTCAAATTTATTTACTTCTAATTTGAATTCAATTTCATAGCTTTCAATTTCATTAACACTTAATGAATTTTATACAATCAATCAACATCCATATAGCAACCAAAGTATATTAATTATAACCAAATTCCTTTGTTTATATTCATTTTCATTCAATTTTATTCAACTTCTAATAACATTAGATTTTAATGAATTATCACTTACATTAATTATTCCATATCAACTTATTTACATTTAATTGATTAACATTTCAATTCATTCATTCAATTCAATTACTAAGTTGAATTTTATTTCCATAACTCTAGTTCATATTTCTTTTAATCCACTTGATTATTTACTTCGATACCAAAATCAACTTAATTCAATATCTCTTAAGTTATATTCCATTTAACTTTAAATTCACTTTTATTTACAACTCATATTCATATAGTTTCACTTCTTATATATATAAGTTTATTTCACAATTGTAAATACTTTAATTATAATTCAATTCTTACAATTCATTTATTTATACAATTATCCTTTTATATAGATTATTCAAACAACCTAACAATTAACTTATATACTTTCATAATTCTGAAAAATTATTTCTTCATATATAAAATATACTCAAGGTAAAATTATTTCATTTACCCAATTTAAAACAATACTGTGTCGAATTGTTCTGTACAAGTGTTTAGAGATCCCTATCAACAACGTTAATTACTCGTATTAACCAGAATCTATATACCACTCAACAAACCAATCATCACAATATAAAATAATTTTATATTCACTAACAAATACGCTCTCATAGCTATTATTACACTCAACTCATTCTAGAGTACTACTGACTCTATCTCTAATGAGTAATACCCTACAGAACCATGGTTCTCGCTTAACCATAAGCTCTGATACCAAATGTAACGCCCGCGGATTTTAGACTTTCGAAAAACCGACATCGATACTCACTTTATCGACTGCCGAGAAATCAAAGGCCGAAAACCGGGATGTTATGGGTTTTAAAAAGAAAAGAAAAGAAAGAAGAGAGAAAAAGAAGAAAGAAAAAGAAAATAGAGGAAAAAGAAAACAACAGAATCTCACAATTCGCAGCGGGACAACATATAATAATAAATGAATAATCTTTAAACAAAGAACTACAGTTATTACATTTCATCATATTTCATTACATCATATCATCACATCAGAGTGTACAACAACATCATACAACAACAAACAATGCAGCGGAAAAAGAAATATTATATAAACTAGTAATACGCCATGCCATCCAGCTTGCCTCCAGCAACTCCAGAATATCCAGAATATCCTGATAAACCTTACTCTTGACTGCCCGTGTGAAAATTGGTGGGCACCCAGAGTTTAGGAAGGAAAACAATAAACTCCAAGTCAGTCATGTGACTGGTGTGAGAACTCAAAACAGTTTATTTAACTTTGAAAACAAAATAGAGGAATATTTTTAAATCAATTCGCAATGCTTTTAAAAATGAGACTACCATAAGACCTCCCACCACACACACAATGCAAACGCAGACTTGGAGGAGATTTCTTCTTATGTGAGTCAAAGATGCTTGATACGCATTTAAAATAACATTTGATATTATTATTAGTGCATAGTGTAGGAAAAATTCATTTCGAAAGTAGAATATAAATCTTAGCCAGCATAGGTACCATTATATTATGCCTACTATAGCTACCTCCTGAGGAAGCAGGTTCTACAACTAAAACCGTACAAGTTTCGTATTGTTTCTTTGGATTTCCAACAAATGATCAGGCCAAGGAACTTCCCATTGCCACTGAGAATGCCTCTGGAAAGACATCCCCGAGAACCAAACCGGATCTCTGCCAACACAAGGCCGGGTTACCCCTAACTGGGTAACTACTGACACGAGCACGCCATTCCCCGGTCCTTTAGGACCTTTTCAACCGAGCGCTCGATATCCAACATCACACCATAATAAATAGAGTGTTTTCAACATGAGTAAGTATCTGGGCTCCATACCATGATACCACCCCTTTCCAGAAGGAAATGCACATACCCTAAGGGGAGCTACAGCAACCCCTAATAACCTTGCCGCATCTTTCCTGTTTTGACCATTTCCGGGATGTGAGGCTCGACGAAGTCACGTCCACAAAAACATACTTTATACAAAAGCCATGCTTTGGGTCAACAAATGATCAACACAATGATCACTAAGATAGACGATCAAATAAATGATCCTATCACAAATAATCAACACAATGATCATTTCAGCATCACTCAGCATGTCACATTACCAAAATGGGATATATCGCTGATAACTTCAACTATATAACCTTTGAGCTCGTACGTCTCAAAGAAGGGTGTTAAGCAAAGAATAAATTCTCCGCCACCAACAGAAATATATTTGAATGAAATCGGCTTTATATCTCAAATTGTAATGTCAGGCATACAATCCATACAAGTTTGTTCCGGGCTCGAACAAAACCGAAGGCACTTCTTACGAAGCCCTTGCAATACGGGTATTCACAATCCCGATCGAATTTCCCATCACTTAAGAGATCTCAATACCAGGAGCTACCCAGTGCAGAGACAATCGATAGGTCATCCTATCGCTTTTGTAAATACTCGGTCTTCAACACCGATCTTCAAATGCAATTTATAACGACGTATCACATATTCGGAATGGGTTATACGACCCCATGGTCCTTTCCCGGTTAACCCGAAAAGTGAGCGCTTATTCAAAAATAAGTGTGCATTCATATTCAAACAAATCACATCAAATACCCATTCAAAGGGAAATATTGATAGTCGGCTATTGAACTATCAATTGATATGCATACATCACCAGATTCCAAATAATTTTCCAAATTATTTATTTTCCAAAATATCTTTATAAGATATATAATTCCAACACTTCAAAAATAAATCAATATTTATTTTCAAACAAATTCCACTTTTCACATATAAATTCCATAATGAATTTATATTTCAAAATGTCCATGCATATTCGATTTCAATAATTCATTTCAATTTATCTTCAAAAAGATAAATTCTAATATTCACTTCTTATTGGAAAACATTTCCATACTTATCAAAAATAAGTAATCAACAAATCTTTTTATTTTCAACCTTTGAAAATATTCGATATACTTAAATCGAATTAAGTATATTATTCATTCTTTAAGGGAAATCATTCTCTTAAACATTTTTATTTGGGCCAAAACGAATGTTGCGTAAAACATCGTTACGACAACCCAAAATCACTAGTATAGGGATTCGAAATTAAAATAGATATATAAATCCCAATACTATTCAAAACATTCCCTTTCGGAAATCATTTACTATAACAACAGTGTTATAGTCCACCATTTCCTTTTATTTCTCGAAAACGTCTATTTCAACAATAAATGTTGAAATCTATGGTTTCGAATCTCAACACCTTTTAAAACATCGTTAGATCGTTTTAATTATGTTTAAAATATCACATTCTAAAACATTTTCTTTAACATGTTATTCACTATTCAAAAACATGAATATACTATGTTCACAAATTCCATTATTTCTATTCACTTTAACTTAAAGGATTATTCACTGTCTAAAACGTGAATATAACTCCATTTATAAGTTATGACAATTAACTTATCAAAATAAGTCGTTTGCGGATTTATAAAACAACGTTTATAAATTCCATTTCTATTTATTTATAAAAACTTCTTTTTTTATAAATTCCTTTATTAACCTATTCCAGTTTATAACTAAATTATAAACTAAACGTTCATATTATAAGTTAACTACTTATAAACGATTATTTCACAAAATCGTTCCTTAGAATTTCATAATTATAACTCTTATAACTTATAAGATTCATTTATTTATCCAAAACTATTATTTTAACAACATAATAAATTTTATAAACCTACTGCTTATAAAATTCCATTTATGACTTCACCGTATAAAATTCTATAAATTTCATTCTATTTATGAAATTCATTCACAATTTATTCTTACACTTATAAAAGCTCGTTTTATAATTCCTACGTTCTAATTTATAAATTATCAATTTATAAATCTTTAATATAAATCAATTTATATTTTTCTTTTAAAACGTCTTTAAATTCCTTTATAATTTCATCATTTCGATTTATAAAATAATCAAATTTTATAAATCTTATATTTAAACTTTTATCATATATTCAAAAATCCAATCTAAATTATTTTATAAAATCATTAGTTCATATTTCTCAAAAATCGACTTTTAATCGTATTTCTAAAAATCAGCTTTTTAACTATATTTCACAAAAACCATAATTTTTATAACTTTAAAAATTATAACGTTTATTTATTTATAATGGATCAATTCCAGAAATAAAGTATATTTTCAAAATCACTTAAAAATCATTTTAAAATCCCAAAATTTGGGTCCAATGATGCTACACACCAAATAGTCAATCACGACAACAACGATATCATATATCGATATGATAATCAATCAAATATCAAAATATCTGAAATTAAATAAATACTGTTGAGGAATCCAGTTGGATCCCTCCAACCTGTTTCCTGCATCCAAAAACATTAGCACAATACCAATTTCGCTCCAGTACGAAATTATCGCGGTATATGTTCTTAATAAATATTATCCGCTTAATAACGGCGTAATAGGGTCTCATCCGCTAAACAAAAAATGCGGGAAATCAACAACTGCAATATATACATATGCCAATATATATATATTGATATTACATATAATACCAATTTCACTGTTTATGAAATATTCGCGGTATATGTTTTTATTAAATAACATCCGCTTACTAACGGCGTATAATGTCTATTTTAACAATCAATAGATATTAATCATCATTCAAACATGCATTCAAATATTTTAAATCTAACTATTTAAAATAAAATCGAAATCTATTCGATTGAGTGAGAAGTTCTCACCTTGGTTTTAAATTCCGTTTAAGCTTTTATTTCGAATAAAATTAAACGCGCGTTTAATTTTACCCGAAATTCTCACTAACTCCAAATGACTCCAAACCAACTCCATCGCGTAGTGCTCATCCATACGATTCCAACGCAACTGAGTTTGCATTTTTTCGACCTCGTATGAAAAAGTTATGAATTTTTAAAGATCGTACACGATTTATAATATAATAAAATCTACATCTCCTTTTATAATTTTAACCTTTTACATCACAGCCCTTGATTTCAAACTCCAGCAATCCAGGCCGCAACTTGCAATCCCCCTTCTCCTTTCACGCGCACGGCTACAGATTACCAAACACGCACACAACCCATTCCATCTCAAACTAGGGTTCATCTTTGCCATCACCACGTCGAGCTTGAACGCGATCAGGATACTCCATTGCGAAGCCCTCCTCCTCCACTACACTCGGCCCCCACCATGCTGAGCTCGGCCCTAAGATTGGCCTAGAATTTCGTGCGCAACCTCCAAGAGAACGCAGCCCCTATATCCCAAAATACAGCTCCAAATCACATCTCCACCGTTGATCTTGTAGAGCTTGACGTCCTCTACATCTTTCGTGTTGAACATTCTTGCTAATTGTCGACGGATTGGAAGATATCGAGGAGGAGAGTTGGGTGTTTTCTGGCCATTGAACTGATGGGTGGCGGCTAGGGTTTTGAGTTGTTATATTTTTTTTTTTTTTTTAATGAAGGGTGTGTGTCTCCTTTTATAGAAAAAGCTAGCGTAAACACTATTCATCCCGGGAATTCCGAACTCCGATTTAGACGCCGTAACCAGCGTACCTAGGGTTTATCCCGCGTTCCGGACACAATGGAACAGGTTTCGGAAGCTAATTCGGAAGTATGTGCGAGTTATGGCTACAAACGCTCAATTTAAATTAAACCGATTTAAATCGATTTCTAGGCGTTTTAAATTTGTACCGGACAAACGGTAAATCCAAACGACTTGAAATTTGAAACCTTACAATAATATCACATTACGGATCCGATGAAACTGGTTTCGTCGAAATCCGAGACTTTTTGAAAAATGGCTATTTTGACTCGCCAAATTTAAATTAAAAATAAATCGATGCGTTTCGAGCTGCCACGATCAAACGATAGCTCCGATTGACACGAAATTTGAAATCCGGTAATAACTAACTATTACGGATCCAATGAAACTGGTTTCGTTCAATTCTGAGACTGTTCAAAAATTGGCTATTTTACAGTCGATTATTAAATATTAAAATATTCAATTTTCACAGATTAACTTTCAATTCGATTTTAAAAGTTCTAAAATATTTCTATAACTCCAGTATGATAAAATAAAATTTTCCAAATTATTTTCAATCATTTTTAACTCAATTTTTAATTATTTTCATAATTTAACATATTAAATTATCGATTAAATTATCCAATTAAATCCAATAATTCAAATAAAAATTTATTTGACTTAAAAATTCATTTATAAATATTTAAAATTAATTAAATATTCAAATTTTAATTAATAAAAATTCTGGGTCGTTACAAAGAGTTTCAATCGAAAATTCCAACAATTAACCGACGAGGTAAACGCAAGCATTTCATACCACTTGTTTTAATAAGCTGTTTAATTAGATTTCTCATATGAGTGAGGTAAAGGTTTGAATATACTAATAGACTGGAAGACGGTTTTATAAACGAGCTTTGTATTAAAAATAGAATTCGAAATCATCTTTGTAAAAGAGTTTGATTATTTACTACTAGTATAGAAACCTTTGTATTTAAAAGTGACAAATTACAAAAATGATTGTAGAAATAATCAATCATCAAAATTCACATACGAAGGCGTAAAGCAAATCCATAGAAATCGATATCGTATCCATTAAGTGAGATATTCCCAAAAATCCGGAAAAAGAAGTCATCAAAGTCGATAATAAATGATAACAACAAATCAGATAATCCTGAATCGATAAAAATTGAAAATTCAAACCCAAAAGGCAAATTGGGCAAAAACAGCAAATTCAGTCGACTGGACCAGGGTGGTCAGTCGACTGATTTAGATCTGGAAACTTTCTGTTTCCAGGTCCAGTCGACTGAACCAAAGTGATCAGTCGACGGAATCATGCCCGTAAACTTTCGGTTTCCAAGCTCAGTCGACTGACCCAGAGTGGTCAGTCGACTGACACTGGCCCAGAGAATTTCTTGGGTTCGGTTCAGTCGACTGACCCTCTGGTTCATTCGAATTAACTGGGAATTCCAGTATATTCATCTTGTGCCCCCAAGGGGCAAAAATCCAACAACTTGTGATCGATCGAGCGAGGGTGCTAAGGGTTTACGCCAATCGGCAACCCAGCCCTATAGGCTCTTCGATACACCACCAAAAGCATGATTAAACATCAAAGTTATGGTTTTTAAAGATTTGACTTCAAACACTGAAAATTAAACTATTCACAAAACCAATCCAAATCGAAAGCAATTGCACATGAATAAGTGTTAGTAATTCATACCTAACAGTCAAAGATAGTTATAGACATAGATGTGGGATAAAAATGTCACCATTAAACCCAAAAACAATGAATTAGAAGCTATAGAGCAAGGCAAGAACAATCACTCTTCAATCGTAACCCAAGAAGCTTGAATTTAAGCTCAAAAGAAAAACATTTCCTAAGTTAGGTTTTATGAATTTCTGAAATTGAAGAGGGAATGAGTTGGAGAAGAAGAAGAGAATGCTTACCAATAGCTTCTCTTCAATTTGCAAAGAACCTAAGGCTTAGGATTTTAGTTTCCAATCTCTTCCGCCCTTTTTGATGAAGCTTGAGTGTTAGGAAATGAAAGTGAAGTAATGAAGAGGAGAGGGGGTGGAGTAATGATATAAGATGACTTGGGTTAGTGGGCTGAACCCAAACCCAAACCCAAAGCCCTAAGTGAAAAATAGCAAAATCCACCCAACTCAAAACATATCGATGTTTATACTCAAAAAGGTCGCAAACGCCATTTTAAACTCAATGGAAGTGGTCTCGAGTTCAAATTCGACTGTTTGCAAAAAGTAGCTTTTTGGACTATAGTCCGACTAACGATGCTATATTCAAATAAAATATTTAAATTTACAATCGCTTAATATGCGGGTTGTTACAAGTGATTACTTCCTTACTTATATTATTTCTGAGAAAATGATGTCTGATATCAATATGATTAGTTCGAGCATGTAGGGTAGTATTTTTGGATAAATTTATTGCACTCGAATTATCACAATATATTGGTGATTTTGAAAAATTTAAACCATAATCTTTTAAAGTTTGTTGCATATATATTACTTTAGAACAAGCCAAAGAAGTAGAAATTTACTTTGCTTCAGTTGTTGATAAAGAAACCGTGTTTTTCTTTTTACTAAGCCAGGAAACCAGAGAATGCCCCTAAAAGTGACAAGTCCCACTTGTACTTTTTCGGTCTGATTTACAACCAGCATAGTCAGCATCACAGTTAGATATTAAGTTAAAAGAATCATTTTTAGGGTCAAATAAACCATAATCAGATGTGTGTTTAACATATCTTATGATTCATTTACGGCTTTTAAGTGGGTCTCTTTAGGTTGGGATTGATATCTGGCATAAAGACAAACACTATGCATGATATCAGGTCTACTAGCAGAAATATAGAGTAGTGATCCAATCATTCCTCTATATAATTTTTGATCTACATCTTTCGAGAGATCTTCTTTACTAAGATACTCATTGGCTGCCATGAGAGTGGGTTTTCCACTCTCAGTAGTTAAACCAAATTTACTAATTAGGTCTTTAGCATATTTTTCTTGACTAATAAAGATACCATTATCTAGTTGTTTTATTTGTAATCCCAGAAAGAAATTTAATTCACCCATATGACTCATCTCAAACTCTTTTGTCATTATTTCAGAAAATTCTTTATTCGTTTCAAAGTTAGTTGATCCAAAAATGTTATCATCTATGTAAACTTGTACTAGTTGAATATCATTTTTATTTCTTTTAATAAAAAGAGTATTATCTACTTTACCAATTTCAAAATTTGATTGTAATAGATAAGATCTTACTCTATCATACCAGGCTCTAGGAGCTTGTTTTAGACCAAATAAAGCTTTCTTAAGTTTGTAAACATGATTTGTTATCATTTTCAAAAAGTGGTGGTTGTTCAAACTTCTTCTTTTACAAATCCAATTAACAAGGCACTTTTAACGTCCATTTGAAATGATTTGAAATTATTATGATTTGCGAAAGCAAGTAGAATCCTAATGGCTTCCAATCTTGTTACGAGAGCAAAGGTTTCATCAAAATCTATTCCTTCTTCTTGACAATAACCTCGAGCGACTAATCGAGCTTTATTTATAACTACCTCTCCTTGTTCATTCATTTTATTTTTATAAACCCATTTAGTTCCAATTAAAGTTTTATTTTCAGGTCTAGGAACAAGTTCCCAAACATCATTTCTAGTAAATTGATTTTATTCTTCTTGCATAGCCAAAATCCATGAATCATCAGTTGATGCTTGTTTTGGATTTTTGGGTTCAATAGCTGATATAAAGCTACATTACTAATTTGAGTTAGTTGATTTCTAGTTTTAGCAACATATTGCATATCTCTCATTATATTTTCTATAGGATGATCTTTTTAAAGTTTAGTCCTTTTATTAGGATGATTAATTTCATTATTAGTTTCAATTGATTCTTGATTTTGAGTGATCAAATCCTCTTCATCATTTGTATCTTCAAAAATTTTGAAATTTTCATCAAATGAAACATGCATTGTTTCTTCAATGGTGTTAGTTTTTAAATTAAACACTCTATATTCTCTACTTCTATTAGAGAATCCGTTAAAGATTCCTTTGTCAGATTTAGGATCAAATTTATCAAAATTATCTTTCGTATTTAAAATAAAGCAATCACTTCCAAAAATCCTGAAATAAGATACCTTAGGTTTCTTTGAATAAAGAAGTTCATAAGATGTCTTATCAGTTAGAGTTCCAATTAAAATTCTATTTAAAATATAACAGGCGGTAGCAACTGCTTCTGCCGAAAAATTCTTTGGTAAATTACTATCTAAAATCATAGTTCTCGCACACTCTTGAATCGTCCTATTTTTACATCTACTACTCCGTTTTATTGTGGAGTTCTCGAAAATGAAAAACTGTGAGTTATTCCCTTTTTATTGCAGAATTCCTCAAACTTTCCATTTTCAAATTCACCACCGTGATCACTTCAATTAGATATAATTTTGAGAGAAAGTTGATTTTGAATTCTTTTTGAAAAGTTCTTAAAACATTCAAAAGTATCACTTTTATGTTTCAAAAATATTGTCCATGTAAATCTAGAATAATCGTCTACAAATACAAACACATATTTACTACGATTTATCAATAGAATTTGAGATGGACCAAATAAATCAAGATGAAGTAATTCAAGAGGTTTTGAAGTTGAAATCATATCTTTTAATTTGAAGGAACTTTTTATAAGTTTTCCTAATTGACATGCATCACATAAACTATCTACTTTAAAATTCATTTTAGGGAGACCTCTTACTAGATCATGTTTTGATAGTCTAGATAAGAGTTTGAAATTTAAATGCCCAAATCTGTTATGCCAAATCCAAGGGTCACTTGTATTTGCCAACAAACACAGGTTACCATTTGAAACTTTCATACTAAGAATAGAAATATTCTTTTTCCGGACTCCTTCAAATGTTATGGTTGAATTATTATCTTCGATGTGACATTTATCTTTTTCGAATTTAATTTTATATCCTTTATCGCAGAGTTGACTTATACTTAGCAGATTATGTTTCAGATTCTTAACTAGCAAAACATTAGTAATAGTAGGAGTTTCAAAATTACCGACTTTGCCTATGCCAATCACATATCCTTTTGAATTCCCTCCAAAGTTAACCAGTCCTCCGTCTTTATATATAATATCATTCAGTATATCTGGATTGCCAGTCATGTGTCTAGAACATCCACTATCAAGTATCCATTTGTTTTTCTGATCTGCACAATTTGTCCATTGTGGATTGATTCCTCAACACCCATAAAGCATGATTCCTGCACATCAAACAATTTTGGTAGATAACTTGAATTTGAATATTGATTATATGCAGACTCATGAAACAATGATGATTTGAATATTTCTAAACTAGTATTAACAAATATAGCCATTTTAAAAACATTTTCAAAAATCTGCTTATGAAACTTTGAAAACCATGCCTTGATATCAATTGTGAGAAATGCGAATTGCGGATCTTAAGGCTAGGATTAACACTAGAGGGGGGTGAATAGTGTTTATAAATAATTACTAAATCTTTTTGAGTTTATGTTAATTTAGACACAGATGTGTGCAATATACAAACACAGATATGATCACAGACACAAACACAGATGCAGAAATAAAATAAAAAGCAGTAAAGGAAAGAACACACCGGATTTTATACTCGTTCGGAGTTACCCTACATCCAGTCTTGCAACACAAGTACGGATATCCTTTCAAAGGCAATCTTTACAATTACACCCTTGATTTCAAGGCTACGAGGTACACCATCCAGAATCACAATCCTTTGGGTAGAGATACTTGATTTTCCGGGCCACAAGTTCACCCACTTGATTTTACGGGCAACAAGTTCACCCAATTGATTTCCCAAGGCTACAATCACAAATTATCTCGCTTGATTGATTTTCAAGGCTACAATCACACCTTTTCTCACTAAGTTAATTACAAAAAGCCTATAACTCTAAATAGAATTGAGGATCTTGTTGAGATAGTGATAGAGAATCAAACTAAGAATGATCGACTTCGATTCAATGTTGATTTCGACAAAGTAATGGTAAGAATATGTATTAAGAAAAGTGGAAGAAGAAGAGGAGTGAAAAATCAGAAAATCCGATGTTAAAATTCGAAGAAACTGACCCCTATTTATAGAAGAACAATAGTCATATCCATTCGTGAAGAGTTATGGCGAATAGACACTTCTTTTGAAATAAAAATTTTAAACTCAACTGACACCATGTCGACATGGTCACCATGAGTATGTCGAACATCCCAAAGCATTTTATGATAATTTGATTTTCGTTGAAAATAACCTTTATCTTATATTAAAACTATTTTAAACTTTATAAATATACTTGACTATAGTTAAAATTCATAAGTAAATATAGAGAATAATATATATGGAATTTTAACTATAATTTAATATTTAAATTTAAGTATAAATATTTAAAAGTTAAATATATTATATTAAAAGATAGTTAAAATCAGGAGTAATTTGACTTTGAAATTAAAGATGATTTTGAAGCTAAAATTATTTAAAACCAGGATAGAGGTTTTTGAATCTTTTAAAAGGAAATTTTTGAAATCATTTTGGAAACAACATATAATTTTGAAAAATCATTTTGAATAAAAAGTTAGCGGATACAAAACAATGTTCCACTAGACTTTTCGTAGGTTCTATCCTACTTAGGGTTCCATCCCTTTAACGCTCTCGAAGTGGATTCCATTCCACGAATAAATTGGATTTTAAGATGCCAATGCTTTTCTATGAGTTTTAACAAAATTTCTAATTAAAGAATAAATTACTTGAATTCTTGAACTCTTGATAATCTTGATACTCATGAGTCTTCAATCTTGATATCTTGAATCTCTATATTGTACAGTCTTCATTCTTGTTACCTTCATGGTTAAATCCTACATATACATATATATCTAAACTTATAATGTTAGTATTTATATTTTATAATCTATTCTAAGGTTGTTGTCATCAAAACCAACATTTCACGGACTAACAATTGATTTTTCCGCATTATATAGTGGATGAGACCCTATGCGCCGCATAATAGTGGATGATATTATTATAATCCCATATACGGCGATATCCCACCTCGAAGTGGAATTGGTATTTAATTGTTGTGCTAACATCAATGGATGTAGGGAAACACGTTGGAGGGATCCAACTGGATTCCTCAAATATTAGATTTTGTTTTATATGTTGTGTATTGATTATTTATAATCTGTGTATGATTATATTTGTGATTGAAGTCGTTTATGGCTGTAGTTTAGCCGGATATATTTTTGATATTGTAGGATACCAGAAATAAATAAAATTGGATTTTTTAAATTTAAGTAAATTTTTTATAGTAAATTAATTTTAGAAAATGAATAAATTTAAAAGAAGGAATTTAAAGGTATAAAAGTCGATTTTTGAAATCCTATCGAATTAATTCCAAAAATATGGGAAAAGATTTTAATAAAGGAAGTTTTAGTAATATTGTTTTAAGTCGAAGGATTTATTTAAAATTTGGATTTTTAACTAGTTTGAAAGAAAGAAAGGAATTTATTTTAATAAGAAATAAATTTGAAAATCAAATTGACATTGATTTGGTATTTGAAAATAAATCTTTTGGAAATCAATTTGAAAGTTTTATTTGGTGTTTTGAAAATAAATTGGGAAATCGATTTGAAAGATTTGATGTTTTAAAATAAATCTTTGGGAAATTGACTTCAAAATCGATTTGGTGTTTGAAATAAATGTTTTGAAAATCAATTTGGAATTTGATTTGGTATATGAAGATGAATATTTGGAAATCGATTTAAAAATCGTATATCGATGGATATTTGGAAATTTAAATTTGCAATGGGAATTTATGAAGGAACGGAAAATTTGTTTAAAAAAATAAATAAATATGGGTTTATTTTTTTAAAAGTTGTGGAAAGAAATTTACGGATTTGAAATGTAAATTTAAAATAAATCCAGAAGGATATATTAATTGATTTATATGGACTATTTTGAAAAGGAAAGTGTATTTTCACTGGAAAGCCGAGTATGTTTTCAAAGTAGCTTTCAAATATAAATTAAAAGTTCTAGTGTTGATTTTAAAAGAATATTTTGGAAGAAATTATTTTCCTAAGTTATTTTGAAAATATTTAAAGCAAAGATTTATTTAATTAATTATAGAAGTGATTAATTATGGATTTAAATTGATATTTGTTTTAGAAAATGGTTACATAAATAGTTATACCCTATTTACTAATTTTATTTTAAAATTTGTTTGGACCTGAAATCTTATATGTGATCATTAGTATAATGTTTTCATAATTAATATTTAAGTAAAGATAGTTTTATTTTAAATGTCTCCAATAATATTTTGGAAAAGTGATTTGAAATTTGTTTTCAAAGGCTTGAAGTGTGAAAGGTGATTTGAAATTTGTTTTCAAAAGACTGAAGTGTGAAAAGTGATTTGAAATTTGTTTTCAAAAGATTGAAAGGTGAAAAGTTATTTGAAATTTGTTTTCAAATGGTTGAAGTGTTAAAATTATGCCTTTCAAAGATATTTTGAAAATAAATAATGGGAAAAATTATTTAAATTTGGTGATTGTTGCGAATGTTGATTGATAGTTAAGTAACCGACTATCAATATTGGCCCTTAAAGACGTTTGAATTTCGATGCGACCAGAGGTCGGATCGCAAATGTATATTCGAAAACCACATCAAACCTTTGTGATGGATCTTTTGTTTAAAAGATCAAAGTTTAAAATTTGTTGTGATTTACTTGAAATCTAAACGAACACTTATTTTTAAAATAAGCGCTCGTTATTCGGATTAGCCGGGAGAGGACTTTGCGTCATAAAACCCATTTCGAATAATGATATGACGAAATGGGATTGCATTTGAAGGTGGTGTTGAAGACTGGGTATTTTTGAAAGCGAATGGATTACCTTCGAATGTCTCTGCACTGGGTTGCTCCGGTATTGAGATTTTATCACCACTTGTCATAGGGATTTCGGACGTGATTAGTGAATATCCAGATTGCAAGGGCTTCTTTTGAAGTGCTTTCGATTTCGTTCGATCTCGGAACGGACTTGTATGGATGTGTGTTTGATGTTACACTTTGAGATGTAAAGCTGGTTTCTATCAAATACATTTCTATTGGTAGCGGAGAATTCATTTTGTTAGCTTAATACCCTTCTCTGAGACGTACGAGCTCAGAGGTTACATAGTTGATGGTTACTAGTGATACATTACCAATTTTGTAGTGTGGCATACGTAGTGCTGCTAATCATTCGTTGATCGAAGCATGGCTTTGTGAAAAGTGTAGCTTTGTGAACGAGACTTCGTCGGACCTCACACCCCGGAAATGGTCGAAACAGGAAGAATGCGTCAAGGTTATGAGGGTCGCGCCCTTTAGGCAATGTCATTTCCTTCTAGAAAAGAGTGGTATCATGGTACGGAGCTCAGATACTTAACTCACGTGGTTGCTGTAAATTTATTATACTTTGTGGTTGTTGCTTTGTGGTTGAGGATCCTTGGATAAAGATCTCTAATGACCGGGGGATGGCATACTCGTGTGGTAGTTACCTAGTTACAAATGTAACCTGGCCTTGTGTTGGCAGAGATCCGGTTTGGTTCTCCGGATGTCCCTCCTGAGGCGTACCCATGTGGGAATAGGAAGGTCCTTAGCCTGACCATTTGTTGAAAATCCAATATCTAATACGCAGCTTGTACGGTTTTAGTTGTATAACATGCCATTTACTTATGGTGGTGCCCTAGATGGTAGTTATAGTAGGTATAGTTCGAAATGTCTATGCTGCCTACGATTAATATTATACTTTTGAAATGTTTTTTTGCGCTGTGCACTAATGACAATATTAAAAAGAATTTTTCGTATCAAGTGTAACGGCCCTGACTCGACCTTCGAAAATCGGCACCGAATACGACACTCGTATTCCAATGCCGCAGATCCAAACATTGAATCGGGTTCGGCGGAGCTTATAACACATCAAGAATAACAACATAGCAGAAGAAAAGAAATGAATATCATTGATATACATCATTCGATACAACAATGATACAATGTGGATCAATATCAAAGATACAAGATAACAATGCTACAGCGAAATTACAATCTGAACAAGCAGCAGAAAACAAAACTCCAAACAGCAACTGCAACTCAAATCCAATGCTCCAAAGCCAAACTCCAAACCACAAGCTCGAACCACCATCTCGTTTCACCCAGATAAGCAAGTCTTGTCCATTAATCCAAAGACTCCAATAGAATACCAAAGAGGAAGTTGAAAGCTAGTAAATCGATATCTACTATCCGAAGAACCCAACTCTAAACTGCCCGTGTGGAAAATTGTGGACACCCAGAGTTTAGGAAGGGAACAATAAACTCCGGGTCAGTCATGGGACTGGTATGAGCGAACAAAAACAGTTTGGTCCTTTCTAAAACAACAACGGAATTTAAATTTTAAATCCGTAATGCTTTTTAGAAAATGAAAATACCATAAGGCCTCCCGCTACACACACAATGCAAACACAAACTTGGAGGAGATTTCTCCTTATGATAGTCAAGAATGCTTGATACGAGAAATTCTTTGATATTATTATTATAAGTGCACAGTGTAGAAAAACATTTCGAAAGTATAATATAAATCTTAGCCAACATACAACCATTATTGTATGCCTACTATAGCTACCATCTAAACAGTGGTGCGCCATCATAAGTAAATGGCAGGTAATACAACTAAAACCGTACAAGGCTCGTACTGTTTTGTTTGGATTTACAACAAATGGTCAGGTAAAGGAACTTCCCATATAAAATAAAATGGAACGCCTCTGGAGGGACGTCCCCGGACCCTAACCGGATCTCTGCTACACAAGGCCGGGTTACCTCTGTAACTAGGTAACTACTGACACGAGCATGCCACCCCCGGTAGTTTGCGACCTTTATCCGAAGCTCTTCCTAACCGACAACCACAATCAATAAGTTTGCAGCAACTACGAAATAAGTATCTGGGCTCCATACCGTGATACCACTGATAATCCAGAAGGAAATGGACATACCCTCAGGGGGCGCTACCCCCAAATAACCTTGCTGCCACGATTCATGTTTCGACCATAACCGGGTTGTGAGGTTCGATGAAGTCTCGTCCACAAAGCTACGGTTTTCCACAAAAGCCATGCTTTGATCAACAAATGATCAGCAGCACTCAGCATGCCACACTACCAAATTGGGAGTATATCACTAATAACCTTCAACTACGTAACCTCTGAGCTCGTACGTCCCAGAGAAGGGTGTTAAGCTAAGATAATAAATTCTCCTCCACCAACATATATGTATTTGAAAGGAATCAGCTTTATATCTTAGTTTGTAATGTCAGACATACAATCCATACAAGTCTGTTCCGGGTTTGAACAGAACCGTTGGCAGTTCCGAAGAAGCCTTTGCAAATCCGGGTATTCACAATCGCGATCGGACTTCCCGTCACATAGGGAATCTCTATACCGGCGAGACTTAGTGCAGAGACAATCGATAGGTCATCCTATCATTCTCGCAAATTCCCGGTCTTCACCACCGGTCTTCAAATGCTATCCATATCGTCGTATCACTATTCGGAATGGGTTATATGACACAAAGCTACTCTCCCGGCTAAACCGAATAACGAGCGTAATATTTAAAAATATATGGATATGGGATCTCGGTTAAGTCATAACTTATTACCCAAAACCTTTCTTTCAAATGGTTTAAACAAATTACCATTTCCAATCTTTTAAACAAAAAGATTCATTTCAAAAACCTTCAATGGTTTAAACAATTTTCGCATTTTAATCTTTTAAACAAAAGATTCACTTTTAAGACCCCCTTTCAACTTAAAATAAGGTTCACCAATCTTTCACAAAGATTCATTCATAGCCCTTCAAAACAATTTCATTCCAAATTGGATCAACTCATCCGGTCTTTAAATCAAAGACTCATTTTATAGCTTTCAAAGTTATTTTCAAAAAACAATTCCATTCCAAATATTTTATATAAAAGATACACCATTTAAAATGTTTATCAATTTCAAATCAAAGTTTGACTATCTTTTACAAAGATTGGCTAACAGTTTTCAAAAACTATTTCAGTTCGATTTGAAATCTTTCAACACAAATTGGAAACCATTTCCTTATATGAAAGCTATTACTAATTGAAAATAATTAGTTTTCGTTTCGGAAAAATCTGATTACTTTTGCACGAGTTAAAGCCCTTCAAGTATAAAACTTGAGTTGAATTCAATTTCTCAAATCATTACCTTTTAAAATGGTTTAAAATCCATATACACATTTATAACTTGTATTATCTTTTTAAGCCAAAATTTCCAAATCATTGAATTCAATTTCAAATATTGAATTCAAACTCAAATAAAAATATTTCGTATTTCAAACTAAATTAAGTTATTTAAAATAACTCTTATCTTCAAAACTCTTTTTCAATTATTTTTCAAATTCAACCCAATTTCATTTCCAAAGCCATTTGAATTCAAAATTCAAACTTTAAAACCATTTCAAAATATTAAATTCAAATATCTATGACTTAACTGATTTCGTCATGAAACCCATATTTGTGTGTGTATAGTGTGGTCCAGGGGTTTACACACAATAGTGTAACACCAATCATCACATTACAGATTAAAGTGCAAAACCAATGATCACATCACATCACAGATTAAAGTTTGAAAAGTTTTTAAATAAAAACTTTTTTCTGCCCAAAACCAATGACCCGAGCCATTAGTGCGTCTCCCCGAGTATTGCTTCGAGATTTTCAAGAATTTACCCGAGTGCTCCCCCCTCCCCCAAAAAATTTCAAACCTAATGTGTCGCCCCACCTTTATACCCACGCTAGCCAAGAACACTACGGAGTAATGCTGTCGACTAGCACGGAGAATAATGCTGTTGAGGAGCGACCATCCATGTAATTGCTTTGTGCGAGCACCGATATGTCAGATAGTAAAACATGCATTTTATTTCAAGAGGAAATCCGACATACCGATACAGACTCAAAGCTACTACACAGTGGCTATATAAATTCTTCGGAAACAAATATATAGAAATAAACATAACATAAATCAGTCATAGATAATTCATATCACAAAGGCGGAAGAAGATATGAATATATAACTAACACATGAAAGTGTATATCAGAGTAGTGGTCAAAAAAATCCATAATAATACAACAGAATAGCAACACGTTCTATACAAAAGAATACAACTATGAGTCTATATCTCAAGTGTATAAAACAAAATAAACTACTAAACTAAAGTAGTTAACCAAAAGTCAGATGATGGTTCCAGATAGGAAGACAAGAGGAAGCACATGTAATATCTCAGTCTGACCCGAGTATTATTTGATAAGAAAATAATAAACAGATCAGTCTATCTATAATTATCAGATAAAATGAGATATAAGAAGAGATGTAGTAAAAACGTATCATAACCAAAAATGTCATACTGCGACAAGTATACATAGAAAAATCAACAAAGGAAAATCATACAAATATCTCAAGAATCTCATAGCACCAAAAAGAATATCATATTCTTTATTTCATTCACCAAGCCACAGTAAATGACATACATATCAATGCCAATCGTAAAAGTTGGTGAAACATAAATTCCAGAAATCAATAATTAGAAATCCAGAAATCACAAGAAAAGGATGGCCAATCCCAGAAAAAATGAGCCGGAGCTCCTCAAGACAGGGTATAGTCCCCCATTACGGAATTTGAGCGGAAGCTTCTCCTGGTGAGTCAAAAATCCTCCTGACAGGGTATATTCCCATTGCGGACTTTGAGCCGAAGCTCCTCCTGGTGAGTCAACCCATTGCGGACTTTGAGCCGAAGCTCCTCCTGGTGAGTCAAAACTCAATAAAAATGAGGTACAGTCCTCCACGGGACAAAGATGTATGTGTGAGTCGGAATCACACAGATGGTGTCTAGTCTAGCCTCACAGACAAAGAGACATCGCACAATTTCCAGTCTAAATCATAAAAATGACCGTCATGATCATCAAGGAGTGTCAATTACAGTAAGCTAGTAAATATATGAGCTTAGCTTCATGTCCCATAACCACTAGCTTAACTTAAATATTTACGAACAAATTGTAGATCTCCACTAGAAAATTGTCACAAAAAGGTTCAATCGAACAAGTCCAAGAGTTAACCGACGAAGCAAACGCAAGCGTTTCATACCACTTGTTTTACTAAGCCGTTTAATTCAATTTCTCATACGAGTGAGGTAAAGGTTTGTATATACTAGTAGATTGGATATCGGTTTGAGAAAACGAGCTTAGTAATAAAATAGTGTTGAAATCATTTGAAGAAAGAATTTTGATATTTACTACTAGTATAGAAAACTTTTATATTTTTAAAGTGACAAATCACAAAGAAGATTGTAGGAACAATCAATCACTAAAATTCACATACGAAGACGTGAATAAAATCCAAAGAAATCGATACCGAATCCATCGAAATGGATATTCCCAAAAATCATGAAGAAAATGTCATCAAAGTCGATAATAAGTGATAATAACAAAAGGGAATCAACACAAATCGATTAAAGTTGGAATTCTAAAGCAAATAGGAAAATAGGCAAAAGTGTGCAGATTCAGACGTCTGAAACCAAGGATTCAGACGTTTGAATCTGGAAAATAAATATTTTCCAAAAACAGAATTCAGACGTCTGAATCCTTGAATTCAGACGTCTGAAATAGGCACTTTTTAGCCTATTTCCTCTATGGTTCCAAATGAACCAATTTAGACGTCTGAAATCATATATTCAGACGTCTGAATCTGAGAATAGAAATCTTCCCAGAACAATATTCAGACGTCTGAATCTTACGTTTCAGACGTCTGAATGAAGGGTTCAGGGCATTCCATGAACCTAGGCCAAAAATGGCCAAAGGGATACCGAAAGAGATCGATCGAGCGACAACGACAAAGGAATTACGTCGAGCGTCAACCCAGCCTTAGCGGCTCTTCGATACGCCTCAAATATCAATGTCCAAATATCCATAATAGGATTTTCATAGATTTTGATTTCAAAACACCAAAAATTGGAATATACACCAAATCAGTCCAAACCAAAATCAATTGCATAAAAATAAGTGTTAGGAGTTCATACCCAACAATCGAAGATAATTATAGACTAAGATGTGAGATAAAAATCTCACCTTTGAACCCAAATCAATGAAGGAGAAGCTTCAAGACAAAGGAAGATCAACCACACTTCAATCTCAACTCAAGTAGCTTGATTCTAAGCTTAAAAGAGAAATATTTCCCAAATTAGGTTTAGGAAATTTCTGAAATTGGAAGGAGAATGAGTTGGAGAAGAAGGAGATGCTTACCAATGGGTTCTCTTGAATTTGGAGCTAGAAGTTGGATTTGCAAAGAAAGCTAGGGCTTAGGAATTTCCATTTCCCATCTCTTCCACCATTTTTATTTTAGCTTGAAGTGTTTAAGTAAAGAGGAGAAGTTATGAAGAGAAGGGGTTGGGCTGAGCTAATAAGGGTGCAGTCCAAACCAAAGTCATAAGCGGGAAAAAGTAGCAAAAATCAACTATCTCCAAACACATCGAAGCTTATACTCGAAAAGGTCACAAACGGCATTTTGAACTCAATGGAAGTGGTCTCGATTCCTAATTCGACTGTTTGCAAAAAGTAGCTTTTCGGACCAAAATCCGACGAACGATAAAATATTTAAATAAAATATTTAAATATACAATCGATAAATATGCGGGTTGTTACAGACTCCCCTCCTTAAAGAAATTGCGTCCTCTCAATACTTAAGAAGAAAATAAAGAGTAACAACCATAAAAACATATTCAACACAGAAGAAGTTTTAAACAAGAAGTTCACCATAAAGAGCATGAAAGAGTAAGCCTGAACGGGATCGCTCGATGAATTCCCAGGATTCCCAAGAGCAATCCTTAGGATCTGAGAACCATTGAACTTTCACAAGATGAACATCTTTATTCCGAAGGAGCTCAACCTCCGAAGTAATGATGCGAATGGAATGTTGCTCATAAGTCAAATCTGGTGAAACTTCAATTTCCTCAATATCACCGTGCTCAAGAATAAAGTAGGAAACCTAAAACCATTTCCATAGTTAAAAGACGCAGAAAACGTCAAGAGTAGAAGAAAATTGAGCCAGTGCAACGGCGTAGTACAAAAATGGTACGCCCAATGAACCGATAAACTGGAACAACGATGTAGTATAATAATGGTACATCCGTTGATCCAGATGAGACAGAACATCGATGTAGTATAATAACAGTACATCCGATGAACCAAACACCATAAAAGAACACCGGACACTAGTCCATAAAAGGAATGAGATAAAGCTCAATAAACGAAGTATATCAAAACGTCCAATGAAATTAATAAAAAGATAATTCCATTCAGACAATGTCAAAGAATCAACCACTTGTTGCTTACGAAAAAGCGCATTGGCAACATGATTTCCCTTCCGGGAATAAAAAGAATACCAAGATCATAAGATGCCAGGATCTCTAGTCAACATTAAGTTCCTTACGAGAAAATAAATATTCCAAAGATTTATGATCGAGGTGGAGAACAAATTTCTCCCTCAAAAATGATGATGCCAAACTCTAAAAGCGAAAACAAATGCCGCGAGCACTAGATCATGAGTGGCATACCTAGTCTCAATCGGCTTTTAATGATTTAGGAGCACAAGTGATAGCACGTTATCCTATGCAAGAGAACGACATCCAAACCAATACAATAAGCATTGGTACAAAAGATAAAGTCTCGGTTCCCTTCGGGAATCACAAGAATAAGAGTATCGAAAAGAATGAATTTCTTTTAAATAATCTTCTTTCCTGAAAAGTTTATCTCAATGTAAAAATCTTTCTGGAAAAATTTACATAAGTCAATTTATTGTGTCTGACTGTCACATCTAAGCGTTTAGGAAATTCCTATCGATAACGTTGATCAAGCGCATCGACCAAAATTCTTAAAACACTAAATGGGCAATACAATAACAAAATCATCTTTTATATGATGATAATATCTCTTAAAAATTTTGAGAATATTCTTTTCTCCTTTAAGATCAAAATCCAATTGTACTTATAAATAAATCTTATGAAAAAAATTTGCAAAATTTTAAATTTCTGTTTTCATCCAAAATCAATAAATTCAAGAATGGAATTATCGAGATATTCATAGAATACTCGATTTATAAAATGGATGAAATGATATGGGCAAACTGAATGACATAATAAGTCATTCATAAGAATCGTAACGAGTGCGGAATGCGGTAAGTGGAATGTTAACTCCCGCGACTCGTAGCCAAATGAAAATCGGTTGCAAGGTCGAACTAGAAAGACCTTAACACCACACAAAAGATTTCTTAGGTGATAATCCTAAGACAAACTCAAAAATACCGGAAAAGTTTCACAAATTATTTAGATAAGAGAAATAACACTTTTCTCACCTTGAGGGCTTAAAGAATAAAATGATGCCTTAAAAATTTGATATTGGAATCTCAAGAAAAAATAGAAATCTGCTTAACAGATAGAAAATGTCGAAGATGAATAGTCCACACGGAAAATAGGATATGGGCTTCACTTAAGCCAATCCTTACAAAAATCAATTCCGAAGCCTAAGTAAAAATATCGGCTCGGAAAGAAAAAACACATAAAATAATTTTGACATCAATAGAAAGCAAATTGAGTGTTGCGGATCTACCATCCGGATTCTCAACTCTCAAAGAAGTCACCAAGCCCAAAGATGTTTTAAAGAAAAAAAATCAACATGTTCCTTTGATATATAATAAGGTGATGGAACCCATATCAAAAAGAACTCAAATAAGAAGATCATGAATTAAAACAATGCCATCAAGGATTGAGTGAAAAGTACCTTGACCAAGAGAAGAGTTGCTAGGGGCTTGCAGCTTTCCTTCTCTCTTGCTTTGACGCTTTGGACACGAAGATATATAATGATCCGCACTTTTGCAATAGCGGCAAGAAATAGGCCTTGGAAACCTATTTATATAGTGGTCCCTAGAGCCACAATTGTAGCATTCTCCGCAATTAGAGTATTTGCTATAGAAGTCTCTTGTTTCGCCCTCTTGTTTGGATTAGGACTTTCGAACCTAATAAAGGGATGCCTCTTTTTGTTGTTGTTGGAGTTCGGTTTGGCACTCCCAACCTCGACATCACTTTCTCCATCGGCCTCTTCAAGACGAAGAGCGATATCAATGAGCTGATCAAATGAAACCTCAAGTTTCAGGATTAATGGCTTCTTAAGATTCTTCTTCAAGCCATAGACAAATCTCTGATTTTTGTTCAATGGGGTGTTAATGTATTCAACCCCGTATTTGGAAAGAGATTCGAAAGACGCGACACAGTCTATCACTGAAGATCCACCTTGAACAAGGTCAATAAAACGCCGTGTTAAATTACTTTTTCAGCCTCCGGCACAAATTTCAATTCTAATCTATATCGGAATTGCTCCCAAGTGAGATCCGCTTCGATAATCTCCGAAGTTAACAGCTCATACCAATCTAATGCTCTTTCTTGGAGCATGCTAGAAGCCACTTGGACTCGATGTAGATCAATAAGGTTCATGCGAGAAAAGATGCAGTCGCATGATTTGAGCCAAGCCTGAATTTCTATAACACTCTCGGATCCCTTGAATGGCCTTCCACCCAAATCGGTATAGTCTCTGCACAAGCATGCAAAACCGGGTCTAGGATGAGTAGGCTCAGGAATGGGTCCGGCTGCTTGAGCGTTCTTTACTAGATCAAGAAGCTGCTGGGCAGACATAAATACTCCATCCTGAGGAGTAGCACTAGATTGACCGGCGCTGGGATGGCCTGGTCTAACCATTTCTCTTCTTTAAGAAAGAAAGAAAGAAAGAAGAGGAAAAGGTTATTCTCAAAATAAATATCAAGCAATCTTGATAGATAAAACAAGGAATCATAAAGAAAAAAGGATAGGATGGTACGAAGACCCGAATAAAATCATAAAGCATGACTCCTAAGATGGACTTAGGATGATGATCCTTGTTAAATTATTCTACAATGTTCCGAAGTTTGGCTCTGATACCAAGCAGTGACGCCCCACCTCTATACCCACGCTAGCCAAGAAAACTACGGAGTAATGCTGTCGACTAGCACGGAGAATAAGGCTGTGAGGAGCGACCATCCATGTAATTGCTTTGTGCGAGCACCGATATGTCAGATAGTAAAACATGCATTTTATTTCAAGAGGAAATCCGACATAGCGACACAGACTCAAAGCTACTACACAGTGGCTATATAAATTCATCGGAAACAAATATAGAAATAAACATAACATAAATCAGTCATAGATAATTCATATCACAAAGGCGGAAGAAGATATGAATATATAACTAACACATGAAAGTGTATATAAGAGTAGTGGTCAAAAAAATCCACAATAATACAATAGAATAGCAACACGTGCTATACAAAAGAATACAACTATGAGTCTATATCTCAAGTGTATACAACAAAATAAACTACTAAACTAAAGTAGTTAACCAAAAGTTAGATGATGGTTCCAGATAGGAAGACAAGAGGAAGCACCTGTAATATCTCAGTCTGACCCTCGTATTATTTGATAAGAAAATAATAAACGGATCAGTCTAGCTATAATTATCAGATAAAATGAGATATAAGAAGAGATGTAGTAAAAACGTATGATAACCAAAAATGTCATACTGCGACAAGTGTACATAGAAAAATCAACAAAGGAAAATCATACAAATATCTCAAGAATCTCATAGCACCAAAAAGAATATCATATTCTTTATTTCATTCACCAAGCCACGGTAAATGACATACATATCAATGCCAATCATAAAAGTTGGTGAAACATAAATTCCAGAAATCAATAATTAGAAATCCAGAAATCACAAGAAAAGGATGGCCAATCCCAGAAAAAATGAGCCGGAGCTCCTCTAGACAGGGTATAGTCCCCCATTACGGAATTTGAGCGAAAGCTCCTCCTGGTGAGTCAAAACTCCTCCTGACAGGGTATAGTCCCCCATTGCGGACTTTGAGCCGAAGCTCCTCCTGGTGAGTCAAAACTCCTCCTGATAGGGTATAGTCCCCCATTGCGGACTTTGAGCCGATGCTCCTCCTGGTGAGTCAAAATTCAATAACAATGAGGTATAGTCCTCCACGTGGACAAAGAGATATGTGTGAGTCGGAATCACACAGATGGTGTCTAGTCTAGCCTCACAGACAAAGACACATCTCACAATTGCTAGTCTAAATCATAAAAATGACCGTCATGATCATCAAGAAGTGTCAATTACAGTAAGCTAGTAAATATATGAGCTTAGCTTCATGTCCCATAACCACTAGCTTCACTTAAATATTTACGAAGAAATTGTAGATCTCCACTAGAAAATTGTCACAAAAAGGTTCAATCGAACAAGTCCAAGAGTTAACCGACGAAGCAAACGCAAGCGTTTCATACCACTTGTTTTACTAAGCCGTTTAATTCAATTTCTCATATGAGTGAGGTAAAGGTTTGTATATACTAGTAGATTGGAAATCGGTTTGAGAAAACGAGCTTAGTAATAAAATAGTGTTGAAATCATTTGAAGAAAGAATTTTGATATTTACTACTAATATAGAAAACCTTTATATTTTTAAAGTGACAAATCATAAAGAAGATTGTAGGCACAATCAATCACTAAAATTCACATACGAAGACGTGAATAAAATCCAAAGAAATCGATACCGAATCCATCGAAATGGATATTCCCAAAAACCACGAAGAAAATGTCATCAAAGTCGATAATAAGTGATAATAACAAAAGGGAATCAACACAAATCGATTAAAGTTGGAATTCTCAAGCAAATAGGCAAAGAGGCAAAAGAGTGCAGATTCAGACGTCTGAAATCAAGGATTCAGACGTCTGAATCTGGAAAGTAAATATTTTCCAAAAACAGAATTCAGACGTCTGAAATAGGCACTTTTTAGCCTATTTCCTCTCTGGTTCCAAATGAACCAATTCAGACGTCTGAAATCATATATTCAGACGTCTGAATCTGGGAATAGAAATCTTTCCAGAACAATATTCAGACGTCTGAATCTTACGTTTCAGACGTCTGAATGAAGGGTTCAGGGCATTCCCTGAACCTAGGCCAAAAATGGCCAAAGGGATACCGAAAGCGATTGATCAAGCGACAACGACAAAGGAATTACGTCGAGCGTCAACCCAGCCTTAACGGCTCTTCGATACGCCTCAAATATCAATGTCCAAATATCCATAACAGGATTTTGATAGACTTTGATTTCAAAACACCAAAAATTGGAATATATACCAAATCAATCCAAACCAAAATCAATTGCACAAAAATAAGTGTTAGGAATTCATACCCAACAATCGAAGATAATTATAGACTAAGATGTGAGATAAAAATCTCACCTTTAAACCCAAATCAACGAAGGAGAAGTTTCATGACAATGGAAGATCAACCACACTTCAATCTCAACTCAAGAAGCTTGATTCTAAACTTAAAAGAGAAATATTTCCCAAATTAGGTTTATAAAATTTCTGAAATTGGAAGGAGAATGAGTTGGAGAAGAAGAAGGAGATGCTTACCAATGGGTTCTCTTGAATTTGGAGCTAGAAGTTGGATTTGCAAAGAAAGCTAGGGCTTAGGAATTTCCATTTCCCATCTCTTCCACCATTTTTACTTTAGCTTGAAGTGTTTAAGTAAAGAGGAGAAGTTATGAAGAGAAGGGGTTGGGCTGAGCTAATAAGGATGCAGTCCAAACCAAAGTCATAAGCGGGAAAAAGTAGCAAAAATCAACTATCTCCAAACATATCGAAGCTTATACTCAAAAAGGTCGCTAACGGCATTTTGAACTCAATGGAAGTGGTCTCGAGTCCTAATTCGACTATTTGCAAAAAGTAGCTTTTCGGACCAAAATCCGACGAAACATAAAATATTTAAATAAAATATTTAAATATACAACCGATAAATATGCGGGTTGTTACACCTAAAATTTTCTAAGTGTTTTCATTTTGCACCCCATTTCCTACTGCTTCGAGTCATTTCACGCAACACTTCGAGTTCGTCCCCAGAATACTTCATCTTCCCTAATTTGTTTCGAACATAACAGATACGCCACCCCCCTCACGTGCACATGCACCGGCCATCCAGTGCCCTCCGACCATCGCAGAGAACCCCCATATGTCGACTACGATGTCCTCAATCCTCGCGACCACCCAGATTCATGGAAAACCCCTCTCATCAAAACCAAAGTGTATCGACATCCACCTAGAACAAATCACCATAAACCACCTCGCCTGATCAACATCCAACGCCAGTATCCATGCAACTCTACTTCGAGCTCATATGCGTCGATTCCCCCTCGTCTTATCAATTCCGATGCCTTGATAATGATGTACTCTCCTCCAAATCCTTGTCGAACCGAACTGAATACAAAACCCTATTTCGACCTCAAATGGCTACCACAACAAATTAAAAAAAAATCGATTATTTTTCTGACGCTCCACAACACCTTATCTTCCTCCAGTTCAAAAATCAAACTACTCCACCATGTCGTTTGATGTCAGTTCATGAAAATTCCTTTGTTGACCATCTCGAGATATTTCAATATTCACAATATTAAAAATTATGATTTTGCCATCTAAATTCATATTTTTGCAACACTAATCAATTTATATAATCAAAACACACAATTTTAAACATTGAATTTTCCGTTCATCTTGATTTTATACTGACATTTATCATTTTATAAGAAAATACTTAATGAACACAAGTGAATTTATTTTAAAATGTGATGTGGTATTGATGTAAACATTTTTCATCTAGCAAGCAAAGTTTAAAATAATTTGGTTTGGGGTGATTTGAATTTCCTGACAGGTTTAAAACCTGGAATGAATTTATAGAGCGAAGTTTTTCCTATTTTCAGGCATGCATCACATATATGTAAGCAGATTGAAATTTCAACATATCAAGTATGAGGGAAAAATAAATTAATTCAAACATGCATCAAGACACATAGCAAGATCAAGGCTAGTTTGCTCACCTTTGTTTTGAGCAGAGGGGAAACAGAGACTAATTTTTTTTCTTTATTTCTTTTTCTTCCAGAGAAACTAGTTTTCTTCCAAGTTTGTCTTCAAGTTGAATCTGCATTAAATTTCCAGGTTGAAAGCTTTTGATTTCTCTTTGAATTCCTTTGCTTAGATTTCTGAGATGACTTTTGTATCTTGAATCAGGTTTTCATTGCTTTGAAAATGCAGGTTTGTAACAGATTTTGGTTTTGAAGATGTTTACTGGAAATTTCGATTTTGATCTGAAGAGTTTGCAAACTGATTTTGGGTTTTTATTTCAGATTTTGATTGTCAGGTTTGCTAAAAATGAACTTTGTCATCTTTGGTTTTGATTTCCATTTTCCTTAGGCTAGAGAAGAAAATGATGATAGCCTGGTTCTTGTTTTACTAAAATTAATTCTGAAGGAAAATTTTGCCACTTGTATCATATATTTACACTTGTATAATTTTCATAACAAGATGCTTACATTTGTTTTAAAACAAATAAATTTATGTCTAGACCTTCTTTTTAATTTATTTACATTTCATGTTTTTAGCCCTTATTTGATTTCAATTTATAAATTTTGGTTAAACCCTTTATTCTATTTAATTACATATGTATATTATGTAGTTTTAAATATTACACTTTAAAAACATATCTTTATATCAAAGCTTGAACATTTATGTACATATAAAACTAACTATTTATTAAATCTTGTTTATATTTTACAATCCAATTCTATTTATTTATTATTAATTTTTTTTAAAAGAAAAGGTATTTCAAATCCAAGCCTAAGCTACTATACTTATTTAAGTGTTAAATAAAGCTTTTAACATAATTTATTAATTTAAAAATATAACTTTCCAATACATCATTTATATATATATATATATATATATATATATATTATCTTTATTTTGAAAAAAAACCTCTATTGTCTCCACCAATTAATTTCAAAAATTAATTCAATTATCAAATTAGACTTGTTTAAAATTCGAGAATGTTACATCAAGCATGTTTGACTATCATAAGGAGAAATCTCCTCCAATTCTTCTTTTGCATTATGTGTGTGCGGGGAGGTCTTACGGTACTTTCATTTTGCAAAAAAAGCATAGCGAATATCGTTTCCTTTCTTTGTGAAACAAAATGTTTTTAAGATCTGGCACAAGTCTCATGACTGACCTGTAGTTTATTGTTCCCTTTCTAAACTCTGGGTGCCCATAATTTTCCACACGAGCAGCCTAGAGTCAGGTTATATGTTATTCGGGAGCATAGTCGGGAAAGTTGCCGTGGAGATCTGGAGGCAAGCTAGATGTCGAGGCTTATCATTGTATATATATTATTTCTCTTCCGCTGTAGTGTTGTTATAAACTCTAATGATGTGATGTATAAACTGATATAGTGCTTTTGTTTTAAAGATTATTCATTTATCTATTATATATTTTCCATTGCGAAATGTGAGATTTTATTGTTGTTTTTCTTTTTCTTCTTCTATCTTCTTCTTTAACCCTAACGGTTCGGTTTTCTGCAATCAATTATGCGGCATTTGATATAGTGGACGTATTGATGTCGACTTTCGAAAGTCGAAAAAATTAGGTCGTTACATTGTGGTATCAGAGCATTTGGTTAAGCGACAACCTTGGCACTGGTGGGGATTACTCATTAGAGATAGAATCAGTAGTACTCTAGAATGAGTTTGAGTGTATTAATAGATATAAGCGTGTATTTTTTAGTGAATATAAAAATTTGTTTTATATCGTGTTGACTTATCGGTTATTTGTTTATAGATTCTGGTCGGTGCAGTTTGGCCAACTGCGTCGATATGGGTATCCAAACTCTTAGACAAGATAAAGCAACATAGTATTGTTTTAAAATTGGGTAAATGAAATAATTTTACCCAAAACTATTTTGTCTATAAAAAGAATGATTTTTCGTTAATTATTATAGTATATGGTTGCTTGGTTGATAGGAAGTGACAATATTAAATTATTATCATTGAAAATTGAATAAGAAATTGAAATCATAATCAAAAGCTGAGAAATAAAATCGGTATACAAATGGGATTTGTAAATATAAAATTATAAATGTGATTTATAATTTGAAATAGAATTCCAGAGAAGTATTTGTAAGAATTTGAAAAGATTTGAAATTTTGAAATTTGGAAAAGATTAAATTCCTTTTGCTTTTGAAAATGATTTTTCAAAGGTTTTGCAAAAATGTTTTGAAGGGATAAAAGCATAAAATCTTTTTGGTCGACGGAAAATAACTTGGGTGATGACTGCAGCATCATCGATGTTCATTTTCAAGTTTCCAGAAGAAGAATTGCCGCCGAATTATTTTAAATTGAATTTGTTTGCAAAACCGTGTTTGGTTTTGGAAATTGAAAATATAATTTTAATTGATTACAAAAATAATTTTGAAATGTTGGAAAGACTATGGAATCCTATATAAAATATTTATAGAATATAATTTAGTTTGGCCACTTAAAATTTGAAACTGTTAGAATGAAATCTAATTTCAGGAAAAGTCAGGTGTATCAAATGAAGCAATGTATTGAGATAAAATTAGTAAGTGAAACTAATTGAAGGAATGAAAAATTTAACATAGTTTGAAATGAATTGAATTCAATATTTATAAATAGAAGGTAAATTGAATTCATATGGAATTGAAAATCCAGTTTAAATATAAGTGGATATAAACTAAAGTGGTGAATTGGAAATAAATATAACAAATATATAGAATGCTTATATTGAACTTAAGAAATAAAGTGTGGAATTCTTATGCAAAATTTTGAATTGTGAAAATATTCTAAGTTGATGATTGAATGAAGGTTAAACTGGAAATTGTGAAATGGTAATTATGAATAAGTGAATAAAAAATGAATGTGAATAAAACAAAAGAAAATTGATATAGTTTATAACCAATTTGGAATGAATATGTAAGAATGTACATTTTTTTTTATTTGCATAGCGATTTGATCCAAAATTCGAGTACAGAATTTTGAGATAGTTATATCGATCCGAGTTTGGATTTTTCACTCGATTTTTGATGACGAACCCTGGATATGGATTTTTGGTTGATTCTGGATATTTTCTATCATAGTTTATGCAATGCAAGGAGAATGACGGTACTAGTTCGAAAGTGAAATTGTGTGATCGAGTGAGTGATCGAATTTGATATTGCGTACGAATGATATAAGTGCATCATACAGGGTTGAATGAAATATATATTGAAACTTTTGTAATGGAATGTGCAAAATGATATTTTTAAATGTAGAAATTGGGTATGGTTATTAAATAGCATACCGGTATTATAAAGGAAAAGGAATTGGGATATGATTTTATAAGATGATTTAAATTGGTCAACAAAAAGGTATGTATTTAAATTTGTATATGAAATTTGATAATTTTCTGGTCCAGCCGCTTGGCTTTTCATTTTCTTTTTGAATCTGAAGGACCGTTGTGGCATTTCGTAGTCGTACCGAGCTAGCCGCGCAAAGAAGACGTTGGTAATCGAAAATTTAGAGAGTTAGAAAAAATTTAGAGAAAATTTAAAATTTGAATTTGAATTTAAATTTGAATTGTTGAGAAAATAAAGTTGTTTGGAATCTATGGAAGATTTTGGAAAAATAGTTGAAGTGATACGGGTCTTTAATAAAAAGATCTCTTTTGGCAAATTGAAAAAACTCTTTGGCTTTGGGAAAATGATAAACGGGTTAAGGATCATTCTTCTTAACTATTAATTTCGGGACGAAATTCTTTTAAGGGGGAAGAATGTGACGACCCAGAATTTTGAACATTTGAAAATAAAATATTTAATTTATTTTAAATATTGGAGGATATTTTTAACTTGAATTTCGAATATAACTATGAATTTGACAATTAAATTATTGAATTTAATTTATTGAAGTTGGGTAAAATATTGAATCTTAATCTTTAAGCTGTTAAAAATATTTTAAAGGCTGAGGAAATTCATATTGATAATACTAAAGGTGATAGAAATTTTGAAATTGAATTTGGAAATCTTTTGATTAGTTTCGAAATTATATCGTTTAAATCGATACTTAAAAATAGCCTTTCGAGGCACAGTCTCAGAATTCAACGAAATCAGTTCCGTTGGATCCGTAATATTGTATTATTATCAGATTTCAATTTTTGTAAAATTTGGAGTGATCGTTTGGCCGTACGATAAGCAAACGCACTGAAAATTTATGGAAATTTAATTTAATAACTGGGTTCAAAAAACTCTCTGCTCCATACGATAGAATTTAACCTCGGAACCTTTTCCATCGCGTTCGGAATAGGGGTTTAACCTTATAAACGTATGGCGACACGCCTCGATTGGAGATCGAGATTATGAGTTGCGAAACTGAACGATTTAAATGTAATTTTAATGTAAATTTTGTATATATACTTGTGTATTTAATATAATATTTTTTCCCCAAGGAAAACTACACGTTTCATATCTCTTCAAACACTTGGCAAAAAATTGAAGACACGCGTTCATTCTTCTTTATAAAACAAAAACAATTATCTCGTTCAAAACAAGAAAAGTCGAGCTCTTCATTTTCATCTTGTAATCAAAATCATGGCTGAGTTTCCCCTTTCCAATTCTTCGATTCATTTTTCAAAAAAATAGAAACAAAAATACAATGGCCGATCGAAATCGCAAAAATAAAAAAATAAAATCAGAGCTCGTTCAAAATCGTCGGCTCGTTCAAAATTGGGATTTCCTTGCGACCTTGCTACGGTCTTGGATCTCAAGCACGCAAAGAAGTTAACGGCTTGGCTGCAAGTATTTTTGTGACAAGCTAGGGAAAAGCTCGAGGGTATTGGGCAGTAGGGCAGTCGCGTCTCAGCGAAGCGACTACACGTGGCGGAGACGTCAAGGCGGCATCGCGACATCGAGGGTTGCGTGAAGTTTTAGGTTACAAACATCGAGTGTAGCGGCGTTTAGCGTGCAAGGCAGGGCAAAGCGATGGAGGGTTGTGCTCACGAATGGAGTTTACGTGAGGGGGTGAATCTCGGCAGTGATGATACCTGCGTGGGTTGATCGGCAACCTGTGGCACTCACGATTGGGCGGCAACGACAGTAGGTATAAAAGTCTGTTTTTAGTTTAAATATAATAAAAATGTTTATATACATATATCTTTGTGAGAAGAAAAATATATATATACGGGTTTTCAATGAGTAGAGTTTAAATAAAAGTTAATTAAATTATTTTTAGTTACCAAAAGATATTTTTAAAAGGGAAAATTGGTTTAAACTAATTATTAGTTGATTAATTTATTAAAGAGGAAATTTAGTTTTAAATTAATTTTTAGTTAAAATAAATTTGTTAAATGGAATTGGTTTAAAATAAATCGTTTGATGAAATTTAATTATTAGTTTAAAAAAATTTAAAAAACGGTAATTTATTGTCAATCAGTTCAAATATTAATAAGCCGTATAATGTTATTTCAAGGTTTAAAAATCGTGAAATCAAGATGGAAAGGAAAATGGATTGCATGCGTAGTCCATCGTGAGATCTTCTCACTCAATTGGATTTTTCGATTTAATTTTAAATAGTTAAATTTAAAATAGTTGTGTGTGCTTGGATGATAAATTATTATCATTTTTATTGGACTAGATCCTATGCACCGCATAATAGTGGATGATATTATATAAACCCATATACCACGATATTCCACCTAGAAGGGGAATTGGTAGTATGTATTTGGAGTGATTGATTTCCCGCATTATATAGCAGATGAGACCCTATGCATCGTATAATAGCGGATGGTATTTTTATAATCCCATACACCGCGATATTCCACCTCGAAGTGGAATTGTTATTTAATTATTGTGATAACATCTGTGGATGCAGGGAAACAAGATGGAGGGATCCAACTGGATTCCTCAAATATTTGAATTTGCTTCATATGTCGTGTGTTGATTATTTATCATCTGTGTACGATTATATTTGTGATTGAAGTCGTTGATGGCTGTAGTTTAGCCGAATATATTTTTGGTATCGTAGGATACCAGAAATAAATAAAATCGGATTTTTGAAATTTAATTAAAAAATTTATAGTAAATTAATTTTAGAAAATTGAATAAATTTAAAAGAAGGAATTTAAAGGTATAAATGTCGAATTTTGAAATCCTATCGAATTAATTCCAAAAATATGGGAAAAGATTTTAATAAAGGAATTTTTACTAATACTGTTTAAAGTTGAATTATTTATTCAAAATTCGAATTAAATAGTTTGGAAGAAATAAAGGAATTTATTTTAAAAAGAAATAAATTTGAAAATCAAATTGAAATTGATTTGGTATTTGAAAATAAATCTTTGGGAAATAAATTTGAGAATTTGATTTGTTGTTTTGAAAAAAAATTAGGAAATCGATTTGAAATTGATTTAGTGTTTTAAAATAAATCTTTCGAAAATTGATTTTGAAATCGATTTGGTGTTTGAAATAAATGTTGGTAAAATCAATTTTGAATTTGATTTGATATTTGAAGATGAATATTCGGAAATCGATTTAAAATCGTATATCGATGGATATTTGGAAATTTAAATTCACAATCGGAATTTATAAAGGTAAGGAAAATTTGTTTAAAAAATAAATAAATATGGGTTTATTTTTTTAAAGGTGTGGAAAGAAATTTACGTATTTGAAATTTAAATTTATAATAAATCCAGAAGGATTTATTAATTTATTTAAATGGACTATTTTGAAAAGGAAGGTGTATTTTCCCTGGAAAGCCTAGTAGGTTTTCAAAGTAGCTTACAAATATAAATTTAAAGTTCTAGTGTTGATTTTAAAAGAATATTTAGGAAGAAATTATTTTCTTAAGTTATTTTGAAAATCTTTAAAGCCAAGATTTATTTAATTAATTATAGATGTGATTAGTTAAAGATTTAAATTGATATTTGTTTTAGAAAATGGTTATTTAAATAGTTATAGCCTATTTACTAATTTTATTTTAAAATTTGTTTAGACTTGAAGTCTTATATGTGATAATTAGTATAATGTTTTCATAACTAATATTTAAGTAAAGACTGTTTGATTTTAAATGTCTCCAAGAATATTTTGGAAAAGTGATTTGAAATTTGTTTTCAATGGATTGAAATGTGAAAATTGATTTTGTTTTCAAAGGATTGAAGTGTGAAAAGTGATTCGAATTTTATTTCCAAAGGATTGAAGTGTGAAAAGTTAATTAAATTTGGTGATTGTGGTGAATGTTGATTGATAGTTAAATAACCGACTATCAATATTGGCCCTTCAACGAAGTTTGAATTTCGATGCGACCGGGGGTCGGATTCCAAATGGATATTCGAAAACCACACCGAACCTTTGTGATGAATCTTTTGTTTAAAAGATCAATGTGGAAATTTTTTTGTGACTTACTTGAAATCTGAATGAACACTTATTTTTAAAATAAGCACTCATTACTCGGATTAGCCGGAAGAGGACTTTTGTCGTAAAACACATTCCAAATAATGATGTGACGAAAGGGGATTACATTTGAAGATGGTGTTGAAGACTGGGTATTTTCAAAAGCGAAAGGATTACCTGTCGAATGTCTCTGCTTTGGGTTGTTCTGGTATAGAGATTTTGTCACCCTTTGTGATAGGCATTCCGTACGTGATTGGTGAATATCTAGATTGCAAGGGCTTCTTCTGAAGTGCCTTCGGTTCCTTTCGATCTCGGAACGAACTTGTATGGATCTGTGTCCGACGTTACACTTTGAGATGTAAAGCTGGTTTCTGTCAAATACAATTTTGTTGGTGGCGGGAATTTATTCTCTTAACTTAACACCCTTATCTGAGATGTATGAGCTCAGAGGTTATGTAGTTGATGGTTTCTAGTGATACATTCCCAATTTGGTAGTGTGGCATATGAAGTGTTGCTGATCATTTGTTGATCGAAGCATGGCTTTGTGAAAAGTGTAGCTTTATGGGCAAGACTTCGTCGAACCTCACACCTTGGAAATGATCGAAACAAGAAGAATGCAGTAAGGTTATGAGGGTTGCACCCTTTAGGGTATGTCATTTGCTTCTGGGAAATGGTGGTATCATGGTATGGAGCCCAGATGCTTAACTTATGTTTTTGCTGCAAATTTATTATACTTTTGTGGTTGTTGCTTTGTGGTTGAGGGTCCTCGGATAAAGGTCGCTAACGACTGAGGGATGGCATATTCATGTAATAGTTATCTAGTTACAGTGGTAACCCGGCCTTGTTTTGGCAGAGATCCGGTTAGGTTCTCGGGACGTCCCTCCAGAGGCGTACCCATGTGGCAATAGGGAAGTTCCTTAGCCTGACCATTTGTTGGAAATAAAATCTCCAATACGCACCTTGTACGGTTTTAATTGTATAACCTTCCATTTACATATGGTGGCGCCCTACAGTTTAGATGGTAGCTATAGTAGGCATAGTTCGAAATGTCTACGCTGGCTAAGATTAATATTATACTTTTGAAATGTTTTCTACACTATGCACTAATGACAATATTAAAAATAATTTTTTGTATCAAACATGTTTGACTATCATAAGGAGAAATCTCTTCTAATTCTGTGTTTGCATTGTGTGTGTAAGGGGAGGCCTTATGGTAGTTTTATTTTCCAAAAAAGCACTGTGGATTTCTTTTCCTTTCTTGGTGAAAATAACTGTTTTTAAGATCTCACACCAGTCTCATGACTGACCTAGAGTTTACTGTTCCGTTTCTAAACTCTGTGTGCGTGTAATTTCCACACGGGCAGCCTAGAGTAATGTTATAAGTTATCCGAGAATGAAGTCGGGAAAGTTGCTGTGGAGATCTGGAGGCAAGCTGGATGGCGAGGCGTATCACTTGTACATATAATATTTCTTTTCTGCTGTTGTGTTGTTGTAAACTCTGATAATGTAATGTATAAACAGATATAGTGCTTTTGTTTTAAAGATTATTCATTTATCTATTATATATTGTTCCGCTGCAAAATGTGAGATTCTGTTGTTGTTTCTGTTTCTTCTTCTATCTTCTTCTTCTTTAACCCTAACAGTTTTGTTTTCCGGCATTCGATTGTGCGATATTTGATACAGTAGACGTATTGATGTCGACTTTCGAAATTCGAAAAAATTGGGCCGTTACAATAATATAATTGGATGACCTATCAAATGTTTTGGTTATCATGAGGTAACAACTTGTCCGTGTTTATTTGTGGAGAGTCTTACAATATACCTTTTATTTTGAAAGGTTTTTCAAGTTAAACAACATAACTGTTAACTTACACCAGATCCATGTCTGACCTAGAGTTTATTCTGTTTTTCATAAACTCTTAGGTATTCAAATTTTATGAGTAGCCAAGTGATCAGGTTTGGCTTAAGAATTTTGGAGAAGCTTGGAGCCAGAGTCCAGACGTATCTATCTATCTTTTCCAATGTGTTAGTAGTCGTTGGTCTATTGTATTTTGAATGTAATGGATAGACAGGTCTTTACGACTGTCTAATGTAATGATGTTGTATAACTATGTACTCTGATATGTGTAAAGACTATGTATGTTATGTGAAATATTATATTTTATTCCGTTTCAGCTGTGAGATTCTGATATTGTTGTTCTTTCTTTCTATCTATTCTATTTCTATCTACTACACTTCATATTGATGATACGTCTTTCTGTAGAACGAAAAGTGGGTCGTAACAGGTGTATTTTGTTCAAGTTGAAAACCGAATCAAGCCTTTCGACTTGATTGAAACCTCCAATACTGAAACTTGTTTAGTTGTTTATATGCTCTCGAAACCATACACCCCTTTTGACTTACTCGAAACCCTTTGCAGTTAATAGGAGTTTAAGTATCATTTTTATAAACATAATCGAAATGTTCCAAAGCCTTTTTATTTGTCTTAAGATCACTTGAATCCAAGTCTTTCGACTTAAGTGGAGTATAGTATTTGGCAACATTTATATTCTTTGAGTAAAAAAATTTCGTGGGTTCCAACATTGTCAAATGGTTTAGTTGTCTTGCTTATGGAATGTTGTTAACATATTTATGTATTCAAACTAATAATTCAAGGTTAGTTATTCCTTTTAATAGCAGAATTTTCCTTGGGCTTACGAAATTGTCGAAGGGTGTTTATAGGTGTTTCATTCTATTTACATATTCGACATCATTGAAAACTCGATGAATTTCATGACCCAAATTTAATTTAACACCCTTTTAAAAGTATGTAATTATATATTTTGGTTGATATTTGAACTATTGCAATAGGTTTTCGACATCTTTGAAAGGTGTTAATAATGGAATAAATCAGAACTTTTATTGAAATTATTTCACCTGACAGGATCATGGGTGTAAAAAAGATCTCCAAAGAACTTGAAAAAGACATAGATCCAGATGTTAAATCTTCACCAAAGAAGGTTGAAGCTATGTCCAAACATTCTCTAATATCTTCTTAGGACGAATTCGATACCATTCAGAATGACTTTCGAATCACTAGAGTAGAAGCCATTCCCTCTAGCGATAGCGATACCGTTCAAAATCCTCTAGTATGATACTTTGCATATACTTCCATTCACATTTGGCATGGTGACTTTCTTTGCTTTCCAAATTTCTTATCTAAGTTCCCAAACCATCTAGGCATTGCCCTATCCAATTATCACCTAATAACTCTATTTAGCTTATCTCTTTGGAACTTATAGCTATGAAATCAGGCATACACTCACTGAGAGCTGAAGTTCTCAATTATTAAGTTTGCATGGTCAAGCTCAAAAATCTAAATAACCGAATTTTGGAAATAAAATATTTATAGAGTGTTTTGGAACAGTTAAAAGAAATTGATTGGGTAAAATAAATGGTTTAAATTTGCAGTTGACTATTCCGTGATATTTCAAATAGAGATTTGGGAAAAGGTTTATAAAGTATTTTAAATAATAAATCTTGAGTAGTACTTATTTTAAATATAAAAGGTTGTAAGAATCGATATTTTAAATAGACTGGGAGAGTAAAAAGGGAATTTGAGAATAAATATAAAATGGTTATACCCGATCTTAAATAAGACGGCTAAATTACGAAATGGAAGTAAAAATCGAGATTTGGTTGGTTTTGGAATAAAGTTTATGTCTTTTAAGAGATTGATTTATAACTGGAATTTAATTTAGAAATCGATGTGATGTGTAACCGTTGTAAACTAGAATTGAGATTGCGGGATTTATAAACAATATTTATAAATAAAGTGAAAAATGATTATCGGTTATAAATTGAAGATATAAATTCATGGCAAGAATTTATAATGAGATGGGTAAACCGGTTTAAAAAAATGATAGATTTTACTTTTGGAAATGTGAAAAAAAAAAGATTTATGTAACAGGGAACGTAAATCGATTGATAATAAGTCAAGAGATATTTATAAATATTAGATTTGTTATATTGGAATTGAAAAATATATTTTTATCGAGGAGTTGAGTTTATTTTTAAAAGGGAATTTTTAATTATTAAACTAGGTAATTTAAAAATGTTTTAGCATAAAAATATTTCAGAAAGTTAGCTATTTAAATATTTTTAAGTTTTCAAAATGAATTATAAGTTTTATAACAAGTCTTGTAAATAGATTAGAATTTTATTTATATATCCGAATTAAGTATTGTTTCAAAGTTTTATAATTATTTTAATTGTTTGAAAGTATATTTAATTATTGAATAAATTTTTCGGAAAGTAATGGTATACTTTCATGGGGAAATCGAGGCAGAGATTGCCCGTAGTTAAGTTTAGATTTCTATGGGATAGAGATGTAATTACCGAGCAACGAATCCATGGTTGATACTACATGGGGCTTTCCTTATTTATTTAAAAAGTTTTTAGATATTTTTGAAAAGAATGGTTAGTTAACGTATTTACTCCAATAATATAAGTATATACCTTTGATAAAGAGATTTAATTTATTCAAATTTGAATTAAATGAGATTTAGTGTTTTTAGTGGAAAATGAACTCTTTTGTTGAATGATTGTTTATTTGATAGTTAAATAACCGACAATATAATCTGGACCTAAAGTATAACTTTGGAAATATTTAGGAGAAACACGAGGGTTATATGGTGTAGTTACCGTTGAAGGTGTTATAATAGACGTATAAACTCGTTTCTTTCTTCCAGGATGATGATAAGGAAATTCGGCCACTGACGGTTAGGAGATAATCTCCAATCCTATTTTCGTCAGTCTACTTCTTAAAGAATTGGGGTTTAGTTTATGGAAAATATTGAATGTTATTTCGAAGAGTAAGTTATCCGAAAACCACTTCGATCCAACGAAAACGCTTTTGAAGTGAAAACAAGAGCATGTAATTGAAATTGGAGCATTGAAGTGCAAGGGCTAATCGATACTAATCTTGAGGATGATTCAAAAATAGGTGTTGTGGGAATAGTGCCTTTGGTTTCGTTCAAACCCAGAACGGACTTGTATGGATGAACGCATTCAACACGTTGTCGTTAGAGGACAATGAGTATTCTAACTGAAAATTCCTTAAAAAGTTAATCGTAGCCTCAAGCCTCATGAATCGGAATGACTGAAAATCAGAGGAGATGTGGTAAGGTTAAGTAGGTCGCACCCAATTAGGGCATGTTACCACCTTTCTAGATACCCTCATATATTGTAAATATGGTGCATGGGAAGGAGATCGATAAGGCTGGGAACACCCGGGGTGATAACATATTCAGTTCTTTCTAGGTTGGGGGTAGGCCTGTCTTGTGTTGTAGGTGATTCCGGTAAGGTCCTCGATGCATTTGTCTAGATGTGTACTATGATAGTTGGTACCCTAGTTCCTAGTCATTGTATGGAATTCATTCTCCAATACGTGCCTTTACGGTTTTGGTTGTAGAGCCTAGTATGCTGGAAGTTGATTAATGTAACAATTTTCGGCTGTTTGAATAAGTATTTGTACCTAACACTAAACAAAATCAGATGATTTTGATATGAAAGTGTTTTGGTTATCGTAAGTTATATACCCATCGTTTTTATGTGTGAGGTAGTCTTATGAGATACCATTTTTTTCAAAGGATTTTGATGAATTAAATAATTCAAAATGAGTGTGTTTTTCTAACACTGGATTTCCAGACTGACTTGGGTATTATTTTATTATAATTCTCGGTCAGACTGAGTATCCTAGATTCAGGATTGGATGCTATAGAGCTCAGGAGACGAGCTGGATGACGAAGATGTATCACACGTACTTGATTATATTCCACGATGTATTGTATGTTGTATATTCAACATTTGTGAGGATAAGATATTATAACTGCCTGACATTGAGATATTGATTTATTGCACTGTGATGATGTTATGTATAAATAATAGTTCTTATGTATACAGACAAGTTATTATCTATTATATATCGTTTCGCTGCGATTGTGAGATTCTGTGTTGTTGCTTCTGTTTTCTTCTTCTATCTCTTTCTTCTTCACCCTTAAAGATTCATATTTCCGTTAACTTTGAGTTAGTCTCACATTCGCAGATAGTTAGTGAAAAGAAGAAAGAGAAAGAAGAAGAAACAAAAAACCCAAACTCAAAATCTCACATTCGCAACGGATAAAATATAATATCACATAAATAATAGTTTTACCAAGAAGAACTGCATTATTACAGTTATATTTTTATACATCAGAGATACAACCGTTACACAACACTGGACAGTTTAAAATAACATATCCAAGACAACTATAGTATATACAGCGGAAACACCCCATACGTTCCTGCCATCCAGCTTGCCTCTTGAGCTCCAGAACGTCCTTACCTGAAAATCTGTAATACTCGGTCTGACCCAAGCATTACATCAAAGTAACACCCGGGTCAGGCTGGAAACCAGCGTGAGTAAACCCATATAACATGGAAATACCAATGCATACAAATATTTTAAAACCCGGGTTAATCGTATCTTATTACGAATTCACAATTTGATATTGACATCACTTATTTCATACATCCATTTCTAAGTACCGAAACTTAGATTAAATGGTCCAATTCACTTAAATCATTCCATTCCAATCTATTGATTTCATGTATCAATCTATAAAGAATCAAAGTGTATTTGGGTTTTTACTAATACCCGACTCCGGTCTCTTCGAATCCAATGACATCTTAACCCAAGTTATTCAAGTGAATGCAAACTAAATTTGAATACTGGATGTCACTTTTACACAATAATTTAATATCGACAAATAACCACATTGTCACTGTCTACCCAAACATATCATATCATAAAACATTTCATATCAGAGATATCAACCAATTCAAGGCATTTAATAACAATTAGCCATCCATAAGCAAAGATCTATTAATCACACCATCTATAATTAATTTAAAATGAATTAAATTAATTACTGTATCACTATAAATATTGTTTACTTAACCATTAATTGATTACAAATCAATTAATTAATCATACTCTAAGTATTCATCTTAATTAATCACCCTTGATTAATCATTATCTAATAAGTATTAACCTTGAATTAGTTATACAAATTAATTATCCTTAACCATGTATAGTAATTAAATTTTTAATTACTTCATTAATTAATTAATTATAATTAATTACGTTTATCCTTAATTAATTACATTTAATTAATTTCTTTATAATCACTTTGTAACGACCCGTAAATTTCGACAATTTAAGTTGGTTAATTTAATTAAGATTTTGTAATTTAATTTAAAAAGAGATGAAATATAAAGGGTAAATAAAACTAAATATTAGTACAGGGAATAAATCCTAATAAAGGTAGTAGTGAGAGCGTACACTTTGATTTTTTTTAATATATATATGAAAGGTAAGCAGTAAAATTATCCAATGCAATATTCGATTTATTAAAAGTAACTGCATGAAAATCTAGACAGTAAAGTGAATCTAGCTGAATTTGTATGAATTGAATGAAATAGGTTTAATATGAATGGTATATTAGGTTATAAAATCAAATGAGAAAAGCAAGCGTAATTATTTGATTTATCTAATGAATTAAACATGTTGAATAGTAACTGAATGTTAGTAAATGGAAAATTATACAATTTTGTTAGATGATTTGGTCATAATGTTTAATAATTGATTAAATAATAACGGAAGTATGTATGCAAGTTTAATAGAAACATGAATAACATGAATATAATTAAATGAAACCATGCAATAATGTGGTAAATGATGGCATTTATGAATGAAATAAGATTTGTAGGTAATTTGAATTTAATTCTAAAATGTGTAAACTGAATGTAATTTAATGTAATAAGGAGTGCAATAACAATTGATTGGGATTCAAATTCATCTTAAATAAAATTTCTATAGTAATTGAAATTTACTATTTTGCGATTTAGGTGAGAAATAAAGTTTTAATGAAATTAAGGAATGTAATCTAATTCCATGTAAAGAGTCAATATGTATAATATCAAGGTTTTAATTAAATAAATGGTTTTATGTAGATTTCAACTGATAATTTATGAAGTCTAATGTGAGATCATATTTGCAATTAATTTTCTTAAGTTGTGCAGTAAGGTAGGTTAATTTGTCAATAAAGATAGTTGATTCTATAAGATGAAATAAAGGTTAGTATTAATTATAATATGAAGATTTTTGATAACGTTATTTAGGGTTGAGGGATAAGTTGAAATTTGATAATTAAGATATTTAGACGTATAGTATATAAAGAAAGATATATTGACTCCATTTAATAAATTGGGGATTTAATATTATCAAAGAGAATTAAATATTGTCCTAATGTAATTTAGATAAATTGTGTAATTAAATGCTGGCTCCATTCAGAATATGACAATGGGTGTAATAATTTGGATTGTAAGAAATAGTTATAAGTTACATGTTTAATTTGGTTGATGAAATTTAAATAGAAATAAATGTTAATACACTAAATAAAAGTTGCATTTAATATGAGAAGTAATATCATGTTAGAAGTTGTCAAATTTAGGGTATTAAGACTTATAAATGGAAATTAAGTGGCAGTTGAAATTTAGTGGACTTTAATGTGTATTAATGAGAAATTTACGCTATAACTAAAGAGGTGAATGGAATAAATACAAACCAATGTGGATTGTATACATGGGATGACAATTTTAGTGAATAACAGGATTTAAACCTAAATAAATAAATTCCTTGAAATTTAAGTTGTAATCGCTGCATAAATTGGAATTGTACGTTAATTTTGAATTATTCTATAATAAATTTATGTAGGAAGTAGTTTAAGGGATTCTAAATTTACCAAGTAATCCACACTAACAAAATTTTCAAATATTTAAAGTTGAGTTGTAAATATGATTCAATTAACCTATTAATAATTTATTCATTTGAAATATAAATGGCAATGATAGGATTTATTGCAATTAAAGGTAATGTAATTTGTACATTATTTTAAATTTAGTCAAAACGGGTGGATATTAGGAACCAAGACCTAAAAATAGGGTAGATACATTTTATTTCAATAAGACTTGTATGGCTAGAGTGGGAATTTTATTTTGGAGTCTATGTTATAATTTCAAAGTTTAGTAGATATTGAAATAAAGTAAACATTTGAATCTATGAATCTATCAAATCAAACTTTTCATTTAAATTTGTTTAATCATTGTAATTTGGTTGAGAAAATAAAGAGGTATAATAAGTTTAGGTGTAAATGGAAGTATGTACAGGAAAATGAATTATTTGCAGGGAAATATTTGGTAAAAAGGGTCGGACTAAGGAAAGGTTATTGTTTGTTGGAAACATTAATTAGTATGGGATTATAATTAGACAAGCATAACCCATGCATGTGTATAATTAAGAAATGAAGCAATAATTAATAATTATTGACCAATCCAAAATTTGGTAACCCGTTTAATTAGTGATTGGTATAGGCTATTTATTTAAGTAACAGTGCAATACCAATTTATGTATTTGCGAAATGTTAATAAAATATTTATAGTATAGAATTCAAAACCTATATATACATAGGAATGTGGATTTTATAGTATGTAAACTTAGTCGATTTACAATAGTTAAATCTATTGGGAATGAATAAGAATCTAAGATAATTAATACGGTAATTTGAAATTTAGTTAAAAATGGAAATTATTTGTGAATTTGAAATTTAATGAAATTATATTGAAACTTAAATAAAGCGTCTAAATTTATATTTGTAAATACGTTTAAAATTCAATGTAAATGTTTGAGGAAGAAATTTATTTATTTACTAATCCGTAACGTATCCGATTAATATGAAATATTCTGGTGGGCCAACAGCCGTTTTGCGCGTTTATAAATTCGTGCCTACCTATTCGTTTTCACTTTGTCTATAAATAGGCTATGTAAACCCTAGCCTCCATTTATCTTCATTTCTCTGTGTGTTCTTTTCTTCAACTTCTTCTTTTCCAATGGCTGCAAAATTCTAGATCCAATTACAGTCCAAAATAAAAATAAAAATTCAAAATCCTCTAAAAATTCCAGAAAAATTTATATGTCATAGTTCTCGAAGAGAGGTATTCTTTATTTTAGTTTTGATTTTCAATACAATTTCTTTAACGTTTAACTTGTGTAATTTTCACATACCGTGTTCGATTCACGCGAGATTATTTTTGTTAGGATCGTATTGAAATTTCAGATCTGTTGACGCTGGTTTGGATGAATTTGGAGACTGCGAAATTTTGGGTTTAAATTGGATTTAAATCCAATTTAAATTCAAAAGGTGAGTGTTTTAACCCACTCACAACTTCTAAAATATTTTATGTTTGTTAAATTGATTTTTAGATATGAGTAAAAATTTATATATGATTTGTTTGGCATGTTTTATTCATCTTCTCAGTTAATTCGCATTTTTATTTATTTAACAGTTTATAATTTTAATTATTGCGTATAAATTTATAGTTAGAATTTATTTTGCATATAAACTGTTAGTTAACAGTTATTAAATTTATTATTGAATATAAACTGTTATTTATTACCTGTATAATTTATATGCTCTATATCGATGACTGTTTAAATTGGACGATGATCGCAAATAATGGTTGATGATTGATATTTGGATGAATGGATGCTATATTTATATTGTATAAACTGCAAGTCATCATGCATTTTCATTTCATTCGGGATTGCGGTTTGAAATGATATACAACCGCATTTTTTTTATTTTAAATTGCGGATTGAAATGATAAACATCCGTATCACTTGACCATAGGATAAAAATTTTTATACATGCACCGCGGTAAATAGATAAAATTATTTTTGGAAATGTTTTACTATGGTTTTGTAAAGCTATATATATATATATGGTTTATGGGTTTTGATTTGATCATTAATAAAAGCTATATATATATATAGAAATTTTTCGGTTTTAGGCTTTGTATAAAAATTGATTTGAAGTATAAACCGAAGTTTGATTTTAAGATCAAATACGATTAAGCATTTAATTTAAAATTTAATTTCTGGTAGTTCTATTGACTTAAATGAGAATAAAATTGGAAGTTGAATATTAAGTTAAATCGGAATTTAAATAAAAGTTAAATTTTTAAAGGATATGATTTATAACTTGATTTTGTGTAAAGTGATTTAAATGAGTATCAGGTTGTTTTAAATGAATATATCAAGTTAAATAGATTGAAAAAATTTCCAGGTTTGTGAAGTTAAAGGTTTAGTTAAATTATATTGAATTCAATAAGTTAACATTTCAAGTCTAAATAATAAGTAATTGGATTTGATACATATGGGTTTGTCAAATAAGTTTGTTTTTGAAATGGTGAAATTTTTAAAGCTTTTAACCATAAGAATTGAAATGGTATTTGGAAGTTTAAATCGATATTTAGAATTGATTTGTGAAATCTAAAGAAGCTATTTTGTTTTATAAAAGTAGTTAAATATTTAACCATTTAAGAGATGGAAATTTGTTTCAAAGCTATGTTTTTTTCAAGGTAGTATAAGTTGGAAATATTATATTCAAGAGTTTTGATTTCTAAATATTTTACTTTGGAAACCCTATGATTTTGGAAATAATATATATTGGAAAATAAAATGATATCATATTGATTTGGGGTTTTAAGAATAAAAATGATATCGTTTTTATATGGGTTTTAAATGGATATTTTATTTTGGTTTTAAAAGTATAATTATTTTTAAATGACTGTGGTGTTATAATAACGATTGGTTGGCAAAGAGACCGAGATCGGATATGGACATACTCTCTGTCGATACCGAAAACCACTTTGACTAACCGTGTACGCGGTGGAGATTCCAGAATGAAGTAGGTTGGTGGCGGCGTTTCCTGCAAGGTAACTACGTGGACCCAACTCCCGTGAGTTAGCGTAAGGTGGCTAAAACAGGAGCGATTCTCGGGCCAATGAGGCCATTCCTCTGATCGAACGCACTCCTTCGATACTATACTCTGACTTTGGATTGATTCGGTGGCCACTATTGATTTCTTTGATTTTGGGGGTGTTTGTTCGAGGTGGGCGGTAGCTGCGCGCTGCGCGTTTCCATCAGCCCGGATAGCAATTGGTATATCTACCCTGGCATTGCCTAGTTGTGCCGTGTCACCTACCATAGCGAGCCTTGTACGAGTTTGGATTTCTCCCGTAGCCCGTGTGGTATCCTCTGGTGGCTTCCCGATCAGGAGGGACAATGATATTGGATGGACTACTGGGACTATTACGTGTTAAGGGGAATATTGGGTCACTCCTTAACGCTATTTAAAAGTATGTTTATTTTACAATTAGACACTATTATAATAGCGCAATATACTATATAGTAAATAGTTTAACGGATCCTTAAGAGATGTAAATCTCGAGCATCTCTTTAGTTACTGTACTCATATTTATTTTGTTAATTTAACTCACATAAGAACTTTTAGTTCTGACTCGAGTGTTTTGTCTTTTCAAATTCGCTCGGGTTAGTCCGAGCGTTTCAGGATTTGAAGATTTAGCTCTGGAGGATGAAGACGAAGATGTATATTATTATTATTTATACTAGTACACTACACACTGTTCCGCTGCATTGTTATTGGTATATATAACTCTGATATGTAGTACATATAAATGTTTTGTAAACAGATTTATAAACTATATATTTTATTATCATATTTTATCCTACGAGATTCTGTTTTCTTTTATTTCTTTCTCTTTTTTTCTTATTTACCCCATAACAATCCGCCCTTCCGTATGGTTTGAATTGGCACGTGTGTCGATTTAAAACGTACGAAAAGGAGGGATGTTACAGTTGGTATCAGAGCTTTGGTTTAGCGTTAAACCTTAGCTTTGTGGGGTTTGACTCTTTACTAATAGGGTAGTAATACCCTATGGGAGTCACTGAGTGTATATATATGAGAGAGCGTATTTGTTAGTGTTATAAAAAGGTTTTAATATTGTATTAATCTGTTCCGTTTTGTATTTATAAATTCTAGTTGGTGCATGGGACGCTGTGACATCAATAGGGGTTTCTAAGCACTTAATAGGACAGACCGACATAATATTTGTTTTTAATATTTGTGAATGAAATAATTTTACCTATTATATTTTCTATAAAATAATTTTTCAAAATAATATATATATTTGGTTGTAATAGATTGGTTGTTAGGTAATGAAGGTTTTGAATAATGATAGAAATAAGATCTAAAAATAAGATAAATGAAATTTGGAAATTTAGGACTTAAGATCCGGGGTTTTGGAATTTTTCGTAAATTTTTTGGAATATAATTGTTATAAGTATTTTCTGATATGAATATTTAATATAATTTAAGAGAAATTGTTTTAAAGAAGATTTTTGGAGAAAATAAGTTTTGTACTTTCCTCTCTGTCGTTGGAAAATAATTTCGGTGATGAGTGCACGCATCATCGACATTCATTTTCGAGTTTCGAAGTGGGAAGGCCACTGTAGTAATTTACTGCAGAATTGTTAAGAAAATTTTATCGTTTTAATTATAATTGGATATATATGTTAAGTTTAGATATCTATCTATTATTTTAAATGATTTAAAATTTAACCCGGTATTTGGTTCTTAAGTTCCAGATTTATTAATAGTACAATTAAGTGTAGCAAATTTGAACCTTAAAAAAAAAGGGAAGAGAAGTAATGTAAATAAATGGTTGTAAACCTTAGTAAATGGATAAAGGAAATTCTTTATTTATTAGAATTGATGTTATAAGGTTACAAATTAGGTGTAATTAAAATGTTACTATTATTAAATATTAGCATTAAATAAATGAATGAAAGTAAAAGTAAGTTGAAATTGTAACTTATAAAACGAATATATAATTAATGAACCACTAAAAAAATAAAAGGAGTTGAGAAGAAACTTGTATAAATTTTCACTTACATTCTTAAAGCATATATATAACTTGTCATATAATAAAAGTTACAGTGTTAGTAAGAAAATGTAAGGGGGAAATCTTACAAGTAAAGCTTGAGATAATGAAAGTATTCAATGAATTTGCTGGTATAAATGGGAATTTATTGTTATAAACTTAAGTTGTAAATTTAAATTTTACCATAATTAAAGATAAGTATTATAATTGGATGATTTTAAAACTTAAGTAAATAGAATGAAATTCTATAATAAATGAACCTGTGAGAAATAAATAAATAAAATTTAGAAATACATAAATGGAATGCAATAAAAAGAAACTTACATGACATTTAAAATGGAAGATGAATATTGTAAGTAATAAATGAAAATAAATGAGGTAATCACTCGTTAATGAAAGAAAGGAAATCAAACAACTAAAGTATGAAATAAAGATTTATAATAAGTTAAATTGATTGTTGGGTTGAATGGTTATTGTTTGATTTATGTTTGGTTGGGTAAGGAAATTTGAAATTGTTGGATGAATAAATAATTTATTCCATCTAAGACTGTTGAGCAAATGATGCACTTGATAGTTATTTTTCATTCCGTACAATTTCAAGTTTGAACCCAAACAACTATTTGATTTGTGTGATTGTATGGTTGTTTTGTAATTGTATGTATGCTGTTTGAGGAAATTGATGGTTGTTGTATTAATTTGGATGATTAGTGATTAGAGCTACTTAGATATTTAAATTTTGGTCTTAGAAATATTTTGAAATGTTCTTCAAACTCTAATAAATTTAAGTATAAAAAGGATAATGTTGTAAATTTGTATATTTTAAGAAAAGTAACAGATACTGTAAATTTAATTCTTTATAAGGTAATGTTTTGAATAAGATATGTAGATTCTAAATCCTTCTTTTCCCTTCTTTTTCCTTTTTGGGGGCGAAAAGTTTTGAGCGGGGGAGAATGTAACGACCCGTAAATTTCGACAATTTAAGTTGGTTAATTTAATTAAGATTTTGTAATTTAATTTAAAAAGAGATGAAATATAAAGGGTAAATAAAACTAAATATTAGTATAGGGAATAAATCCTAATAAAGGTAGTAGTGAGAGCGTACACTTTGATTTTTTTTATATATATGAAAGGTAAGCAGTAAAATTATCCAATGCAATATTCGACTTATTAAAAGTAACTGCATGAAAATCTAGACAGTAAAGTGAATCTAGCTGAATTTGTATGAATTGAATGAAATAGGTTTAATATGAATGGTATATTAGGTTATAAAATCAAATGAGAAAAGCAAGAGTAATTATTTGATTTATCTAATCAATTAAACAGGTTGAATAGTAACTAAATGTTAATAAATGGAAAATTATACAATTTTGTTAGATGATTTTGTCATAATGTTTAATAATTGATTAAATAATAACGGAAGTATGTATGCAAGTTTAATAGAAACATGAATAGCGTGAATATAATTAAATGAAACCATGCAATAATGTGGTAAATGATGGCATTTATGAATGAAATAAGATTTTTAGGTAATTTGAATTTAATTCTAAAATGTGTAAACTGAATGTAATTTAATGTAATAAGGAGTGCAATAACAATTGACTGGGATTCAAATTCATCTTAAATAAAATTTCTATAGTAATTGAAATTTACTATTTTGCGATTTAGGTGAGAAATAAAGTTTTAATGAAACTAAGGAATGTAATCTAATTCCATGTAAAGAGTCAATATGTATAATAGCAAGGTTTTAATTAAATAAATGGTTTTATGTAGATTTCAACTGATAATTTATGAAGTCTAATGTGAGATCATATTTGCAATTAATTTTCTTAAGTTGTGCAGTAAGGTAAGTTAATTTGTCAATAAAGATAGTTGATTCTATAAGATGAAATAAAGGTTAGTATTAATTATAATATGAAGATTTTTGATAATGTTATTTGGGGTTGAGGGATAAGTTGAAATTTGATAATTAAGATATTCAGACGTACAGTATATAAAGAAAGATATAATGATTCCATTTAATAAATTGGGGATTTAATATTATCAAAGAAAATTAAATATTGTCCTAATGTAATTTAGTTAAATTGTGTAATTAAATGCTGGCTCCATTCAGAATATGACAATGAGTGTAATAATTTGGATTGTAAGAAATTGTTATAAGTTACATGTTTAATTTGGTTGATGAAATTTAAATAGAAATAAATGTTAATACACTAAATAAAAGTTGCATTTAATATGAGAAGTAATATCATGTTAGAAGTTGTCAAATTTAGGGTATTAAGACTTATAAATGGAAATTAAGAGGCAGTTGAAATTTAGTGGACTTTAATGTGTATTAATGAGAAATTTACGCTATAACTAAAGAGGTGAATGGAATAAATACAAACCAATGTGGATTGTATACATGGGATAACAATTTTAGTGAATAACAGGATTTAAACCTAAATAAATAAATTCCTTGAAATTTAAGTTGTAATCGCTGCATAAATTGGAATTGTACGTTAATTTTGAATTATTCTATAATAAATTTATGTAGGATGTTTTTTAAGGGATTCTAAATTTACCAACTAATCCACACCGACAAAATTTGCAAATATTTAAAGTTGAGTCGTAAATATGATTCAATTAACCTATTAATAATTTATTCATTTGAAATATAAATGGCAATGATAGGATTTATTGCAATTAAAGGTAATGTAATTTGTACGTTATTTTAAATTTAGTCAAAACGGGTGGATATTAGGAACCAAGACCTAAAAATAGGGTAGATACATTTTATTTCAATAAGACTTGTATGGCTAGAGTGGGAATTTTATTTTGGAGTCTATGTTATAATTTCAAAGTTTAGTAGATATTGAAATAAAGTAAACATTTGAATCTATGAATCTATCAACTCAAACTTTTCATTTAAATTTGTTTAATCATTGTAATTTGGTTGAGAAAATAAAGAGGTATAATAAGTTTAGGTGTAAATGGAAGTATGTATAGGAAAATGAATTATTTGCAGGGAAATATTTGGTAAAAAGGGTCGGACTAAGGAAAGGTTATTGTTTGTTGGAAACATTAATTAGTATGGGAATATAATTAGACAAGCATAACCCATGCAAGTGTATAATTAAGAAATGAAGCAATAATTAATAATTATTAACCAATCCAAAATTTGGTAACCCATTTAATTAGTGATTGGTATGGGCTATTTATTTAAGTAACAGTGCAATACCAATTTATGTATTTGCGAAATGTTAATAAAATATTTATAGTATGGAATTCAAAACCTATATATACATAGGAATGTGGATTTTATAGTATGTAAACTTAGTCGATTTACAATAGTTAAATCTATTGGGAATGAATAAGAATCTAAGATAATTATTACGGTAATTTGAAATTTAGTTAAAAATGGAAATTATTTATGAATTTGAAATTTAATGAAATTATATTGAAACTTAAATAAAGCATCTAAATTTATATTTGTAAATACGTTTAAAATTCAGTGTAAATGTTTGAGGAAGAAATTTATTTATTTACTAATCCGTAACGTATCCAATTAATATGAAATATTCTGGTGGGCCAACAGCCGTTTTTGCTCGTTTATAAATTCGTGCCTACCTATTCGTTTTCACTTTGTCTATAAATAGGCCGTGTAAACCCTAGCCTCCATCTATCTTCATTTCTCTATGTGTTCTTTTCTTCAACTTCTTCTTTTCCAATGGCTGCAAAATTCTAGATCCAATTACAGTCCAAAATATAAATAAAAATTCAAACTCCTCTAAAAATTCCAAAAAAATTTATATGTCATAGTTCTCGAAGAGAGGTATTCTTTATTTTAGTTTATTTGATTTTCAATACAATTTCTTTAACGTTTGACTTGTGTAATTTTCACATACCTTGTCCGATTCACGCGAGATTATTTTTGTTAGGATCGTATTTGAAATTTCAGATCTGTTGACGCTGGTTTGGATGAGTTTGGAGACTGCGAAATTTTGGGTTTAAATTGGATTTAAATCCAATTTAAATTCAAAAGGTGAGTGTTTTAACCCACTCACAACTTCTAAAATATTTTATATTTGTTAAATTGATTTTTAGATATGAGTAGAAATTTATATATGATTTGTTTGGCATGTTTTATTCATCTTCTCAGTTAATTCGCATTTTTATTTATTTAACTGTTTATTATTTTAATTATTGTGTATAAATTTACAGTTAGAATTTATTTTGCATATAAACTGCTAGTTAACAGTTATTAAATTTATTATTGAATATAAACTGTTATTTATTACCTGTATAATTTATATGCTCTATATCGATGACTGTTTAAATTGGACGATGATTGCAAATAATGGTTGATGATTGATATTTGGATGAATGTATGCTATATTTATATTGTATAAACTGCAAGTCATCATGCATTTTCATTTCATTCCGAATTGCGGTTTGATATGATATACAACAGCATTTTTTATTTTAAATTGCGGATTGAAATGATAAACATCCGTATCACTTGACCATAGGATAGAAAATTTTATACAGGCACCGCGGTAAATATATAAAATTATTTTTGGAAATGTTTTACTATGGTTTTGTAAAGCTATATATATATATATATATATATGGTTTATGGGTTTTGATTTGATCATTAATAAAAGCTATATATATATATATATAGAAATTTTCCGGTTTTAGGCTTTGTATAAAAATTGATTTAAGTATAAACCGAAGTTTGATTTTAAGATCAAATACGATTAAGCATTTAATTTAAAATTTAATTTCTGGTAGTTCTATTGACTTAAATGAGAATAAAATTGGAAGTTGAATATTAAGTTAAATCGGAATTTAAATAAAAGTTAAATTTTTAAAGGATTTGATTTTTAACTTTATTTTGTGTAAAGTGATTTAAATGAGTATCAGGTTGTTTTAAATGAATATATCAAGTTAAATAGATTGAAAAAATTTCCAGGTTTGTGAAGTTAAAGGTTTAGTTAAATTATATTGAATTCAATAAGTTAACATTTCAAGTCTAAATAATAAGTAATTGGATTTGATACATATGGGTTTGTCAAATAAGTTTGTTTTTGAAATGGTGAAATATTTAAAGCTTTAACCATAAGAATTGAAATGGTATTTGGAAGTTTAAATCGATATTTAGAATTGATTTGTGAAATCTAAAGAAGCTATTTTGTTTTATAAAAGTAGTTAAATATTTAACCATTTAAGAGATGGAAATTTGTTTCAAAGCAATGTTTTTTTCAAGGTAGTATAAGTTGGAAATATTATATTCAAGAGTTTTGATTTCTAAATATTTTACTTTGGAAACCCTATGATTTTGGAAATAATATATATTGGAAAATAAAATGATATCGTATCGATTTGGGGTTTTAAGAATAAAAATGATATCGTTTTTATATGGGTTTTAAATGGATATTTTATTTTGGTTTTAAAAGTATAATTATTTTTAAATGACCGCGGTGTTATAATAACGATTGGTTGGCAAAGAGACCGGGATCAGATATGGACATACTCTCTGTCGATACCGAAAACCACTTTGACTAACCGTGTACGCGGTGGAGATTCCAGAATGAAGTAGGTTGGTGGCAGTGTTTCCTGCAAGGTAAATACGTGGACCCGACTCCCGTGAGTTGGCGTAAGGTGGCTAAAACAGGAGCGATTCTCGGGCCAATGAGGTCATTCCTCTGATCGAACGCACTCCTTCGATACTATACTCCGACTTTGGATTGATTCGGTGGCCACTATTGATTTCTTTGATTTTGGGGGTGTTTGTTCGAGGTGGGCGGTAGCTGCGCGCTGCGCGTTTCCATCAGCCCGGATAGCAATTGGTATATCTACCCTGGCATTGCCTAGTTGTGCCATGTCACCTACCATAGCGAGCCTTGTACGAGTTTGGATTTCTCCCGTAGCCCGTGTGGTACCCTCTGGTGGCTTCCCGATCAAAAGGGACTATGATATTGGATGGACTACTGGGACTATTACGTGTTAATGGGAATATTGGGTCACTCCTTAACGCTATTTAAAAGTATGTTTATTTTACAATTAGACACTATTATAATAGCGCAATATACTATATAGTAAATAGTTTAACGGATCCTTAAGAGATGTAAATCCCGAGCATCTCTTGAGTTACTGTACTCATATTTACTTTGTTAATTTAACTCACATAAGATCTTTTAGTTCTGACTCGAGTGTTTTGTCTTTTCAAATTCGCTCGGGTCAGTCCGAGCGTTTCAGGATTTAAAGATTTATCTCTGGAGGACGAAGATGAAGATGTATATTATTATTATGTATACTAGTACACTACACACTGTTCCGCTGCATTGTTATTGGTATATGTAACTCTGATATGTAGTATATATAAATGTTTTGTAAACAGATTTATAAACTATATATTTTATTATCATATTTTATCCTTCCGCTGCGAGATTCTGTTTTCTTTTATTTCTTTCTCATTTTTTTCTTATTTACCCCATAACAATCCGCCCTTCCGTATGGTTTGAATTGGCACGTGTGTCGATTTAAAACGTACGAAATGGCGGGATGTTACACACTTAATATTGATTAATTATCCTACATTAATCAACCCTTAATTACATCATTAATTACATTAATTAATTAATGATCCCTTATTACTTCTTAATTAATTTAGTCTTATTTAATAATTGATCTTTAATCATTAATCAACCTTGATTAATCACAATCGGTAATTAATTATCTTTAATTAATTGCATCACTTAATTATCTTCAAATAACTTTAATCAATTCTTAAATTAATCACACTAAGTAATTCATCCTTAATTGCTTCACTTCAGAAATTTTCCCTTAATTACTTTCATCAATTAATTATTCCATTGGTTAATTATATTAATTAACCTTGATCATTAATTTATTTAACCTTTAATTTCCACATAGATAAATTAGCCTTAACCATTTACATTAATTACCCTTTAATTAATCTCCTTAATAAATTAATTCATTAATTAATTACACTAATTAATTACCCTGATTACTTTTAAGATAAATTCTTTATCTAAATCAAGCCAAATCCTTCGAGTTCGACCCATGTAATCTTCATCTTCATGAACTGAAAACCATTACTGACACGAACATAAATTTGTGCACATGCACGGTCGTTTAGCGTTGCTCCGACCACCAACGCTACCCTCCGCAAGTCGACGCCGACCTTCTTGCCTTGCATAAACACCCAGAATCACGAGTCTCCCTAAAATTCAAAATCGATCACATTCGAACCCCTAAGGCGGAAAACACACTACCCATTCCACCCGACATCACCCAAATCCGACCATCGTAATTCATGCCACCACCCCTGGAGCCACACTCGAGTCACCTCTCTCTTATTCTCCACGTCCGGCCTACCCCGATGCCATGACGGCTACTCAGAAGCCACACTTCCCACCTTGACAAAAATCAGTGCCAAAACCCTACATCGGAGATTTGCCATCACCACGACGAACTAAAAAATCTGACAACATTTTTCCCAGACTTCCCGATCTTCACGCTACCACCAGCAACGATCACAACTTCCCCTTTTTACTTTGATCGCCAGAAAATGAAAAATACCCAATTTCCATTCAAAATGAAATTCCTCTAGAAATACAAGCTTAAAAATCACGAAATTATAACCTAAAATCATCATTTCATACGACGATTCCAATTATATAAACAAAACATTAGATTAAAACAACTTATTTCTGACTTGATTGGTTTTTTACTGTAAATTAAGTCTTTTCTAATGTATAATTAATATTTTTTACTTAAAATTATTCTTAAAAGTTAAATTCGGAAACTACGAACGAATTCCCTTCAATACATATAGTCTAACATTGCTTAGATGCAGAGATATGATTTTTAAAAAGTTTTTCTTTAGCTTGTAAGCCAAACAAAAACATACATATTCAAACACAGACATGCTTCCAGCAACACAACTTTATGTTCCAAGTAAGTTTCATTTCATGCAAAATGTTTTCAAACAATTCTACAATTGTTGGTCAAGTAAATCAAAAATTTTAACTAAAAGAATTTAGATTTACTCACCTTTATACAGTTAGAACAGAAAAAGTAGAATAGCCTGTTATTTGTTTAAACTGATCTGGAAACTGAACTTGATTCTATTTAAATCTGCCTTCTGATTGAAATGAATTTGAATTTGATCTTGAATTTGTTTCTGGTTTGAACATTTTTCCAGGCGATTGATTGTAGTTTGAAGCTTGCTTCAGGTATAACTTTTTTCTCAGGTTTAAATGTTTTGATTTTTTTTCTTACATGCTTTTGTTTTATTTGTTTTTCTCTGGTTTGAAAGTTGTTCTCAGGATACGGATTTGTTCTTTGAATTTTTGAAATGAAAATAGAGAAAAGGAGATAAAGAGAAGATATAGATGAATATATGGGCTTAATTTATGATTATTAAAAATAAAAGTAAAATTAAAATTAAAAAGTGACACTTGTTAGGAAATTTTAACACTTGTCCTTATCAATTTATAATTCATCTGCACTTGTAATTTGACGCACTGTTTCACTTACATTTGTAATTATACATGAGATAATAATTTTAATTTAATTAATCAATTTTTTTTAAAGCTTTTGTATTTGTTTACTAATTAATAAATACTTTTCTCAATATATATATAAATAAAATTCCCTTAAATTTTCAAATTTAAATCAATTCAACCAATATATTTATATTTTGGATAAACCCAAATTCAACTTGTGATTAATAATTCCACTTAAAAATATATTTATCTATATTTAAAATAACCCATTATTATTATTATTATTTTGAAAATATCAATTTTTATCTAAAATAATTTATAAAGATGATTATCACATTAACTTTGCTTAAAATATCTGGGATATCACATTCTTCCCCCCTTTGAATCTTTTCGTCCTTGAAAAGAAACGAAGCCAGAACTTATTAAAATTATCCTTTAAACCCTTTTAATTATAAACTTCTTTTTATTAAAAACTTGAAAACACTTTAAAATCTATATAATATTACCAAAACAGTTTTATAAAAATACTTTTTATAACTCGATTTTCAACACGTCCATCTTCTTTCTCATAGAAATTTTGTCATACGTTGATCAGGCGTAGGACTGAAAATCTATAAGTACTTAGCGGACCCATTTCAACACTTAGTGAAAATACTTGGAAAATAATTTTATTAAAATTATCGAAAACATTTTGAAATCGAGGAAATATCTTTGGTGAGAATGCTCTGGAAATCATCACCCCCATCCATGGTCGCAGTTACATCCTGGGTTACGTTGCCATCACATCAAAAGTCCATGTAACTGTAGGCTCTCCGCGGCCTCTCGATTACGCCATGGAACCCATGAAAAATCGCAGTTACATTCCATGGTTACATTTCCATCACAGCAAAGGTCCATGTAATTGTTGGCTCTCAGCGGCACATACGATTTTTGGCTGTCAAAATAAAACTTCTCCACTCCAACATAGGTCGCAGTCTACCGGTGTAAAATCAAACGCAGACTGTTGGCTCTCAACGGCACGCACAATTTACGCTATGGTACACACTACTCATAATCCTCAGGAACTAGTTTTGTCCGGACTCCTCACAGGATCATCTTTAGAACCCCCCCTTGGGGCTCAAGGCAGCACCATCCGGTGGCACTCCTGAGAAGTTCATTTTAAGGGAGCGTCTTTTTCCCCAGAGCCATCATCAAAACACTTTATACTATGCATATATAGTATCTTTCACATCATACACCTAGTATGGTCACATACAAAGCTCCTTTACACAAAATCGATTATCCCAAAATCGATAATTCTCAAACTAGGCTTTTCAAATTTCAATATTGATTTTCACTCAAAAATCAAAAGCCTTTCCAAATCCAAAGGTTCCCAAAACCTTTTTCCAAAATCCTCATAAGATCCTTTATATATATATATATATATATATATATATATATATATATATATATATATATAAAATCCTTGATAAAAATCTTTGGATCATTTTAAACTTGTATAAAATCCTTTAATACTTCAAACACTTTCAAAAAAAATCCTTTCCTTCTGGAAATAGATTCAACAAGGGGAGATTAATCTTATATAATAAAGATATATAGCTTTGTTTATTCAAAATCAAACATTCAAATTTGATTATTCTTTACAAAACCACTTACCATATCTCTTACTTCCATAAAGTAAATTTCTACCATAGAAATATCCAATTTCCACTTCACTTAATCATATATTTCATAAAATATATTGTCCATTTCAAAAACTTTTTTACAGTTCTTATCGACAAACTTTCAATATCAATTTCATTCCAATCCGTACGATGTACACATATCATCCGTATGCTATACCATTTCGATCGCCCACTCGATCACACAATTTCAATTCTGAACTAGTATCGTCCACCCGACTTCCTAGTGCGGACACAGATCTGGTTTCTTGATCAGAAACTGTCATTCTCCTTGCATAGTCATAACTATGATAGGGAATATCCAGAACCAATCAACAATCCATATCCAGGTTCACCGTCGAAAATCGAGTGAAAAATCCTAACTCGGATCGACATAATTATCTCGAAATTCTATGCTCGAATCTTGATCAAATCACTATGCGAATAGAATAATATACATACATCCTACGTATTTATCTCCTTTGATTATTATCTAAATCAATTTCCTCTATCTATTTACATTTCTTTTAATTCTATTCACTTATCCACAATTCCTTCAATCCATTTGAATTCTCACCTCTATTCTTATGTCGATTGGGTATTTAACCAATAACAGTTTGAACTTCGACCAGTTTATATAGAAAATAGCTTGAGAATTTTAAAAATAGATAAGTAGTTAGAAAATAATTACTAGTTTGTAAAATAGGTGTAAAATAGTTATAAAATAGTTGAATAATTATAAAAAATTTAGATAATTGCAAAATAGCAGTAAGATAGTAATTAGTTTTGTAAAATAGTTGAAATATAGTAATTAGTTTATAAAACAGTTGGAAAATTGTTAAACAGTTCCAAAAATAATTGTAAAACAAGTATAAGATAGTTTGGCTTTTAAAAGAATGGTTGTGTATATAATAAATAGCTTGGAAAAATAGGTATATATTAAAACAATTTATATTAAAAATAGTCCAGAGTCAAACTGTCCACTTCCCAATCTCCATTCTCATCAATTCAATTTAAATTTCCACTTCCATTTAAATTGACTCAATTCCAATTTAAATAACTTCAATTTCCATTGAAATTGATTTAACTCCAATTCAAGTTGAATTAACCTCAATTTCTTTCCAAATTCAATTCAAATTCCATTTGAATTTAAAACTATTCAACTTTTAATCAAAATTTCTAAATATTCAAATCAAATTTCGATTTGAACCAACTTCAAATTCCAGTTCACTATGAACCATCTCAATTTACATAAATTCGAGTTAATGCTTCAAATGTTGATTTAATTCCTTTAAATCAATTTACCTTTAAAGTTTTTAAACAATTCAATTCACAGTTCAGACCTAACATATTATACCACAAATCAAATTAACCTTAATTTTTACATCAATAACCCAAACCTTTAAACAATTTAATTTTGGGTCGAATTCTCAAAATTCCATTTTAAATTATCTTTACTTAAATTTTTCCAAAGTTCAAATAAGAGTTCAAAACAATTTTATCTTAAAAATTTAATTTATTACTCAATTTTATCTTCCAGTTTAAAACTAGTTCCTTAAACAATTTTAATTTACAAGTGTAATTATTCAAATTTTCAGTTCAAAGTAATTCCTTATCCTTAATTTCAAATTAAAGTGTGATTTTCTATTTATCCCAATAATGAATATATTACCACACTTTATTTCTCATTTATTTAAACAAATCCAATTTCAGCTTAAAGATTATTAATAACAACGGGATGGTATCATTCAAATTATTTTAAAACATCCATCCATTTCCAATTTTTGGATCTCAAACCCATTTTTAGATCTCTCAAACTTCCTAATTCAAATCAACCATTTAATTTTCCAACTTAAATCCCAATTTCATCTTGAAATTTCCAAATCAGGTTGACCATTCCAACTTATTTAACTTTTCCAATGTTAAACTCAATTCATTTAATCCAGTCAACCTTACCCAATTTGAACTTCCATTTCAAAATTTAAACTTCTCATAAATAATCTTCCCACTTATTAAGTTCAAAAACTTATCACTTTGGGTATCATATCTCATTCCAGATTTAAAACATAGTATTTATAGTTTATTTCAAACCATCGTTGATATTATGTATATCCACATATATATACATATAAACTTCTTGGTCCACCAAGCCAAATTTAAAAATTTAAATCATCCTTGCTTTTAATTCAAAATAAAATTCCTTTAAAGTTTACAAACAACTTCTAGAATAAGATTACATTCAAAATAGTTTGAATAATATTATTTCCTTTAAAATTTTGAAAACAATTTTCAAATGTTTAAATTTAGAATTCAGAACTTAACAATTTGAAACCCACTTTAATTTACAAGTCATACTTAATTAAATGTTCTACTTCCATAAAACATTCATTTTACTTACTTATTAATACACATTCTATTATTAAACAAAACAATCGTTTATGATAATAATCAAGATCATCATACCTGAATTCTAATTTATTATTATCTTATTCTGAAATTCTTTCCCAAATTCAAGATTTTAATTTCCGTTTGAATTTATTTCAAACTTGTCTTTATTCAATTTCAATTTCAATTTGGTTGTATTGTGTAACAACCCGCATATTTATCGAGTTTATATTTAAATATTTTTATTTAAATATTAACTCGTTAATCGGATTTTGGTCCGAAAAACTACTTTTTGCAAACGGTCAAATTAGGACTCGAGACCACTTCCATTGAGTTCGAAATGTCGTTTGCAACTTTTTAAGTATAAACATCGATAGGTTTGGAGTTAGTGAAATTTCACTAACTTTTCCCGCTTTGGACTTTGGGTTAGTTTAGCCTATTAAGCCCAAGTTCCAACCCTCTTCTCCTCACTCTTCATAAATTTCCTAACTAATCAAGCTTTGGCATTAATGGTGGAGGGAATGGGAAATTAAAACTCCAAGCACAAATTCAATTGCAAATCCAACATTCAACTCCAAATTCAAGTAGAAGATATTGGATTCAAGCTTTGGATTGCTTCTCCTTGCTTTCAAGCTTCATCTTCATAAACTTTAGTGCAAAGGTGAGATTTTTATCTCACAATTCTAGTCTATATCTATCTTGGGCTATTGGGAATGCATCCCTATCATGTTTGCATGCACATTTGCATTTGGTTTGGATTGGATTGGCGAAAAACTCCACTTTTTAGTGTTTTGGGGTGAATTTCTGGCTTAGGTCGCTCTGTCCCCCTTAGGTCGCCCAGCATCTATAGGTCGTTTGCGTGGAAAAGTCGTCACCTTCATTTGGGTCGTTTCTGGCCTTAGCCCATTCGCCCACCATAAGTCGTTAGGCCTAAGGTCGCTTGGAGTTAGGTCGTAGGTCGGCAGGTCTTCAGCTCGCACGCGTTGAAAAGGCGCGTCTGGAGTTAGGTCGTTCGCGAGTTAATGTTAGGTCGTTTGCGAGTTAGCACCCTAGGTCACTCGCGTATAGCTCGTTCGGAGTTAGGTCGTTAGGCCTTAGCTCGTATGGCCTATGCAATTTGGTTAGGTCGTTCAACCTCAACACCTTAGGTCGTAAGACCTTAGGTCGTACCCCTTAGGTCGTTAGACCTTAAGCCTTCACTATTGGAACTCGTTAGGTCGTAGCAACCATAGGTCGTAGGTCGCTCACACGGAGTTAAGTCGTAGGTCGTCTCCAACCTTATATCGCTCATCCACGTTTCACTTTAAGTCGTTAGGTCGTTTGAACCTTGTTTCCAGTTAGGTCACAAGACCCTTAAACCGTTAGGTCACTAGGTCGCGATCTTTTAGGTCGCGTCTCCTTTAGGTCGCGCCTCTTTTAGGTCGCGTCTCCTTTAGGTCGCGCCTAATTTAGGTCGCGTCTCCTTTAGGTCGCGCCTCTTTTAGGTCGCGTCTCCTTTAGGTCGCGCCTCTTTTAGGTCGCGTCTCCTTTAGGTCGCTCGGCCATTTTGTTAGGTCGCATGAACCCCGTAAGCGGTGGCGTTGCCCCCGCACCCCCACCTTGGGGGGTTGCCACCCCCCTTGGACCCCCCCTCCGTAGGGGATCTTATCTGAAAAACATTGAGCTGATTTCCTTGGATTTTATTCGCATCTCCGTATGCGATCTTTGTGACTGATTGTTTCTACACTTGCTTATGTGTTTTGTCACTTTATAATATAAAGGTTTCAATACTAGTAGTAAATATCAAAACTCTTTTAACAAACAATTTCAACTCTATTTTTAATAACAAAGCTCTTTTCTTAAACCGTTTTCCAATCTATTAGTATATACAAGACTTTACCTCACTCGGATGAGAAATCTAATTAAACGACTTAGTAAAACAAGTGGTATGAAACGCTTGCGTTCACTTCGTCGGTTAATTCTTGGACTTGTTCGATTGAACCTCTTGTGACAATTTTATTAGTGAAGATTTACAGTTTGTTCGTAAATATTTAAGTTAAGCAAGTGGTTATGGGACATGAAGCTAAACTTCTATATTTACTAGCTTAGTGTAATTGACACTTCTCGTTGATCTTGATGATCGCTTTATGAATTAGACTAGCAATTGCGCGATGTCTCTTTCATTGCAAGGTTAGACTAGACACCACTTGTGTGATTCCATTCACACATACCTTTCTGCTTTTTGGTTAGTCTTGACCTCAATCTGTGTGATTCCATTCACACATGCGGGGTAGCTCCCCTTGGTCTTCGGACCGTCATGTGATAGGCCTCTTTCCCTTTTTATGATTTCTGGATTTCTCGTGTTGATTTCTGGAATTTATGTCATTGACTTGTTATGAGTACAAGTTTAGGGTATGATGCCCTCTTCGAATCTTTGAGAAGATTCTTGTGATATTGATTATCTCTTATTGATTGATCTTCTGTTGATCATTATTTACATACTTATAGTGGTATGTCATTATGGATGTTTATGTTTATGCCATATCTTTTATGTTATATCATTTCATCTGATATTTATAGCTAGACTGATCCATTTATTATTTTCTTAAATAATACTCGGGTTAGACCGAGATGTTACAGGTGCTTCTGCTTGACTTCTTCCCAGGGATTTATCACTCTGACTTTTGGCTAACTGTTTAGATTAGCAGTTTTTGTTGTATACACTTGAGATATAGACTCATAGTTGTATTCTTTTGTATAGCACGTGTTGCTATTCTTTTGTATTATCGTGGATCTTATTGACCACTACTCTGATGTACACTTTCATGTGTTAGTTATATATTCATATCTTCTTCCGCCTTTGTGATATGGATATCTGTGACTGATTTGTGATATGATTATTTCTATGTTTGTTTCCGAAGATTATTTATAGCCACCGTGTGATAAGCAATTACATGGATGGTCGCTCCTCAACAGCCTTATTCTCCGTGCTAGTTGACAGACTACTCCGGAGTGTTCTTGGCTAGCGTGGGTATAGAGGTGGGACGTCACATATTGTATTACTTCTTAATTTAATTCCAATAATTAAACAACCAATTCCCTTAATATTTATTAGAAAGAAATATTGCTTTATATATATCAAAATATATTCTTATATAAAATCATTTATAATCTTTATATAAGAAAATAATAAGTACGCTCTCATACACACACACACACACACACACACACTCAACTCATCCTAGGGTACCACTTACCCTATCCTTAATGAGTAATCCCACCAAAGCCAAGTTTCTCGCTTAACCTTCAGCTTTGATACCAAATGTAACGACCCGGAAATTTCGATCCCGAAAATTCCAAATAGTTAGTGAAAAGAAGAAAGAGAAAGAAGAAGAAACAGAAAACTTAAACTCAGAATCTCACATTCGCTGCGGATAAATTATAATATCACATAAATATTAGTTTTACAAAGAAGAAATGTATCATTAAACTTATCTTTTTATACATCAGAGATACAACCATTACACAACACTGGACAGTTTAAAACAACATATCCAAGACAAGTATAATATATACAGCGGAAATACCCCATATGATTCTGCCATCCAACTCGCCTCTTGAGCCCTAGAACGTTCTTACCTGAAAATCTATAATACTCGGTCTGACCCGAGCATTACATCAAAGTAACATACAGGTCAGGCTGGAAAGCAGCGTGAGTAAACCCATATAACATGGAAATACCAATGCATGCAACTATTTTAAAACCCAAGTAAATCGTATCTTATTACGAATTCACAATTTGATCTTGACATCACTTATTTCATACATCCATTTCTAAGTACCAAAACTTAGATTAAATGGTCCAATTCACTTAAATCATTCCATTCCAGTCTATTGATTTCATGTATCAATCTATAAAGAATCGAAGTGGTTTCGGGTATTTACTAACGCCCGACTCCGGTCTCTTCGAATCCAATGACATCTTAACCCAAGTTATTCAAGTGAATACAATTTAAATTTGAATATTGGATGTCACTTTTACACAACAATTTAACATCAACAAATAACCACATTATCACTGTCTACCCAAATATATCATATCATAAAACATTTCATATCAGAGTTATCAACCAATTCAAGGCATTTAATAACAATTAGCCATCCATAAGCAAAGATCTATTCATCACACCATCTATAATTAATTTAAAATGAATTAAATTAATTACTTTATCACTATAAATCTTGTTTACTTAACCATTAGTTGATTACAAATCTATTAATTAATTATACTCTAAGTATTCAACTTAATCAATCACCCTTGATTAATCATTCTCTAATAAGTATTAACCTTTAATTAATTACACAAATTAATTATCCTTAACCATTTATATTAATTAAAATTTTAATTACTTCATTAATTAATTAATTATAATTAATTACATTTAATTAATTTCTTTATAATCACTTAATATTGACTAATTATCCTACATTAATCAACCCTTAAATACATCATTAATTACATTAGTTAATTAATGATCCCTTAATTACTTCTTAATTAATTTTAATCATATTTAATAATTGATCTTTAATCATTAATCAACCTTGATTAATCAAAATCAGTAATTAATTATCTTTAATTAATCACATCACTTAATTATCTTCAAACAACTTTAATCAATTCTTAAATTAATTACACTAAGTAATTCATCCTTAATTTCTTCACTTCAGAAATTTACCCTTAATTACTTTCATCAAGTAATTATTCCATTGGTTAATTATATTAATTAACCTTGATCATTAATTTATTTAACCTTTAATTTCCACATAGATAAATTAGCCTTAACCATTTATATTAATTAGCTTTTAATTAATCTCCTTAATTAATTAATTCATTAACTAATTACACTAATTAATTACCTTAATTAATTTTAAGATAAATTCTTTATCTAAATCAATTCTTAATTACATCATTAACTTATTAAAGATCATTGGTAATTAATTTCACAATAAATTAATTATTTAAAATAAAAAAATATAAACATTTCTTAATCATTCAAATATTAGGAAAACTTGTTTAAAAACATTTTCTCGGAAAACCCCTTTTTATTTATTTATACCTTAAATCCTTGTTTAAAAACATTTTTGTTTTTATAAAACCCTTTTTTTTAAAACCAGGTTACACAAAAATTCATTTGGAAACCAACAAATTTGGAAACCAAAATTAACCACACAGAACAAAACCGAGCCTGCCGAACAAATCATCTACTTCGAGAACAACACGCCAAATCCTTCGTGTTCGACCCGCACAATCTTCATCTACCTGAATCGAAAACCATTACTGACACGAACATAAATTCGCGCATATGCACGGTCGTTTAGCGTTGCTCCGACCACCATCGCTACCCACCGCAAGTCGACGTCGACCTTCTCGCCTTGCACAGACACCCAGAATCACGAGTCTCCCTGAAATTCAAAATCGATCACATTCGAACCCCTTAGGCAGAAAACACGCTACCTATTCAACCCGACATCACCTAAATCCGACCACCGTAATTCACGCCACCACCCCTAGAGCCACACTCGAGTCCCCTCTCTCCTATTCTCCACGTCTGGCCTTCCCTGATGCTATAACGGCGACTCAGAAGCCTCACTTCCCACTTGACCAAAATCGGTGCCAAGACCCTACATCGAAGATTTTCCATCGTCACGACGAACTAAAAAATATAAGACCATTTTTCCTAGACTTCCCGGCCTTCACGCTACCACCAGCAACGATCACAACTTCCCCTTTTTACTTCGATCGCTAGAAAATGAACCATACCCAATTTCCATTCAAAATGAAATTCCTCTAGAAATACAAGCTTAAAAATCATGAAATTATAACCTAAAATAATCATTTCATACGACGATTTCAATTATATAAACAAAACATTAGATTAAAACAAATTATTTTCTGACTTGATTGGTTTTTTACTGTAAATTAAGTCTTTTCCAATGTATGATTAATATTTTTAACTTGAAATTGTTCTTAAAAGTTAAATCCGGAAACTACAAACGAATTTCCCTCAATACTTATAGTCTAAAATTGCTTAGATGCAGAGATATGATTTTTAAAAAGTTTTTCTTTAGCTTGTAAGCCAAACAAAAACATACATATTCAAACACAGACATGCTTCCAGCAACACAACTTTATGTTCCAAGTAAGTTTCATTTCATGCAAAATGTTTTCAAACAACTCTACCATTGTTCGTCAAGTAAATCCAAAATTTTAACTAAAAGAATTTAGATTTAGTCACCTTTATATGGTTATAACAGAAAACACAGAATAGCTTTGTATTTGTGTAAACTGATCTGGAAACTGAACTTGATTCTGATTCAATCTGCCTTTTGATTGAAATGAATTTGAATTTGATGTTGAATTTGTTTCAGGTTTGAACATTTTTCCAGGCGATTGATTATAGTTTGAAGCTTGCTTCAGGTACAACTTTTTTTCTCAAGTTTAAATGTTTTGATTTTTTTTCTTTACAGGCTTTTGTTTTATTTGTACTTCTCTAGTTTGAAAGTTGTTCTCAGGATACCGATTTGTTCTTTGAGTTTTTGAAATAAAAATAGAGAAAAGGAGATAAAGAGAATATGTAATAACCCGCATATTTATCAATTGTATATTTAAATATTTTATTTAAATATTTCATCGTTAGTCGGATTTTAGTCAAAAAGCTACTTTTTGCAAACAGTTGAATTGGGACTTGAGATCCCTTCCATTGAGTTCAAAATGCTGTTTGCAACCTTTTTGAGTATAAACTTCGATATGTTTGAAGCTAGCTAAAAATTTGACCTTTTTCACTTTGGGTTTGGGTTTGGGTTCAGCCCACTAGCCATAATAATACCCCATACTGAATCATCCCTCCCCATTCACTCTCACTTCCTCCTCTTTTCAGTTCTAAAGTAAAAATGGTGGAAGAGATTGGAAATGGAAATTCCTAAGCCCTAGCTTTCTTTGCAAATCCAACTTCTAGCTCCAAATTCAAGAGAACCCATTGGTAAGCCTTCTCTTCATCTTCTCCAACTCATTCTCTCTTTGATTTCAGAAAATTCCTAAACCTAATTTGGGAAATATTTCTCTTTTAAGCTTAGAATCAAGCTTCATGAGTTGGGATTGAAGAGCGGTTGATCCTCCTTTATTCTCAAGCTTCTCAATCTTGTGCTTTTGGGTTTAAAGGTGAGATTTTTATCTCATATCTATGCCTTTATTTATCTTCGATTGTTAGGTATGAATTCCTAACACTTATTCATGTGCATTTGATTTTGATTTGGCTTGCTTTTGTGAATATCCCAATTTTTGGTGTTTTGGGTTCAATTCTTTAAAAATCATAGCTTTGATGTTTTGATCGTGTTTTTTTGTGATGAATCGAAGAGCTTATATGGCCGGGCAGTCGATGGGCGTAAACCCTTAGTGCCATTGCTCGACCGATTGCAATTCGGAGGGGATTGGCCCTCATTTAAATAGCTGGGAGGTGCTGGTAACAGGTTCGGCCGACCAAACTCAGTGGCCGGTCGACCGACCTGCTACCCGAGCACTTCCTGCCCCTAGTCTGGAAGTGCAGGTTACAGGGTCCGGTCGACCGAGCTCCGGGTCCGGTCGACCGACCTGCTACCCGAGCACTTTTCTTTCTCTGGTCCGGTCAACCGACTCAGGGAGTCCGGTCGACCGACCTGCTCTTATTTGCCAATTATGCCTATATTGTCTATTTGTTTGAATTTCCAACTTTAATCGATTCGTGTTGTTTCCCTTTTGTTGTTATCATTTATTATCGACTTTGATGACATTTTCTTTGGGAATTTTTGGAAATATCCACTTTGATGGATTCGGCATCGATTTCTGTGGATTTTATTCACGTCTTCGAATGCGAATTTTTATTATTGGTTGTTTCTACAACCACTTCTAGGATTTTTCACTTTAAAATATAAAGGTTTTCTATACTAGTAGTAAATATCAAAACTCTTTCTTCAAATGGTTTCAACACTATTTTATTATAAAGCTCGTTTATCAAACCGATTTCCAATCTATTAGTATATATAAACATTTACCTCACTCGTATGAGAAATCTAATTAAACGACTTGGTAAACAAGTGGTATGAAACGCTTGCGTTTACTTCGTCGTTTAATTCTTGGACTTGTTTGATTGAAACTCTTGTGAAAATTTTCTAGTGGAGATCTACAATTTGTTCGCAAATATTTAAGTTAAGCTAGTGGTTATGGGACGTGATGCTAAACTCATATATTTACTAGCTTATTGTAATTGACACTTCTTAATGATGGTGATGATCATTTTATGGTTTAGACTAGCAATGTGCGATGTCTCTTTGTCCATGTGGAGGAATATACCTCAATTTTATTGAGCTCCGGCTCACCAGGAGGAGCTTCGGCTCAATGTCTGCAATGGGGGAGTATACCCTGTCAGGAGGAGTTTTGACTCACCGGGAGGAGCGTCGGCAAAATGTCCGTAATGGGGGACTATACCCTATCAGGAGGAGTTTTGACTCACCGGGAGGAGTTTCGGCTCAATGTCCGCAATGGGGGACTATACCCTATCAGGAGGAGTTTTGACTCACCAGGAGGAGCTTCGGCTCAATGTCTGCAATGGGGGACTATACCCTGTCAGGAGGAGTTTTGACTCACCAGGAGGAGCTTCGGCTCAATGTCCGCAATGGGGGACTATACCCTGTCTGGAGAAGTTTTGACTCACCAGAAGGAGCTTCAGCTCAAAGTCCGCAATGGGGGACTATACCCTGTCTGGAGGTGCTCCAACTCATTTTTATGGGATTGGCCATCCTTTTCTTGTGATTTCTGGATTTCTAATTATTGATTTCTGGAATTTATGTTTCACCAACTTTTACGATTGGCGTTGGTATGAATGTCATTTATTGTGGCTTGGTGAAGTAAATAAAGAATATGATATTCTTTTTGATGCTATGAGATTCTTGAGATATCTGTATGATTTAGTTGATTTTCTATGTATACTAGTCGTTGTATGACATTTTTGGTTATCATACGTTTTAATATTATATCTCTTCTTATATCTCATTTTATCTGATAATTATAGCTAGACTCATCCGTTTATTATTTTCTTCTTAAATAATACTCGGGTCAGACTGAGATTTTACAGGTGCTTCTGTTGGACTCCTTATCGGACCTCCATCTGATCTTTTGGCTAACTACTTTAGTTTAGTAGTTTTTGTTGTATACTATTGAGATATAGACTCCTTAACGTATACGTATTCTTTTGTCTAGCAGTTGTATCTATTCTTTTTGATATTGTGGGTCTTGCTTGACCACTACTCTGATGTACACTTTCATGTGTTATATTAATATCTATTTCCGCCTTTGTGATATGAATTGTCTGCGACTGATTTGTGTTATGCTTATTTCTATATTTGTTTCCGAAGATCATATATAGCCACTGTGTAGTAGCTTTGAGTTTGTGTTCGTATGTCGGATTTCCTCCTGAGATGAAATGCATGTTATATTTTATCTGGCTTATCGGTTCTCGCACAAAGCAATTACACGGAGGGTCGCTCCTCAATAGCGTTATCCTCCGTTCTAGTTAACGGCATTACACCGTAGTGTCCTTGGCTAGAGTGGGTATAGAGGTGGGGCGTCACAGCTAGGTATCAGAGCCAAACTTCGAAACAATAAGGAATATTATAATAAGGATCATCGTCATAAATCTTTCTTAGGAGTCATGCTTTAGGATTTTAATTCGTGTCTTCAAACCGTTCTATCCTACTTTCTTTTATGATTCCTTGTTTTATCTATCAAGATTGCTTGATATTTGTTTTGAGAATAACTTTTCTTCTTCTTTCTTTCTTAAAGAAGAAGAAATGTTTATTTCAGGCAGTCCTAGCGCTGGTCAATCCAGTAGTCCTTCTCTAGATGGCGTATTTATGTCTGCCCAATAACTTTCGGTTCTTGTAAAGAATCAAGAGATTATCTATTCTTTGAGTAAGAACCCCGAAATGGTTCTACCTTTGAAACTTGAGGTTCCTTTCAATCAGCTTGTGGATATTAGTCTTCGGCATGAAGAGGTTGGTAAGGGAGGTGATAGTGATATTGGGATTTCCAAGAAGAGGCATATTAAGTTCAAGAGCCTTAATCCCAATAAGAGAGTGAAGCAAACTACTTTTGTAGCAAAGACTCCAATCCCTAATCGTGGAGAATGCTACAATTGTGGCTCTGAGGACCACTATGAAAAGGAGTGTCCAGAACCACTCTTTTGTCGTTATTGCAAAAGTACAAGTCATCATATTTCTGTCTGCCCCATACTTCAAAGCAAGAAGAAGGTGGAACAAGAAACTTTGGTAGTCAAGACTTCTACCCCAAGTTGTAAACAATGCTACAATTGTGGTTCCACATACCATTATGTAATTAACTGCCCGAAACCCCTTTACTGCGCTATTGCAAAGGCTCGGGTCATTACTTATCTACTTGTCCTATACTTCCAAGCAAGAGAGAGAGGGAGCTGAACAACTCTTCTCTTGGTCAAGGTATTTTTCGTTCAATCCTTGATGGCATTATTTTATTTCGTGATCTTCTTATTCGAGTTCTTTTTGATATGGATTTCATCTCATTATTTTTATATCAAAAGAACTCGTGATTCTTTTTCTTTAAACATTTCCGGGCTTGATGTCTTCTTTGAGAATTGCGAATCCGGTTGGTGGATCCGCAGCACTCAATTTACGTTTTCTTAATGTCGAAATTATTTTATGTGGTTTTCCTTTCCGTGCCGATTTTTTTACTTAGGCTTCAGAATTGACTTTTGAAAAGAATTGGCTTAATCATTGTGAAGCCATATCCTATGTTTTCGAGTGGACAATTCATCTTCGACATTTTCTATCTGTTAAGCAGATTTCTATTTTTCCTTTGAGATTTCGATTCCAATTTGATGGCATCACTTTATTCTTTAAGCTCACATGTTGAGTAAATTGTTATTTCTCTCTTTTGGGTAGTTGTGAATTTTCTGATATCTTTGAGCTTGTCCTAGGATTATCTCCTAAGCAATCTTTTGAGTGGTGCTAAGGTCTTTTTAGTTCGACCATGCCACCAATTTTCATTTGCTACGAGTTGCGAAAGTTAGCGTTTTACCGCATTTCGCACTCGTTATGATATTTATTAATAACTTATTATGTCATTCAGTTGGCCCATAAACCTATAAAAGATGATTTTGTGAATGTATTGCCCATTCAATGTTTTAAGAGTTCTGGTCGATGCGCTTGATCAACGTTATCGATAGGAATCTCCTAAACGCTTTGATGAGACAGTCAGACACGATATATTGACTTGTAAAAAAGTAAATTTTTCTAGGAAGATTATTACATAAAGATAAATGTAATTTTGAAAGTTTTAGCTTTTCGGGAAAGAAGATTATTTAAAAGAACTCTTCCTTTCGATACTCTTATTAATGCGTTTCCCAATGGGAACCAAGATTTAATCTTTAGTACCAATGCTAGTCGTGTTGGTTTGGATGTCGTTCTCTTGCAAAAGAAAACGTGCCATTACTTATGCTTCTAAATCATTATAGCCGATCGAGACTAGGTACGCCACTCATGATCTAGTGCTCTCGGCTATTGATTTCACTTTTAGAATTTGGCATCACCATTTTTGGATGAGAAATTTTTTCTCCACTTTGATCATAAATCTATGAAATATTTATTTACTCCTAAGAAACTTAATTTGCGTCAACCCCGTTGGCTTACATTCCTTGTATCTTATGATCTTTTTACCAAGTTCATAGGACGTTTCGATGCACTTTGTTTTGTTGAGCTTTGCCTCATCTCTTTTATGGACTAGCGTCCGATGTTCTTTTATGGTGTTCGGTTCATCGGATGTACTGTTATTATACTACATTGATGTTCCGTCTTATCTGGATCAATGGATGTACCATTATTATACTACATCGTTGTTCCGGTTTATCGGTTCATTGAACGTAACGTTTTTGTACTACGTCGGTGTTCCGAGATTATTCGAGCGTACCGATTTCGTACTACGCCGTTGCGTCGGCTCAATTTTCTGCCATTCTTGACGTTTTCCACGTCGTTTAACTATGGAAATGCTTTTGTGTTTTCGGTTTTTATTCTTGAGCCCGGTGTTATTGAGGAAATTGAAGTTTCACCAGATTTGACTTATGTGCAACATTCCTTTCGCATCATTGCTTCGGAGGTTGAGCGCCTTCGGAATAAAGATTTTCTTCTTCTGAAAGTTCATTGGTTCTCAGATCCTAAGGATTTTTCTTGGGATTCCTGGGAATTCATCGAGCGATCCCATTCAGGCTTACCCTTTCATGCTTTTTATGGTGAACTTCCTATTTCAAATTTATTTTGTGTTGATATGCTTTTATGGTTGTTACTCTTTATTTTCTTCTTAAGTATTGCGAGGACGCAATTTCTTTAAGGAGGGGAGTCTGCAACAACACGCATATTTATCGATTGTATATTTAAATATTTTATTTAAATATGTCATCATTAGTCGGATTTTAGTCCGAAAATCTACTTTTTGCAAACAGTCGAATTGGGACTCGAGACCCCTTCCATTGAGTTCAAAATGTTGTTTGCAACCTTTTTGAGTATAAACTTCGATATGTTTGGAGCTAGCTAAAAATTTGACCTTTTTCACTTTGGGTTTGGGTTCAGCCCACTAGCCATAATAATACCCAAACTGAATCATCACTCCACATTCACTCTCACTTCCTCCTCTTTTCAGTTCTAAAGTAAAAATGGTGGAAGAGATTGGAAATGGAAGTTCCTAAGCCCTAGCTTTCTTTGCAAATCCAACTTCTAGCTCCAAATTCAAGAGAACCCATTGGTAAGCCTTCTCTTCATCTTCCCCAACTCATTCTCTCTTTGATTTCAGAAAATTCCTAAACCTAATTTGGGAAATATTTCTCTTTTATGCTTAGAATCAAGCTTCTTGAGTTGGGATTGAAGGTGGTTGATCCTCCTTTGTTTTCAAGCTTCTCAATCTTGTGCTTTTGGGTTTAAAGGTGAGATTTTTATCTCACATCTATGCCTATATTTATCTTCGATTGTTAGGTATGAATTCCAAACACTTATTCATGTGCATTTGATTTTGATTTGGATTGCTTTTGTGAATATCCCAATTTTTGGTTTTTTGGGTTCAATTCTTTAAAAATCATAGCTTTGATGTTTTGATCATGTTTTTTGGTGATGAATCGAGGAGCTTATATGGTCGGGTAGTCGATGGGCGTAAACCCTTAGTGCCGTTGCTCCACCGATTACAATTCGGAAGGGATTAGCCCTCATTTAGATAGGATGGGAGGTGCTGGCAACAGGTTCGGCCGACCGAACTCAGTGGCCGGTCGACCGACCTGCTACCCAAGCACTTCCTGCCTCTGACTTGACTATATTTCCATCAGCTCCTTTTCTTCTTTTCAAATCACTATACCATTCCCCTCTTTAACATGCAAAAATCTCATCCTCCTTCTTTTAAACTCACACAACTACACACAGTTCAAAAAATAAAAATGGAAAATGGAAAATAATGAAAATTTTAAAAATAAATCACTCTCAAATTACGTGATAAAAAACACCGAGCCAACTTGTAAATTCATGTTTTCCATCCTCTTCGATCTCATATTTAATTTGCTGGGTGCGGCGATGGATTGATTAACTCTAGAGGATGGTCGAACAGCAGTTTCATCTAGGGTTCATCGTGTCTCGAGCTAGGGGAGGAGATGGATGGATTGGAGGGTGTTTTCGAGTTTGGGCTGCGAAGGCACAGTCGACGGTGAGATTTGGTGGCTTGCGATGGTGCGTTGGGAGGTCCGACATAGCGTACGGCAAGTTTCAAGGCTACGCGATGCGTTTTGAAAGGGAAGACTGGTAGTGGAGCGGTGATGTCGAGTGAGTGCGGATCGAGGAGAGATGATCAATGGCGGCGGCGGGGGGTTCTTTGGTGGACCATAGGCGGAGGACGAGGGGGTCAAAAGGGAGCAGTGTGGTCAACTAGAATTGGGGAAGAAGGACTTTAGGCAACTGTTCATTTTTTCGAATGGGTATTTAATTTTGTTAATTATGTAATTAAGGAATTATTATAATATTTTATTTGATACTCTTATAAGCGTGATAACTCACTCGGTTTAGGTCAGATTCAAACAAAACGAGTTGCCTTAGGATCGTACCGCCAAATACTATGAAATGGAATTGGTTTGGTTGATTTTGGAGTTTTAATAATTTTGGATTAAAATTGAATGCCGGTTCGATTTTATTTCAAAAGAAAATTGTTTGGATGACAATAAAAATCAAGACGAGTAAATCTCATCATTTTTGGATTGCTAGTTTAATTTAGATATTGAAAATTTTAAATTATTGGTTGATTTGATGAATTGATAATTATTATTATCAGATGGATTATATTAGCATACACTGGTAGTTGGATTTGATTATTCCCGCCATTTGGAGTGGACGAGGCCTTATGCACCCCGCATAATTGTGGATGACTCTATAAACCGCGATGTCCTACCTCGAAGCAGGATTGGTATTTTTATGTTGTTTTAACATCTGTGGTTGCAAGGAAACAGGTTCGAGGGATCCAATAGGAATCCTCAAAATTGTTGAATTTGATTTCATATGTATTGATATATGATATGTTTGAGTAATCTATGATTGATTATAGTGTGATTTGAATTTATTGGACGTTATGGTAATACTGGCCCAGATTCGGGTATTTAAAGAAAATACCATAAATATATGTTTTGAATTTGAAAAGAAATAAAAAAGGGGATTTTTAGAAATAAAATATTTATATAGAGTTTTGGCTTAGTGAAAAGAAATTGATTGGGTAAAATAAATGGTTTGAATTTGCATTTAACCGTTCCGTGATATTTTATATAGAGATTTGGGAAAAGGTATATAAAGGATTTTAAATAACAAATCTTAAGCGATACTTGTTTTAGATATAAAAGATTGTAAGAATTGAGATTTTAAATAGATTGGGAGTATAAAAAGGGAATTTGGGAATAAATATAAAGTTAGTTATATTGGACCTTAAATAAGATGTCTAAATTGCAAAATGGAAGTAAAATCGAGCTGGTTGGTTTTGGAATAAAGTTTGGGTTGTTTAAGAGATTGATTTATAAATGGAATTTAATTTATAAATCGATGTGATGTGAAACCAACTATAAACTGGAATTGAGACTGTGGTATTTATAAACAATGTTTATAAATAAAGTGAACTGATTATCAGTTGATAAATTGAAGATATAAATTGACGATAAGAATTTATAATGGGATGGGTAAATCGGTTTAAAAAGAAATGATAGATTTTACTTTTGAAAATTTGAAGAAAAAAGATTTATTTAATTGGGAGCATAAATCGATTGGTGATAAATCGAGAGATATTTATAAATATTGGATTTGTTATAATGGAATTGAAAATTATGTTCTTATCGAGAAGTTGAGTATGTTTTTAAAAGAGGATTTTGATTTATTAAACTAGGAAATTTAAAAATGTTTTAGCATAAAAATATTTTAGCATAAAAATATTTGAGAAAGTTAGTTACTTAAATATTTTTAAATTCTCAAAATGAATTATAAGTTTTATAACAAGTATTATAATTTGTGACAACCCACTATTTTGTACCATTCAAATCGACAATAATCCACACATGTCAGACTTGAATGATGCAAAATAACAGATTGTAAATAAATTTGGAGCAAATAAAATCATTTACACAGAATCACAGGCACACAGAACAATCTAAATAACTCGCAGCGGAATATAAAATTGCATAGTAGTTCATGGAGCTACTATAACAAAGTCACAAAACAAATACATTTTATTAGTTTGAAAACAACATAATAGGAACCCCAAATACATAGATGTTCACTAATACATGAGATAAACTGGAACAGATGAGACTAAAATAGACATATAAATAGATTGGCAGAATCTCCTGCAGAGACTAGCTCCAGAAAGAGAATCCAAAGTTGTGAAGACTCACGCCGACCCGAGCGTAAAGCAAAACACAAAACACTTGATTCAGGACATATATACTTATATAATGTAAACCAACTCAAGTGAACTGTAATAGAGATACAAGTAACTTAAAGGATGCTTGGGACCGCCCATCCTCAAAGGACCCGTTAAACTATTTACTATGTAGTAATATTGTGCTATTATAATAATGTCTACAGTAAAATAAACATACTTTAAAATAGCGTCGAAGGGTTACCCATATGCCCCCAACATGTAATAGTACCAGTAGTCCATCCAATATCAGCATATCTCCAGATCGAGAAACTACCCTAAATACTCCATGGGCTATAGGAGAAAAACAAACTCGTAGTAAGGCTCGCTATGGTAGGTGACAAGGCATATGAGGCAATGTCAGGGTAGATATACCAAATACGCTTCCGGGCTGGTGGTAACGCGTAGCAGCCACTACCGCCCACCTCGAGCCACACTCCTAAAATCAAAGGGGTGCACCAAATCAATCACAACATTAATAGAATGGTATTGAAAAAGTGTGTCCGATCGGAGGAGCTACCTTACTAGGCCCGTCGATCGCTCTTGCTTTAGCCACCTTAAGCCAACTCACGGGAGCCGGGTCCACGTTCATACCACAATAGGATCGTCGCCACCATCCTACTTCGTTATGAAATCTCCACCGCATACACAATTGTTAAAGTTGTTTTCGGTATCGAGAGAGAGTAGTCCATATCCGATCCCGGTCTCTTTAACAACCAATCGTTATTACAACCCGTGGTTATAATAAAATGGTATTTATATTTCAAAATCAAATATCATTTCAATATTTAAAATTATTTCAAATCAGTTTCAAAATATCAAAGTATCATATCTTTCAAAACCCTTGTTCATTTTATTTTAAATTTAAATATCATTGCATATCACATTTCAAAATGGTTTATATTTCAAATCCAATTACTTCATTTAAACCTTTAAAATGAAGTCATTATATTTAAAAAGTCAAATATTCAATTCTCAAATTTTAGTCTTTTCAAAGTTCATTCATTCACTTAAATTTATTAAAACAGTGAAAATTCAACTTTCGCAGCACTAAGAAAATGCTACGGAAAACTTATGTTTTAAACGCTTCAATTATCAAAGATAGCATTTTAAAATGCCATAATATGTTTTAGTTCATTTTCTGCAATTGTAGCACTTACAAAGTGTCATAATAGCCCTTAGTTCAATTTATCCATTTAGTTCATATGTATCAACTACAGCATTTATAAATGCTGCAATATCCTCTACTTAAGAAATGATAGCAATTTAAAAAAGCCGTTAATTAAATTCCAAGTTTTTCAATACAATTTCATAATCAATCAAATTTAATTTAAACCATTTTTAACTTATGAAAATCATATTTCTCACCTTACGCTTATCATTTAATTACCTTTTAATTCATGATTTTATAAAGTGAAATTTCGATATTAAATATCAAATTTTAACAATTCACTTATTAAAATCAATATACCATTTTCATAACATTGTCATTTACTTATTCTTTAAATTTAATTTACCATTTTATCAATTAAATTAAATTCCATTATGACGACCCGAAATTTTTAGGCAATTTAAATTGGAATATTTAATTGATTTAGAATATTTAGAGGTTAATTTTTAACTTGAATTCAAATATCATTATTTATTTGATAATTAAACTATTGAATTAAATAATTTGAAGTTGTGTAAAATGCTAAATCTGGAGTATAAGCCTGTTAAAAACAATTTGAAGGCTTGTAAATTTTATATCGATAATACTTAGGATAATAGAAGTTGAAAAATTGAATTTAACAGTGGGTTGTTCAGTTTTAAAATTTTATAGTTTAAATTGAATTTAAAAATAGCCTTCCGAGGCACAGTCTCGGAATTCGACGAAACCAGTTCCATTGGATCCGTAATATTGAATTATTATCGGGTTGCAAATTTTGTATTGATCGGAGTTGTTGTGTGAGCGTACGACATATAAACGCGTTGAAAATTTACATCGAAAAAATCAATTTAAAATTATATTTATATATTAACGTACTAAATCACTATCAGCCAAAACTTTATTCACATCACCGCTTTTCCTTTCCACTTTTGTGAGCAGCCTTCCTTTCGATTGTAACGACCCAGGATTTTTAGTAATTAAAATTTGAATATTTAATTAATTTTAAAATATTAATAAGTGAATTTATAAGTCGAATAAATTTTATTTCGAATATTGGATTTAATTGGATAATTAAATCGATAATTTAATATGTGAAATTATGGAAATAATTGAAAAGTCGAGTTAAATATGATTGAAAATGATTTGTAAAATTTTATTTTATCATATTAAAGTTAGAATGATATTTTAGAACTTTTAAAATCGAATTAAAAGTTTATTTGTGAAAATTGAATATTTTAATATTTAATCGACTAGTGAAAATAGTCAATTTTTGAACAGTCTCAGAATTGGACGAGACCAGTTCCATTGGATCCGTAATAGTTAGTTATTACCGGATTTCAATTTTCGTAGCAATCAGAGTTGATCGTAGCAGCTCAAAACGTATCGAATTGTTTCTAATTTTAGTTTAGCGAGTTAAAATAGCCATTTTTCAAAACGTCTCGGATTTCGACGAAACTAGTTTCATCGGATCCGAAATGTGATATTATTGTAAGGTTTCAAATTTCGTGTCTTTTGGATATACCGTTTGTCCGATACAAAGTAAAACGCCTAGAAAATCGTTTAAATCGGTTTAATTTAAATTGAACGTTTATAGCCATAACTCGCACAGATGTCCGAATTAGCTTCCGAAACCTGTTTCATTGTGTCCGGAATGCAGGGTAAACCCTAGAAACGTTGGTTACGGCGCGTAAATCGGAGTTCGAAAATTCCGGAATGAATAGTGTCGTTCGTTCTTCTATAAATAGCACCCTCTCTCTCTAAAAAAATAAATAAAAATAAAAATAAACTAAAACCATAATTCTATAGCCAGCCGCCACCCCCTGAACTAACGGCCAGAAACATTCGACTTTCTCTCCTCAATCACTCTCAATCCATCAAGAAATACGCGAAGTGTTCAACATGAAAGTCGTAGAGATTCGTGAGAGCTTCGATTCCATACGGAGATGATCGAATTTGGAGCGTCGTGGGGGGAGGAAAGATGGGCCGACAGTCGCATGTTGAGCACGTTTTTCACAAGCAAGGCCAAGGCCGAGCTTGGTGCTGCCTAGGGCATGGGTAGATGGGGGAGTGCTCTTTAGGATGGAAGCTCTTGATCGTCCTCGAAGTCGTCGTGGTGGCTGAGATCTTGAGCCCTAGTTTGGAGCTAAGTGGGTTGTGCGGCCTGTAGATAGAACGTGAGGAGGAAGGAGGGGGGGGGGAACGGCCTGGATTCAAAGGAGCAGGATCCAACGGCTTAGATTAAGATAGGTTTAAAATTTTATAAATTTAGTTGTAAATTGTTTATATTAAATTCGTGTAACTTCATAAAATCATAACTTTTTCATACGAGGTCGAAAACGCGCGAAACCAGTTGCGTTGGAATCGTATGGACGAGCACTACGCGATGGAATTGGATTGGAGTCGTTTGGAGTTAGTGAGAATTTCGGGTAAAATTAAACGTCCGTTTAATTTTATTCGAAATAAATCGCTAAAACGAGATTAAAATCAAGTGAGAACTTCTCACTCAATCGAATCAGTTTCGATTTTATTTTAAATAGTTAGATTTAAAATATTTGAATGCATGTTTGAATGATGATTGTTATCTATTGATTGTTAAAATAGACATTATGCGCCGTTAGTAAGCGGATATTATTTATAAAAAACATATACCGTGAATATTTCATAAACAGTGAAATTGGTATTATATATGATAGCAATATATATATATATATATATATATATATATATATATATATATTGGCATATGTATATATTGGAGTTATTGATTTCCCGCATTTGTATAGCGGATGAGACCCTATTGCACCGTCTATTAAGCGGATAATATTTTAAATCCCATATACCGCGATAATTCCGTACTGGAGCGGAATTGGTATTGTGCTAATGTTTGTGGATGCAGGAAAACAGGTTGGAGGGATCCAACTGGATTCCTCAACAGTATTTATTTGATTTCAGATATTTTGATATTTGATGGATTATCATATCGATATATGATATCGTTGTTGTCGTGATTGGCTATTTGGTATGTAGCATCATTGGACCAAATTTTGGAATTTTAAAAGGATTTCAAAGTGATTTTTGAAAGTATACGTTTATAAAATATTTTTGGAATTGATTCATTTTAAATAAATAAATGTATAAATTTTTATGTTATAAAATTATGATTTTGAGAAATATAGTAAAAAAACTGATTTTTGAAAATATGGGGTTAATGATTTTATAAAATAATTAAATTGGATTTTTGAATTTATTATAAAAAGTTTAAAAATAGGATTTATAAAATTTGATTATTTTATAAATCAAGAGAATGGTGAAATTATAAAGGAGATTAAAGATGTTTTAAAATAATAGTATAAATTGATTTTATAAAGGATTTATAAATTGATATTTATAAATTAAAACATTTGAATTATAAAACGAGTTTTTATAAGTGTTTGAATGAAGTGAAAATGGATTGCATAAGTGAATGGAATTTATAAAATTATAAATGGTGAAGTTATGAATGAAATTTATAAATAGTAAGATTTATAAATTTTGTGAAGTTATTAAAGAATATATTTGGGTAAATAAATGAATCTTATAAGTTATAAGATTTATAATTATGAAGTTTAAAGGAACGATTTTGTAAAATAATTGTTTTATAAGCATTTAACTTATAATATGAAATTCTAGTGTATCAATTGAGATATGAATTGAGATAGGTTAATAAAGGAATTTATAAAGGAAGTAGTTATAAAACAAATAGAAATGGAATTTATAAATCGTTGTTTTATAAATTCGCAAACGACTTATTTTGATAAGTAAATTGTTGAAACCTATTAATGAAGTTAAATTCACGTTTTGACTGTGAATAATCCTTTAAAATAAAATGAATAAAAGGATGAAATTTGTTAACATAGTATAAACACGTTTTTGAATAGTGAATAATATGTTAAAAAAAATGTTTAGATTTGATGTTTTAAATAGAATTAAAACGATCTAACGATGTTTTAAAATGTGTTGAGATTCGAAACCATAGATTTCAACATTTATTGTTGAAGTAGACGTTTTCGAGAAATAAAAGGAAATGGTGGACTATAACACTGTTGTTATAGTAAATGATTTCCGAAAGGAAATGTTTTGTATAGTATTGGGATTTATATATCTATTTTAATTTCGAATCCCTATACTAGTGATTTTGGGTTGTCGTAACGATGTTTTACGCAACATTCGTTTTGACCCAAATAAATATGGTTAAGAAAATGATTTCCTTAAAGAATGAAATATATACTTAATTTCGATTTAAGTATATTGAATATTTTCCAAGTGTAGAAAATAAATGGATTGAGAATTACTTAATAAGTAAGTATGGAAATGTTTTCCAATATAAAGTGAATATTTTGAGAATTTATCTTTTTGAAGATAAATTGAAAATGAATAATCGAAATCGTATATGCATGGATATTTTGAAATGTAAATTCATTATGGAATTTATAAAAGAAAGTGGAATTTGTTTAAAAATAAATATTGATTTATTTTTGAGATATTGAAATTATATATCTTGTAAAGATATTTTGGAAAATAAATAATTTGGAAAATTATTTGGAATCTGGTGATGTTGTGCATATCCATTGATAGTTCAATAACCGATTATCAATATTTACCTTTGAAAGGTATTTGTTGTGATTTGTTTGAATTTGAATGCTACACTTACTTTTAAATTATTGCGCTCGTTATTCGGATTACCCATTCCGAATAGTGATACGACGTAATGGATCGCATTGAAGATCGGTGTTGAAGACCCGGTATTTGCGAGAGCGATAGGATGACCTGTCGAGTGGCTCTGCACCGAGTTGCTCCGGTATTGAGTTCTCCATATGTGATGGGAAATCCGATCAGGATTGTGAATATCCGGATTGCAAGGACTTCTTTGTAAGTGCCTTCGGTTCCGTTCGAGCCCGGAACAGACTAGTATGGATTGTGTGTCTGACATTACAAATTGAGATGTAAAGCCGATTTCTTTCAAATATATTTCTGTTGGTGGCGGAGAATTTATTCTTTTAGCTTAATACCCTTCTCTGAGACGTACGAGCTCAGAGGTTATGTAGTTGAATGTTATCAGCGATATATTCCCATTTTGGTAATGTGACATGCTGAGTGTTGCTGTTAAATGATCATTATGTTGATTATTTGTGATAGGATCATTTATTTGATCGTCTATCCTGGTGATCATTTCTATGATCATTTGTTGACCCAAAGCATGGCTTTTGTATAAAGTATGTTTTTGTGGACGTGACTTCGTCGAGCCTCATACCCCGGAATGGTCAAAACAGGAAAGATGCGGCAAGGTTATGAGGGGTAGCGCCCTTTAGGGTATGTGCATTTCCTTCTGGAAAAGGGTGGTATCATGGTATGGAGCCCAGATACTTACTCATGTTGAAAACACTTTATGATTGTGTGAATTGATTACGAGCGCTCGGGTGAAAGGTCCCAAAGGACCGAGGGATGGCATATTCGGTCAGTTGTTACTCAGTTAGGGGTAACCCGGCCTTGTGTTGGTAGAGATCCGGTTTGGTTCTCGGGGATGTCCTTCCAGAGGCATTCTCATGTGGCAATGGGAAGTTCCTTGGCCTGATCATTCGTTGGAAATCCAAAGAAACAATACGAGACTTGTACGGTTTTAGTTGTATAACCTGCTATGGAATGTGGCGGTAACCTGCTATTGAACATAGTTAGCTATAGTAGGCATACGATAATGGTCGTATGTTGGCTAAGATTTATATTCTACTTTCGAAATATTTCCTACACTATGCACTAGTAATAATATCAAATGTTCTTTTTAATACGTATCAAGCATCTTTGACTATCATAAGGAGAAATCTCCTCCGATTCTGCGTTTGCATTGTGTGTGTGTGCGGGAGGCCTTATGGTAGTCTCATTTTTAAAAGCATTGCGAATTGACTTTAAAAATATTCCTCTATTTTGATTTTAAAGATAAATAAACTGTTTTGAGTTCTCACACCAGTCACATGACTGACTCGGAGTTTATTGTTTTCCTTCCTAAACTCTGGGTGCCCACCAATTTCCACACGGGCAGTCAAGAGTTAGGTTTATCGGGATATTCTGGAGTTGCTGGAGGCAAGCTGGATGGCATGGCGTATTACTAGTATATAGTATTTCTTTTTTCCGCTGCACTATTTGATGTTGTTTGTTGTTGTACACTCTGATGATATGATGTAATGAAATGTAATGTATAAAATGTAATAACTGATATAGTTCTTTGTTTAAAGATTATTCATTTATCTATTATATGTTGTTCCGCTGCGAATTGTGAGATTCTGTTATTGTTCTGTTGTTTTCTGTTCCGTTCTATTTTCTATTTTCTTTCCTCTCCATTTTCTATCTTTTCTAATCTCTTTTTCTATCCTTTTTCTTTTTCTTAAAACCCTAAGTGTTCGGTTTTCCGTCGTTCGATTGCTTGGATGCCGATAAAGTGAGTATCGATGTTGAATTTTCGAAAGTCGAAGAATCGGGTCCTTACAGTTGGTATCAGAGCATATGGTTAAGCGACAACCATGGTTCTGTTGGGTATTACTCATTAGAGATAGAGTCAGTAGTGCTCTAGAATGAGTTTGAGTGTAATAATAGCTATGAGAGCGTATTTGTTAGTGAATATGAAATTGTTTTATATTGTGATGATTGATTTGTTGAGTGGCATATAAACTTTCGTCAGCGTGGTCTCGACAACTATGCCGAAGGGGTTTCTAAACACTTAAATAGAACAATTCGACACAGTATTGTTTTAAATTGGGTAAATGAAATAATTTTACCTTGATTATATTTTATATATAAAGAAATAATTTTTCAGAATTATTAAAGTATATAAGTTGATTGTTTAGTTGTTTGAATAATCTAAATTGAAGGATAATTGTATAAGTATAATGAATTATAAGAATTGAATTATAATTAAAGTAATTTACAATTGTGAAATAAACTTATATATATATATAAGAAGTGAAACTATATGAATATATTTATGAATATGAGTTGAAATAAAAATGAATTTAAAGCTAAATGGAAATTTACTTTAGAATTTGGAATCTGAATTGATGTATAAGTGGGAATTTAAGTTATGTAAAACAAAGTGATGTTTGTAAAATGAAATATAACTTAAGAGATGTTGAATGAAGTTGATATTGGTATCAAAGTAAAATAATAAAGTTAAGTGGTAGATATGAACTTGAGTTATGTAAATGAAATTCAACTTTAGAAATTAAATTGAATTAATGGATTGAATATTAATCAATTAAATGTGAATAATTGATATGAAATAATGAATGCAGGTGTAAATTCATTAAAATCTAATGTTATTGGAAGTGGAATAATTGAATGAAAATCAATTTAATTAAACCAAATTGAATAAATATAGCAAAGGAATTTGGTTGTGTTGAATAAACATTGGTTGTTATATGATTGTTAGATGATTGTATATAATTCATTAAGTGTTAATGAAATTGAGTTAATGAAATTGGAAGCTAAAGTAATTGGAATTCAATTGGAAGTTAAGTGAATCTTAAATAGAATTGAATTTGATTTGGAAGTGAACCAACTTGAATATGAATTAGTGAATATAAACTAATTGAAAATGAATGTTGGTAAGAACATCCACTGTTAATGAATCAAATGTGATTAAATTGAAAACCCAATTCATTGAATATTAATGAGAATATGAATGAATATTTATTGGTTATGAATTAGTTGGATGATAGTTGGTTGATGGTTGAACATATTGCTTTAGTTGCATTTGCTATTTTGGCATATATAGTTATTATGTTGCTATATGATGTATATTAAGATTATTTTCATATATGCATGTTCTCATGTTGTTTGTTGAGTGATTAGTAGGTGCGGATCGCGTTTGCTTCGCATTCGGAGCTCGCTGTCGCGCTATCTTAGCCGTATATGCTCGCTAATAAAATATAAGGTACATATCTCAGATTAAATATCGTACTTTTATACTTTTTTCCCTTCGGGATGCCTCATTACTTGATGAGATGTATATTTGTGATATATATACTGTCATTTTTTTTTTCGGATCGAGCCGCGCAAAGGAGACTATGGCGAATTTTTCCGAAAATTTAAGGCGTTAGAAAAAAATTTGAGAAAATTGGAAAATTTTGAAAACTATAACTTTTATTTGGAATTGAAAGTTAAACAATAGTAGTTGTTTTGAAAAGATAACTAAGTATGATTTGAAAACTTAGTAAAGTATTGTAAGAAGTTTAACTATGAATTTTGGGAAAATTAATAGATTCTGTAACTTTTCTTACTTGGTAATTTCGAGGACGAAATTCTTTTAAGGGGGGAAGATTGTAACGACCCAGGATTTTTAGTAATTAAAATTTGAATATTTAATTAATTTTAAAATATTAATAAGTGAATTTATAAGTCGAATAAGTTTTATTTCGAATATTGGATTTAATTGGATAATTAAATCGATAATTTAATATGTGAAATTATGGAAATAATTGAAAAATCGAGTTAAATATGATTGAAAATGATTTATAAAATTTTATTTTATCATATTGAAGTTAGAATGATATTTTAGAACTTTTAAAATCGAATTAAAAGTTTATTTGTGAAAATTGAATATTTTAATATTTAATCGACTAGTGAAAATAGTCAATTTTTGAACAGTCTCAGAATTGGACGAGACCAGTTCCATTGGATCTGTAATAGTTAGTTATTACCGGATTTCAATTTTCGTAGCAATCAGATTTATCGTTTGATCGTAGCAGCTCAAAACGCATCGAATTGTTTTTAATATTAATTTAGCGAGTTAAAATAGCCATTTTTCAAAAAGTCTCGGATTTCGACGAAACCAGTTTCATCAGATCCGTAATGTGATATTATTGTAAGGTTTCAAATTTCGTGTCAATTGGATTTACCGTTTGTCCGATACAAAGTAAAACGCCTAGAAAATCGTTTAAATCGGTTTAATTTGAATTGAACGTTTATAGCCATAACTCGCACAGATGTCCGAATTAGCTTCCGAAACCTATTCCATTGTGTCCGGAACGCGGGGTAAACCCTAGAAATGCTGGTTACGGCGCGTAAATCGGAGTTCGGAAATTCCGGAATGAATAGTGTCGTTCGTTCTTCTATAAATAGCACCCTCTCTCTCTAAAAAAATAAAAAAAAATAAACTAAAACCCTAATTCTGTAGCCAGCCGCCACCCCTGAACTAACGGCCAGAAACATTTGAATTTCTCTCCTCAATCACTCTCAATCCATCAAGAATTACGCGAAGTGTTCAACATGAAAGTCGTAGAGATTCGTGAGAGCTTCGATTCCATACGGAGATGATCGAATTTGGAGCGTCGTGGGAGGAGGAAAGATGGGCCGACAGTCGTATGTTGCACACGTTTTTCACAAGCAAGGCCAAGGCCGAGCTTGGTGCTGCCTAGGGCATGGGTAGAGGGGGGAGTGCTCTTCAGGATGGAAGCTCTTGATCGTCCTCGAAGTCGTCGTGGTGGCTGAGATCTTGAGCCCTAGTTTGGAGCTAAGTGGGTTGTGCGGCCTGTAGATAGAAGTGAGGAGGAAGGAGGGGGGCATGGCCTGGATTCAAAGGAGCAGGATCCAACGGCTTAGATTAAGATAGGTTTAAAATTTTATAAATTTAGTTGTAAATTGTTTATATTAAATTCGTGTAACTTCATAAAATCATAACTTTTTCATACGAGGTCGAAAATGCGCGAAACCAGTTGCGTTGGAATCGTATGGACGAGCACTACGCGATGGAATGGGATTGGAGTCGTTTGGAGTTAGTGAGAATTTCGGGTAACATTAAATGTCCGTTTAATTTTATTCGAAATAAATCGCTAAAACGAGATTAAAATCAAGGTGAGAACTTCTCACTCAATCGAATCAGTTTCGATTTTATTTTAAATAGTTAGATTTAAAATATTTGAATGCATGTTTGAATGATGATCGTTATCTATTGATTGTTAAAATAGACATTATGCGCCGTTAGTAAGCGGATGTTATTTATTAAAAACATATACCGCGAATATTTCATAAACAGTGAAATTGGTATTATATATGATAGCAATATATATATATTGGCATATGTATATATTGGAGTTATTGATTTCCCGCATTTGTATAGCGGATGAGACCCTATTGCGCCGTCTGTTAAGCGGATAATATTTTAAATCCCATATACCGCGATAATTCCGTACTGGAGCGGAATTGGTATTGTGCTAATGTTTGTGGATGCAGGAAAACAGGTTGGAGGGATCCAACTGGATTCCTCAACAGTATTTATTTGATTTCAGATATTTTGATATTTGATGGATTATCATATCGATATATGATATCGTTGTTGTCGTGATTGGGTATTTGGTATGTAGCATCATTGGACCAAATTTTGGAATTTTAAAAGGATTTCAAAGTGATTTTTGAAAGTATACGTTTATAAAATATTTTTGGAATTGATTCATTTTAAATAAATAAACGTATAAATTTTTATGTTATAAAATTATGATTTTGAGAAATATAGTAAAAAAACTGATTTTTGAAAATATGGGGTTAATGATTTTATAAAATAATTAAATTGGATTTTTGAATTTATTATAAAAAGTTTAAAAATAGGATTTATAAAATTTGATTATTTTATAAATCAAGAGAATGGTGAAATTATAAAGGAGATTAAAGATGTTTTAAAATAATAGTATAAATTGATTTTATAAAGGATTTATAAATTGATATTTATAAATTAAAACATTTGAATTATAAAACGAGTTTTTATAAGTGTTTGAATGAAGTGAAAATGGATTGCATAAGTGAATGGAATTTATAAAATTATAAATGGTGAAGTTATGAATGAAATTTATAAATAGTAAGATTTATAAATTTTGTGAAGTTATTAAAGAATATATTTGGGTAAATAAATGAATCTTATAAGTTATAAGATTTATAATTATGAAGTTTAAAGGAACGATTTTGTAAAATAATTGTTTTATAAGCATTTAACTTATAATATGAAATTCTAGTATATCAATTGAGATATGAATTGAGATAGGTTAATAAAGGAATTTATAAAGGAAGTAGTTATAAAACAAATAGAAATGGAATTTATAAATTGTTGTTTTATAAATTCGCAAACGACTTATTTTGATAAGTAAATTGTTGAAACCTGTTAATGAAGTTAAATTCACGTTTTGACTGTGAATAATCCTTTAAAATAAAATGAATAAAAGGATGAAATTTGTTAACATAGTATAAACACGTTTTTGAATAGTGAATAATATGTTAAAAAAAATGTTTAGATTTGATGCTTTAAATAGAATTAAAACGATCTAACGATGTTTTAAAATGTGTTGAGATTCGAAACCATAGATTTCAACATTTATTGTTGAAGTAGACGTTTTCGAGAAATAAAAGGAAATGGTGGACTATAACACTGTTGTTATAGTAAATGATTTCCGAAAGGAAATGTTTTGTATAGTATTGGGATTTATATATCTATTTTAATTTCGAATCCCTATACTAGTGATTTTGGGTTGTCGTAACGATGTTTTACGCAACATTCGTTTTGACCCAAATAAATATGGTTAAGAGAATGATTTCCTTAAAGAATGAAATATATACTTAATTTCGATTTAAGTATATTGAATATTTTCCAAGTGTAGAGAATAAATGGATTGAGAATTACTTAATAAGTAAGTATGGAAATGTTATCCAATATAAAGTGAATATTTTGAGAATTTATCTTTTCGAAGATAAATTGAAAATGAATAATTGAAATCGTATATGCATGGATATTTTGGAATGTAAATTCACTATGGAATTTATAAAAGAAAGTGGAATTTGTTTAAAAATAAATATTGATTTATTTTTGAGATATTGAAATTATATATCTTGTAAAGATATTTTGGAAAATAAATAATTTGGAAAATTATTTGGAATCTGGTGATGTTGTGCATATCCATTGATAGTTCAATAACCGACTATCAATATTTACCTTTGAAAGGTATTTGTTGTGATTTGTTTGAATTTGAATGCTACACTTATTTTTAAATTATTGCGCTCGTTATTCGGATTACCCATTCCGAATAGTGATATGACGTAATGGATCGCATTGAAGATCGGTGTTGAAGACCCGGTATTTGCGAGAGCGATAGGATGACCTGTCGATTGACTCTGCACCGAGTTGCTTCGGTATTGAGTTCTCCATATGTGATGGGAAATCCGAGCAGGATTGTGAATATCCGGATTGCAAGGACTTCTTTGTAAGTGCCTTCGGTTCTGTTCGAGCCCGGAACAGACTTGTATGGATTGTGTGTCAGACATTACAAATTGAGATGTAAAGCCGATTTCATTCAAATATATTTCTGTCGGTGGCGGAGAATTTATTCTTTTAGCTTAACACCCTTCTCTGAGACGTACGAGCTCAGAGGTTATGTAGTTGAATGTTATCAGCGATATATTCCCATTTTGGTAATGTGACATGCTGAGTGTTGCTGTTAAATAATCATTGTGTTGATTATTTGTGATAGGATCATTTATTTGATCGTCTATCCTGGTGATCATTTCTATGATCATTTGTTGACCCAATGCATGGCTTTTGTATAAAATATGTTTTTGTGGACGTGACTTCGTCGAGCCTCACACCCCGGAATGGTCAAAACAGGAAAGATGCGGCAAGGTTATGAGGGGTAGCGCCCTTTAGGGTATGTGCATTTCCTTCTGGAAAAGGGTGGTATCATGGTATGGAGCCTAGATACTTACTCATGTTGAAAACACTTTATGATTGTGTGAATTGATTACGAGCGCTCGGGTGAAAGGTCCCAAAGGACCGGGGGATGGCATATTCGGTCAGTTGTTACTCAGTTAGGGGTAACCCGGCCTTGTGTTGGTAGAGATCCGGTTTGGTTCTCGGGGATGTCCTTTCAGAGGCATTCTCATGTGGCAATGGGAAGTTCCTTGGCCTGATCATTCGTTGGAAATCGAAAGAAACAATACGAGACTTGTACGGTTTTAGTTGTATAACCTGCTATGGAATGTGGCGGTAACCTGCTATTGAACATAGTTAGCTATAGTAGGCATATGATAATGGTCGTATGTTGGCTAAGATTTATATTCTACTTTCGAAATATTTCCTACACTATGCACTAGTAATAATATCAAATGTTCTTTTTAATACGTATCAAGCATCTTTGACTATCATAAGGAGAAATCTCCTCCGATTCTGCGTTTGCATTGTGTGTGTGTGCGGGAGGCCTTATGGTAGTCTCATTTTTAAAAGCATTGCGAATTGACTTTAAAAATATTCCTCTATTTTGATTTTAAAGATAAATAAACTGTTTTGAGTTCTCACACCAGTCACATGACTGACTCGGAGTTTATTGTTTTCCTTCCTAAACTCTGGGTGCCCACCAATTTCCACACGGGCAGTCAAGAGTTAGGTTTATTAGGATATTCTGGAGTTGCTGGAGGCAAGCTGGATGGCATGGCGTATTACTAGTATATAGTATTTCTTTTTTCCGCTGCACTATTTGATGTTGTTTGTTGTTGTACACTCTGATGATATGATGTAATGAAATGTAATGTATAAAATGTAATAACTGATATAGTTCTTTGTTTAAAGATTATTCATTTATCTATTATATGTTGTTCCGCTGCGAATTGTGAGATTCTGTTATTGTTCTGTTATTTTCTGTTCCGTTCTATTTTCTATTTTCCTTCCTCTCCATTTTCTATCTTTTCTAATCTCTTTTTCTATCCTTTTTCTTTTTCTTAAAACTCTAAGTGTTCGGTTTTCCGTCGTTCGATTGCTCGGCAGTCGATAAAGTGAGTATCGATGTTGAATTTTCGAAAGTCGAAGAATCGGGTCCTTACATCGATCGTGTCCCCTTTTTTTAAACATCACGCAATTGTCAAAAAACACAATCATCGTTCCCTTCTCTTTTATAAAAGAAATTGTTGATTCAAATCTTCAAAGAAAAGAAAACAAATGGCCGAGAGTAATTATCGCCATCTTCATTTCGCTAATCTTTTCGCATAAACTAAATCGAAGCAGCCGATTAAGAGAGAAAAAATGGAGGAAGGGCGATTGAAATCGCGAGACCCAAAGAGGCAAGCTTGTTCGAGGACGACGGTCGACTTGAGAGGGAGGCACGTCGAGCTTAGCGACTTCGTACTTCTCTGAGGTAGGCTGCGACTAGGGCTTGAGGTCGCAATATTTGGGGGGGGGGGCAAGATGAGGCACCAGAGGCAGGGGGAGAGTCGAAATAGAAGGAGATGGAACCGCGTCCAGGATTCTCATACTCGAGGGTTTCGATCTGGAGTCAAGATCGTTGATGGGAAGGGGCGACTCGTCTGTGACGATGGTGTTCTTGTTCGTGCAGGCGAGATGGATGTTGAGAGTCAGTAAGGTATCGATTTCTTATTCTTAAATTACAGTAAGGTACTGCTATAATCTTCAATTTTGTTTCATTAAATATTTTGCATATATAACAAATTTAAATTATGAAAATTTGTATAACAATTCTGTTTATATAAATATACTTATGTATTTTAATTTACATATATATATATACACACACACACTGAATTAAAGACGGATATTTACAGTTAAATTTATAGTAGCTTTAGAAAAATATATGAATTTACAGATGAGAAAGTATAGATACGGTAAGGCATATCAGTTTACTTAATTTAATGAACATTTACAGATTAGAATATATATATATATATATATATATATATTTAGAATTACAGTTTGTAAGAAAAAAAAGGGGATTTACAGTGGTTTTGAATCATTTTAGTAAACTGAAGATCTGTGCAGGAAATTATATAAAGATTTGGTTTATATTCTCGGCATATATGTATATGTTTATAGAAAGACTAGAATTTTTGGTATAGTGGGAATTTTAAAATAAATTATCAGTAAATTAAATTATTGGTTAATTAAATTGATTAAGTGGTAATTGATTAGTTCAAGTGATAATAAACTGTAAATTGTTATTCAACGTCAAAAATCGAGAAACCAAGGCAATATTGGAATGGATTGCAAATAAAAGCAAAGGTGAGTTAATCTCACTATGTTAAATTTAAATTTAAATGATTAAATTTAAATAGTTGTAACGATCCCAGTTTTAAAGACGGATTTAAATTTATAATGTGATTGAATTTAAGATTTAATTATGGAATTGTGTGAAATTTTCAAATTAATGTATTTTAAAAAGAAAAATTGATTTGAAACTCAAGAATGAATATTTTCAATTGAATTGAAAAATAAATAAAGTGTTTAAAATAAAAAAATATAAGCAAAACCAGAAAAATATGAAGCAAGAAAATAAGCAAAACAAGGTGGTCGTGTACTTATGTAAAGCAACATAACAAAATAAATGCATAAACAAACAAAGAATTGTGTAAAACATAATTAGAAAGTATAAGTTATAAACAAAAGAAATATCTACTAAATAAAAACAAAGAAGTACAAACTACATACATATAAAAAGCAATATGAACAAACAAAAAAAAATTGTATAAAGCTAAAGTATAAAAGCTTGCAAATGAACTGTATATACATAATAATAAAATAAAAAGAATAGTATAGCTTGTACACCTAATAACTCATGCATTTAATGTCAAAATCCTCTCAGCACCATTGAAATCTCCCCAGCCGAGTTAAATAAGTATGAATACTTGGAAAGCAAAGCCAAAAGTTATAAACAAAAGTACATATAAAATAATATTACATTAAGTAATGCAAGATGTAAACCTGGGAAAGTAAAACGAGAAAGTAAGTATTTAAATGAATCAAAACAGCACTTACATATATATATATAAAAAAAAAATTAAATCTAAATATGCAGTAAGTATCAAACAAGTATGGATGAGCATTAAATGCATATACTGTCTAGCATGGAGCATGGCATGCTGCAAATAAATGAAAGGGCTACTTACATACTTTCATTAAATGATTTCAAACATGCCTATACACACTGTCCTCTCTATATATTTATATGTATAAGTCTTCTTTATTTCATTTAGTTCAAAACCAAACTTAGCAGCCTGAAATAAAAAAAAAATCTGAAAACAAATTAAAGCCTACTAGAAAAAAAAGAAGAGAAGTTTCAGTTGCAACTGAAACAACTTCAAACTTGGAAGAATCAAGCAAAACAAAAGTTGCAAATCACCATTTACAAGTTCAAACATCATTCAAGTTTAACAAAAGCAAAACAGGCTTCACTGTCTTTGTTCTTCCTCTTCTCAAAACTGTGAGTAAATATTTTTACCTAGAAATTTTCTTTTGTGTGTTAATGCCTGTGAGTAAACAACTTAAAAAGAGATTTCATTTGCTGCTTGTTAGCCTGAGATTTGAAGTTGCTTTATTACACACATGCATAAATATCCCTTGTGTTTGTTATCAGCAGATGTGAATGTTTTGACTGAAACCATCTATGCCTTGTTACAGAACATCACTTCTGTTCAAAAACCCAACATTTACCCACTTAATCATTGATAAGCCTGGATATTAAAAGCAAATATGTGTATTCAATTATTAGTTATTATTTCAAAATAATTACAAGTAAAATAACAAATTATATTTTGTAAAAAACCTGATTTTGTACAGAGCATACATAAATCTTGGAAAATTCGAATGTCATGAAATTCAAATCTGATTACATAATTTGAATTGTTATCAGAAGATAGGATTTTTAAATCGGAAATGGTAATTTTTCAATGGGTATGCAAGGAGAAATTGGCAGATGATCTGGAATTGGTTTTTGACCAATTCCTGGCGACGCGATGAACTGGGAGTGTCGGGGTTTGGGCCGAGGCTAGGTGAGTGAGCGTGGAAGTCGAGAAAATTGGTGGAAGGGGTGCACGGTGACCGAGGCGTCGGCCAAAGGGTGGTTAAGTTTTAAACCCTAATGTTGGACGAGGTTGAAAAAGGGGTCGCTGGGATTTCGCGCGTGCATCGAGTTGCACATGGGTTTGTGGGATGATAGTATGGAAGCTGACGAGTTCATGGCCGAAGTTTTGAATTTTCTGGTGGTCGAGGTTGGGCGAACGGCAATGTTTCAAGTTTGGGAGACTTCGGTGATGAAGTTCCAGGTTGAGGATGGAAGCTCCATTTTGATTCGTGAGGGGTTTTGATGATTTGGGTGGTCGGAGTAGTTGTTGGGGGCTTAGGCGACTTGTGGGTATCCTCGGCGATGACCAGAGGGGCGTCGCTGCTCCGTGCACGTGCACGGCGACTAAGTGATATCTGGAAGTCCTTCTTTTTGGGTTCGTGAAGACTGGGAAAATTCGTGATTTCCTGAAGATTGATTCGAGTTGATTCTGGTACGCGCGTGTGTTGGTGAATACAGTAGTTTAAATTTTTTAACTTAAGCAACAAATAAAAATGAAAATAAAAATAAATAAATACAAAAGAAGATCAGGTAGAAAACAAGAAGAAGAAGTAAGTCCAGGGGAAGGGATGGTGTTCCATCGGGTTGGGGCTCGCGTGAAATGCCTGTGCAACTCGAAGTAAAATAGAAGAGCCTCGGGTAGTTTTCTTTTGTTCAGGTTATAAAACAAAAATCTGCTCCTATTTGAAGTTTAAATTAAATTTTAAAATTTTAAAGCAAGCTTAGAACTAATATTTAAATCAGGGAATTAACTAAGCTTTCATTATTAAATAGTCTACTAACTGTGTTTAAGTATTGAAGAGGATATAAATATAACTTGGGCTTTGAAATTGGAATTTTAAATCTTGGGTTAAAAAAATGAAATTTAGGAAGGTAAGTTTGAAATTAAAAGATTTCAAACATATTTGTAAATTATATTTAAATCACTAGTAAGAATGAGTTCACCTTAAATTTAATAAAGATTGAATGAATTGTATTACATTAATTCTTAAATTAGTTAGAATGGATAATTAATGTTTTGAATCAATTTAATTTGTAATTGTAAGTTTAACTTTATTAATTAAGGTTTAATTTCTTAAATAATTAATAAATTGGTTAATTAATTATGAAATTGGTTTAAAAGAATTGATTTAAATTGATATGATTAATCAAGAATAATTTAATTAATTTAAGAAAATTATTTGATAATTGGATAGGTGAATTTACTTAGTGAAATTAATGGAGATAATTAATTATGGGATAATTAATTTATTTAAAGAGTAATTAAGGAATTGATTAATTGATGTAATTAATTAAGTTGATTGATTAATTAATTTATGTCAAATGATTTGTAATTAATTAATCCCGCTTATAAATGGCTATTGAATACTTGACAATACTTATGAATGATTGTATGGTATAAGATGCATTGAATTGATTGTCCTATCTGATTTGTGATATTTTGTTCTGTGGATTGAGCTGTGTATGATTCATTCATTGATTTATATTTGTATATTTCTGTGTTCTGATCTATGATGATTGAATGATGTTGCACTATTGTGTTAAATCCCTGGAGCACACTATACACACACAAATATGGATTCCACGAGGAAATCGGTTAAGTCGCAGATTTTTAAATAAGTTTGAATTTGAATTTTAAATTCAACCATTTTTGGAAATAAATTAAGTTTAATATGAAAAGCTTTTGAAAGGCTGTTTTAAGAATAAAAGTTATTTTTGAATAACTAATAAAGATTTGGAATTTGAATAATTGGATTTAAATTGAAATTCAAAAATCTGAAATTGAATTCTATATTCAATACTTATGATTTAAAAGGATTTTTACAAGTTATACGGGTTAAAACCATTTTTAAGCATTGATTTGAAAATTCGAATTAAAGATTGTAACTTGTATAAATGGAATCGGATTTTTCTAAAATAAAACTATTGTTTCTAAGTGATAAAAAGCTTTCATTTGAGTAAGGAACTTCCAATTTATATTAAAGAGATTTCAAGTTTGAATCGAAAATGATTTTCCAAGTTATGAATGAATCTTTGGAAATAAGTTTTGAAAGTTATGAGATAAATCTTTGATTTAAAGATTTAAATGAGTAAATTCAATTGAACGGAAATTGTTTTGAAAATCCGTAAATGAACCTTTGTGAAACTGAGTGAACTTTGTGAAATAAATCTTTTTGTTAAAAGATTTGAAATGGTAATTGGTTTAAACCATTTGAATGAAACTTTGGAATTATTAAGTTGTGACTTAATCGAAATCTCATATCCATATGTTTAAATTTTGCGCTCACTATTCGGGTTAGCCGGGAAAGGACCTTTGGGTTGTATAACCCATTCCGAATATGTGATATATCGTTATGGATAGCATGTGAATACCGGTGTTGAAGACCGGGTATTTGCGAGAGCGATGGGATGACCTGTCGATTGACTCTGCACCGAGTTGCTCCGGTATAGAGTTCTCCATATGTGATGGGGAATCCGATCAGGATTGTGGATATCCGGATTGCAAGGACTTCTTTGGAAGTGCCTTCAGTTCTGTTCGAACCCAGAACATACTTGTATGGATTGTGTGTCTAACATTACAAGTTGAGATATAAAGCTGATTTCTTTCAAATATATTTCTGTTGGTGGCGGAGAACTTATTCTCTTAGCTTAACACCCTTCTCTGAGACGTACGAGCTCAGAGGTTATATAGTTGAAGTTATCAGCGATGTATTCCCAATTTGGTAATGTGACATGCTGAGTGTTGCTGTAAATGATCATTGTGTTGATTATTTGTGATAGGATCATTCGTTTGATCGTCTATCTTGGTGTCATTTCTATGATCATTTGTTGACCCAAAGCACGGCTTTTGTATAAAGTGTGTTTTTGTGGACGAGACTTCGTCGAGCCTCACAAACCGGTAATGGTCGAAACAGGAATTGTGCGGCAAGGTTTTCAGGGATAGCGTCCCTAGGGTATGACCATTCCTTCTGGAAAAGGGTAGTATCATGGTATGGAGCCCAGATGTTTACTCATGTTGAAACACTTATTATTATGGTGTGATGTTGGTTAGAGAGCTCTCTTTTAAAGGTCCCAAAGGACCGGGAGTGTCATATCTGAGGGTTTGTAATATCCCTTGGGAAAAGGGATTCCCGGCCTTGTTTAGCAGAGAACGGTTTGGTTCTCGGGGCGTCCTTCCAGAGGCGTTTCCATGTGGCAATGGGAAGTTCCTTGGCCTGACCATTTGTTGGAAAATCCATTCTTCAAATACGAGCCTTGTACGGGTTTAGTTGTATAACCTGCCATGGAATCTGGCGGTAACCCGCTATTGAACATGGTAGCTATAGTAGGCATAGTTCGAAATGTCTATGTTGGCTAAGATTTATATCTTTACTTTCGAAATGAATTTTCTCTACACTATGCACTAGTAATAATATCAAATGTTCTTTTTAATGCGTATCAAGCATCTTTGACTATCATAAGGAGAAATCTCCTCCGATTCTGCGTTTGCATTGTGTGTGTGCGGGAGGCCTTATGGTAGTCTCATTTCTAAAAAGCATTGCGAATCTATTTTAAAAGTATTTCGTTGTTTGTTTTTAAAGATAAACTGTTTTTGTTGCTCACACCAGTCCCATGACTGATCCAGAGTTTATTGTTTATTTCCTAAACTCTGGGTGCTCAAAATTTTTCTACACGGGCAGTCTAGAGTTTGGTTTTTTAGATAATTAGATTCAGTAGATTATCTGGAGCTAGTTCAGTTTTCTTTGGATATGGACGAGACTTGCTTAGCTTGGTGCAATCTCGAGTTGATCGAGATACTAGTTTTGGAGCTTTTTGGATCAGAGTTGCAGTATTATATTCTGAGAAGACTTATTTCATATTGTATCGTGTTCCGCTGTATTTTGTGTTGTATATTCTCTGATGTTGATGATTATCATTGTATTAAATTGATGTATCGGATATTGTATTCATGTTATATCAGTGATATCATCTTTTATTTCCACTGTGTTATTTATCATTTAATGGTGTTGCAAGCTCCCGCGAAACGAATTTGATGTTGTTTGTTGGACATCGAGTTCGGGTCGTGACAGATTGGTATCAGAGCTGAAGGTTTAGTAAAAACTTTAGCTACGGAGTGTAACACATTAGATGGCTCATTAGAGATAGGGTGAAGTATACCCTAGAATGAGTACAACCTGTGGAACCAAAAATACAAATTTCTTAATCTATTCTCTTTATCTGTTGTTATTCTGTAAAGTTTTTCGTCTGAATGCCTAAATCGGATTTCTTACTATTTACAGATAGTAAGAATGAGTGAAAGAAGAAGACGAAATAGGAGACAGGAAAGTACTACTTTAGCTGGTCAAAACCCTGCAACGACAGATATTCCTATTCAATCTCAATTGAATTTGGCTGATTTATATCAAAAGTTTTCTAGACTTGGTGGAAAGCCATTCACTGGCAAAGAAACCGTTATCGAAGCACAAGCATGGATTCGATCGTGCGAAAAGATTTTCAAAGGACTAAAATTAGAAGATGATCAGATGCGACTGATAGCTTCATGGCAACTCCAGGAAGAGGCTTTAGTTTGGTGGGAAACTGTTACCGTGGATGAGTTGGCAGATGAATTTACTTGGAGTCATTTTAAGGAAGTGTTTGAGCAGCGATATATGCCGTCTGCTGGTATCTCTAGAGTGTATCAGGAGTTTATGGATTTAGAGCAAGGGAATTTATCGTTTGAAGAATACTTGAACAAATTTATTGAATTATCTCGATTTGGTCCAGAATTGGTGAATACACCGTTAAAGAAGAATGAAAAGTTTATTAGGGGAATGAACAAGGAGTTTCAGGAAAGAATGACTACTCACGTCAAGGAATCTTTTTCTGAATTAATTGATATGGGCTATAGATACGATACTCTGGAAAAGCAAAAAGATCCGGAGGAGAATATAGATGCAAGTAATCTGAATTGGAGAAAAAGGAAGTTTGGCGGAAAGAAATCGAGGAAAAATAAAGGAAAGAAGAGTATACCGAAGAAAAAGAAGGATGTTACTTGTCTCAATTGTTTGGAAAAAGGCCACTACTCGAATAAATGCAAGAATGATTGGAAGCCAGGAATGAGAGAGCCATTTATGAGGCCAGATCAGGAATCTACGGGATGCTATAAATGCCGCAAGCCGGGACATAGGATCAACAACTGTCCAGCAAAGAAGCAGACTTTAGTAAAGAAAGTGTATGAAATTAGAGATGATTCTTCAACCTCAACATCTGATTAAGGAAATGAATTTTATAAGGTAATCTTCTCGTTTACGATTAAATTGTTCGAATTTTGTTCGACACTAGAACTATCCTTAGTTTCATTTTTCAGCAAATCGTAAATGAATTAAATCTTGAATCTGAAATCGTAATCGAATCTATTTCTATCTATTTCATTGGGTTTCGATATATTCTACGAATGATTAGTTATCCTTTCGATCTAACCAATACCCCTGTATACTTCGTAGATCAGATAACCCAATTGTTTCGTGCTTAATTGAGTTTGTTTTCGCATCTATTGTTAATAATTCTGATCTGGTAAACCAATTGCAGAATTGATATCCAGTTTGATCTGGAAAGATATTTCTCTATCTTTCATCTATCTTTGTTATCTCTCTGGCGAATTTCGAGGACGAAATTCTTTTTAAGGGGGGAAGTCTGTAACGATCCCAGTTTTAAAGACGGATTTAAATTTATAATGTGATTGAATTTAAGATTTAATTATGGAATTGTGTGAAATTTTCAAACTAATGTATTTTAAAAAGAAAAATTGATTTGAAACTCAAGAATGAATATTTTCAATTGAATTGAAAAATAAATAAAGTGTTTAAAATAAAAAAAATATAAGCAAAACCAGAAAAATATGAAGCAAGAAAATAAGCAAAACAAGGTGGTCGTGTGCTTATGTAAAGCAACATAACAAAATAAATGCATAAACAAACAAAGAATTGTGCAAAACATAATTAGAAAGTATAAGTTATAAACAAAAGAAATATCTACTAAATAAAAACAAAGAAGTACAAACTACATACATATAAAAAGCAATATGAACAAACAAAAAAAACTGTATAAAGCTAAAGTATAAAAGCTTGCAAATGAACTGTATATACATAATAATAAAATAAAAAGAATAGTATAGCTTGTACACCTAATAACTCATGCATTTAATGTCAAAATCCTCTCAGCACCATTGAAATCTCCCCAGCCGAGTTAAATAAGTATGAATACTTGGGAAGCAAAGCCAAAAGTTATAAACAAAAGTACATATAAAATAATATTACATTAAGTAATGCAAGATGTAAACCTGGGAAAGTAAAACGAGAAAGTAAGTATTTAAATGAATCAAAACAGCACTTACATATATATATAAAAAAAAATTAAATCTAAATATGCAGTAAGTATCAAACAAGTATGGATGAGCATTAAATGCATATACTGTCTAGCATGGAGCACGGCATGCTGCAAATAAATGAAAGGGCTACTTACATACTTTCATTAAATGATTTCAAACATGCCTATACACACTGTCCTCTCTATATATTTATATGTATAAGTCTGCTTTATTTCATTTAGTTCAAAACCAAACTTAGCAGCCTGAAATAAAAAAAAATCTGAAAACAAATTAAAGCCTACTAGAAAAAAAAGAAGAGAAGTTTCAGTTGCAACTGAAACAACTTCAAACTTGGAAGAATCAAGCAAAACAAAAGTTGCAAATCACCATTTACAAGTTCAAACATCATTCAAGTTTAACAAAAGCAAAACAGGCTTCACCGTCTTTGTTCTTCCTCTTCTCAAAACTGTGAGTAAATATTTTTACCTAGAAATTTTCTTTTGTGTGTTAATGCCTGTGAGTAAACAACTTAAAAAGAGATTTCATTTGCTGCTTGTTAGCCTGAGATTTGAAGTTGCTTTATTACACACATGCATAAATATCCCTTGTGTTTGTTATCAGCGGATGTGAATGTTTTGACTAAAACCATCTATGCCTTATTACAGAACATCACTTCTGTTCAAAAACCCAACCTTTACCCACTTAATCATTGATAAGCCTGGATATTAAAAGCAAATATGTGTATTCAATTATTAGTTATTATTTCAAAATAATTACAAGTAAAATAACAAATTATATTTTGTAAAAAACCTGATTTTGTACAGAGCATACATAAATCTTGGAAAATTCGAATGTCATGAAATTCAAATCTGATTACATAATTTGAATTGTTATCAGAAGATAGGATTTTTAAATCGGAAATGGTAATTTTTCAATGGGTATGCAAGGAGAAATTGGCAGATGATCTAGAATTGGTTTTTGACCAATTCCTAGCGACGCGATGAACTGGGAGTGTCGGGGTTTGGGCCGAGGCTAGGTGAGTGAGCGTGGAAGTCGAGAAAATTAGTGGAAGGGGTGCACGGTGACCGAGGCGTCGGCCAAAGGGTGGTTAAGTTTTAAACCCTAATGTTGGACGAGGTTGAAAAAGGGGTCGCTGGGATTTCGCGCGTGCATCGAGTTGCACATGGGTTTGTGGGATGATAGTATGGAAGCTGACGAGTTCATGGCCGAAGTTTTGAATTTTCTGGTGGTCGAGGTTGGGCGAACGACAATGTTTCAGGTTTGGGAGACTTTGGTGATGAAGTTCCAGGTTGAGGATGGAATCTCCATTTTGATTCGTGAGGGGTTTTGAAGATTTGGGTGGTCGGAGTAGTTGCTGGGGGCTTAGGCGACTTGTGGGTATCCTCGGCGATGACCAGAGGGGCGTCGCTGCTCCGTGCACGTGCACGGCGACTAAGTGATATCTGGATGTCCTTCTTTTTGGGTTCGTGAAGACTGGGAAAATTCATGATTTCCTGAAGATTGATTCGAGTTGATTCTGGTACGCGCGTGTGTTGGTGAATACAGTAGTTTAAATTTTATAACTTAAGCAACAAATAAAAATGAAAATAAAAATAAATAAATAAAAAAGAAGATCAGGTAGAAAAGAAGAAGAAGAAGTAAGTCCAGGGGAAGGGATGGTGTTCCATCGGGTTGGGGCTCGCGTGAAATGCCTGTGCAACTCGAAGTAAAATAGAAGAGCCTCGGGTAGTTTTCTTTTGTTCAAGTTATAAAACAAAAATCTGCTCCTATTTGAAGTTTAAATTAAATTTTAAAATTTTAAAGCAAGCTTAGAACTAATATTTAAATCAGGGAATTAACTAAGCTTTCATTGTTAAATAGTCTACTAACTGTGTTTAAGTATTGAAGAGGATATAAATATAACTTGGGCTTTGAAATTGGAATTTTAAATCTTGGGTTAAAAAAATGAAATTTAGGAAGGTAAGTTTGAAATTAAAGGATTTCAAACATATTTGCAAATTATATTTAAATCACTAGTAAGAAGGAGTTCACCTTAAATTTAATAAAGATTGAATGAATTGTATTACATTAATTCTTAAATTAGTTAGAATGGATAATTAATGTTTTGAATCAATTTAATTTGTAATTGTAAGTTTAACTTTAGTAATAAAGGTTTAATTTCTTAAATAATTAATAAATTGGTTAATTAACTATGAAATTGGTTTAAAAGAATTGATTTAAATTGATATGATTAATCAAGAATAATTTAATTAATTTAAGAAAATTATTTGATAATTGGATAGGTGAATTTACTTAGTGAAATTAATGGAGATAATTAATTATGGGATAATTAATTTATTTAAAGAGTAATTAAGGAATTGATTAATTGATGTAATTAATTAAGTTGATTGATTAATTAATTTATGTCAAATCATTTGTAATTAATTAATCCCGCTTATAAATGGCTATTGAATACTTGACAATACTTATGAATGATTGTATGGTATAAGATGCATTGAATTGATTGGCCTATCTGATTTGTGATATTTTGTTCTGTGGATTGAGCTGTGTATGATTCATTCATTGATTTATATTTGTATATTTCTGTGTTCTGATCTATGATGATTGAATGATGTTGCACTATTGTGTTAAATCCCTGGAGCAAACTATACACACACAAATATGGATTTCACGAGGAAATCGGTTAAGTCGCAGATTTTTAAATAAGTTTGAATTTGAATTTTAAATTCAACCATTTTTGGAAATAAATTAAGTTTAATATGAAAAGCTTTTGAAAGGCTGTTTTAAGAATAAAAGTTATTTTTGAATAACTAATAAAGATTTGGAATTTGAATAATTGGATTTAAATTGAAATTCAAAAATCTGAAATTGAATTCTATATTCAATACTTATGATTTAAAAGGATTTTTACAACTTATACGGGTTAAAACCATTTTTAAGCATTGATTTGAAAATTCGAATTAAAGATTGTAACTTGTATAAATGGAATCGGGATTTTTCTAAAATAAAACTATTGTTTCTAAGTGATAAAAAGCTTTCATTTGAGTAATGAACTTCCAATTTATATTAAAGAGATTTCAAGTTTGAATCGAAAATGATTTTCCAAGTTATGAATGAATCTTTGGAAATAAGTTTTGAAAGTTATGAGATAAATCTTTGATTTAAAGATTTAAATGAGTAAATTCAATTGAACGGAAATTGTTTTGGAAATCCGTAAATGAAACTTTGTGAAACTGAGTGAAATTTGTGAAATAAATCTTTTTGATAAAAGATTTGAAATGGTAATTGGTTTAAACCATTTGAAAGAAACTTTGGAATTATTAAGTTGTGACTTAATCGAAATCTCATATCCATATGTTTAAATTTTGCGCTCACTATTCGGGTTAGCCGGGAAAGGACCTTTGGGTCGTATAACCCATTCCAAATATGTGATATATCGTTATGGATAGCATGTGAAGACCGGTGTTGAAGACCGGGTATTTGCGAAAGCGATGGGATGACCTGTCGATTGACTCTGCACCGAGTTGCTCCGGTATAGAGTTCTCCATATGTGATGGGGAATCCGATCAGGATTGTGGATATCCGGATTGCAAGGACTTCTTTGGAAGTGCCTTCGGTTCTGTTCGAACCCAGAACAGACTTGTATGGACTGTGTGTCTGACATTACAAGTTGAGATATAAAGCTGATTTCTTTCAAATATATTTCTGTTGGTGGCGGAGAATTTATTCTCTTAGCTTAACACCCTTCTCTAAGACGTACGAGCTCAGAGGTTATATAGTTGAAGTTATCAGCGATGTATTCCCAATTTGGTAATGTGACATGCTGAGTGTTGCTGTAAATGATCATTGTGTTGATTATTTGTGATAGGATCATTCGTTTGATCGTCTATCTTGGTGATCATTTCTATGATCATTTGTTGACCCAAAGCATGGCTTTTGTATAAAGTGTGTTTTTGTGGACGAGACTTCGTCGAGCCTCACAAACCGGTAATGGTCGAAACAGGAATTATGCGGCAAGGTTTTCAGGGATAGCGTCCCTAGGGTATGACCATTCCTTCTGGAAAAGGGTAGTATCATGGTATGGAGCGCAGATATTTACTCATGTTGAAACACTTATTATTATGGTGTGATGTTGGTTAGAGAGCTCTCGTTTAAAGGTCCCAAAGGACCGGGAGTGGTATATCTGAGGGTTTGTAATATCCCTTGGGAAAAGGGATTCCCGGCCTTGTTTAGCAGAGAACGGTTTGGTTTTCGGGGCGTCCTTCCAGAGGCGTTTCCATGTGGCAACGGGAAGTTCCTTGGCCTGACCATTTGTTGGAAAATCCATTCTTCAAATACGAGCCTTGTACGGGTTTAGTTGTATAACCTGCCATGGAATCTGGCGGTAACCCGCTATTGAACATGGTAGCTATAGTAGGCATAGTTCGAAATGTCTATGTTGGCTAAGATTTATATCTTTACTTTCGAAATGAATTTTCTCTACACTATGCACTAGTAATAATATCAAATGTTCTTTTTAATGCGTATCAAGCATCTTTGACTATCATAAGGAGAAATCTCCTCCGATTCTGCGTTTGCATTGTGTGTGTGTGCGGGAGGCCTTATGGTAGTCTCATTTCTAAAAAGCATTGCGAATCTATTTTAAAAATATTTCGTTGTTTGTTTTTAAAGATAAACTGTTTTTGTTGCTCACACCAGTCCCATGACTGATCCAGAGTTTATTGTTTATTTCCTAAACTCTGGGTGCTCAAAATTTTTCTACACGGGCAGTCTAGAGTTTGGTTTTTCAGATAATTAGATTCAGTAGATTATCTGGAGCTAGTTCAGTTTTCTTTGGATATGGACGAGACTTGCTTAGCTTGGTGCAATCTCGAGTTGATCGAGATACTAGTTTTGGAGCTTTTTGGATCAGAGTTGCAGTATTATATTCTGAGAAGACTTATTTCATATTGTATCGTGTTCCGCTGTATTTTGTGTTGTATATTCTCTGATGTTGATGATTATCATTGTATTAAATTGATGTATCGGATATTGTATTCATGTTATATCAGTGATATCATCTTTTATTTCCACTGTGTTATTTATCATTTAATGGTGTTGCAAGCTCCCGCGAAACGAATTTGATGTTGTTTGTTGGACATCGAGTTCGGGTCGTGACAATAGTTGTTTGAATAGTTGAATTGATTGGTGTGTTGTGGTATGGTATATTTTGGAATTGGCATATTATATTATGCTAACATCTGTAGACGCAGGGAAAATAGGTTGGGGGGATCCAATTGGATCCCTCAACATTTATTTAAATTATTTAATACCCACTATTGTGATTATTTTATATTCTGTGATGAATACTATTGTTAATTGGAATATTGGATGTTATGGTTTACCTGAATATATTCCGATGCACTAAGTTATCAAGATATATAGAATTGGATTTGGAAATAAAACGAAGAGAATTTGTAGGTGAAATAATTATAGAAAATTTAAATAAATTAAGAATAAATTGGATAAGAATAATAGTAGCTTTAAATTCTAATAAATAAATTCCGTATATGGAAAGGAAATTTGAATTAACAGAAGATCAATAAATTTTAAACTTTAGCATAATTAATTTAAAGGAATAAAACATTTTTTTAATATTTAAGACTTAAATTATTGAAAAGAATAAAGAAGAAATTAGGAAAAGCTGAAATTTGTATATTTCAGCTAAAAGATTTAAAATCAAATGGAAAATAATAACAATAATAATTAAATGCATAATTAATGAATTTTGAATTGAATTGAGTAATTAAAGAAACTTATTTCAAATGAAATAAATTGGAAATCAATTTGGGAAATTGATTTAAGTGATTGAGATTGGAAATTCTCCCTGAATAACCCTGTACATTTTCAAAGTAAATTTTTAAATATAAGTTAAAAGTTTTAAAGTTGTTTTTTTTTAAAAAGTATGTTTTGGAAATATATTACTTCTAAATGTTTAAATTCTAAAAGTAAATATTTTCTTTAACCTATTATAGCAGTAATTATTTAAAGAATGACTTAGTATTTGGTTTTAAAAAGTGAAATCTAGTTTTATATTTTATTAAGTAACTTTATTTTCAAATATTCATATAGTATGTATTTTTAACAAATTATTGAAGTAGTTTAACTTAAATGTTTTAAAGTATATTTCAAAGTAAAGTGTTTTAAATTATTTTAAAAATCTAGTTTTGTGCTTGGTAATTTCAGTGGAGATAGTTAATATTTGCGGATTTATTCTGTAAAAAGGAAGTAAGTTTGGAAACTGTTTTCGAAGGGTTGAAAATAGAAAATATATCTTGTGAAGATATTTTGAGGTTAATAAATAATTTGGGAAATTATTTATTTTTGGATGGATGTTTGTGAATGTTAATTGATAGTTAAATAACCGACTCTCAATATTGGACAAATGCGCTGGTTGTTTCGAAGAGACCGGGATCGAGATTTATTTCTCGAAAACCACTTCGATCCGGTTTTTACGTTTCGTGGAAACGAGTTTGGATTCGAAGATGGAGCAGTGAAGTGCACGGGCAATTCGCTACTAATCCTGAGGATATTTCCAAAATGGATGTAGTAGGAATAGTGCCTTCGGTTTCTTTCGAACCCGGGACGGACTTGTATGGATGAATGCTTGCGAAACATCGTCAGGTGGACGATGGGCATTCTAAGAGATATGTTCTATAAAGGTAACGCTTAGCCTCAAGCCTCATCAACCGGGAATGACTGAAAATTAGGGGTTATGCAGCAAGGCTTCGTGGGTAGCCCCCACTTGAGAGTAAGGCCATCCCTGTCTAGATGTCCCTTTATTTCGGCTTAGTGGGCGGTTGCTGATCCCAACCGCGGGGTGATCTTATTCTGAACTGTCCTGTAAGGGATGGTTCCAGTCTTGTGTTGTAGGGGAGCGGGCGTACTCCTCGATACTGTGATCTAGGCCACGTACTGTGACAGGTGGTGCCCCAGTGCCTAGTCATTAGTTGGAAATCCATTCTCCATACGTGCCTTGTACGAGTTTTGTTTATATTACCCACTCTGTGGCTAGTAGCTGGAATTTAATCATGTAACAATTTCGGCTATTTTATAACTATTTGTATATAGACCCTATTATAATATCAGAGGATTTCTATAAAAATTGTTTTAGCTATCGTAAGGTAAAAACCCGACATGTTTATTTGTGGCGTGGTCTTACGAGATGCTTTTGTTTTCAAAGGATTTTTGAAACTTTAATAATTAATTGGGTGTGATTTTCTCACGCTGGTATTCCAGACTGACTCGGGTGTTATTTAACTGTGATGCTCGGGTCAGACCGAGTATTATAGGATACAGGGTTTGATGCTGTGGAGCTGAGGAGACGAGCTGGATGACGTTACGTATTTCCGTACTTGTTTATGTATATATATTCCGCTGTGTTGAGTTGTTGTGTATCCATTTGTATGTTGTTGATGTTGAGCTGTGATTGATGTACTCTGATGATGTAATATACAAACAGCTTTATTTGATTTTGAGTAAAGATCATTTATTATCTATTATATTTTATTCCGCTGTGATGGTAAGATTTTGTTGTTGTTTTCTATTCTCTTCTTCTACTTCTTCTTCTTTAACCCAAATGGTTCGTATTTCTGTGTAACTTGAGTTGATTGTTGTAGAATAGTGTTGACTCAAGGGGTACGGATTTGCGGGTCATTACATCCATTTTATTTATTTTAACTTAACTTTTATTTTAAAAATACATTTCACAATTTCTAAGTTAAGTTATAATCCAGACTACAATTTCTCATTCGTTTATTTAACTATTTTTAATTCATAGAAAAACAAATAATACTTTAAAAAATCATTTTAAATTCAAATTTAAATCAATTTATCACATTTTGTTACTTAATTTGAACTCCATTTACAAACAAATCAAAATTTCAAAAAAATTAACTTATATTTCAAATTTCCAACTTTACCATTAATTTATTTCACTTATTAATTTTTAGAAATTCAATAATACTTTATAAATATCATTTTAATTAAATTTAAATTAAAATATCATAATATTTACCTTTCTAAAATACTTCCAAATTTTTTGAAAAATATATACAAATCATGGGTCTGTATATAATTTTCTAACCTAAGTCAAGTGATACGGATAATATGGCATTTCAATCCGTAATTTACAAAGAAAACTCAGGTTTTATCATTTCAAACCCACAGTCCCAGGTAAAATAAGATGAATAAGAACCGCTCAGGCCTATCATTTCAACCCATAATAATTTTTGCCTATTCTAAAGTCCGTTCGAGTATGTATCTTTTCGACCTATAGTGATTCTAATCTATAAGGAAATTGCAGTGTGATAAACTGATATAAATAAACAGAATAACATTATATAACAGTAAAAGATGATATGACAGGTGTATAAACAAGGGTGAACATCGTATGATCATAACATAGGCGGTTATAACATGATAATATGGTATACAGATTCAAATGTTATTAGTTTACTAGTTATATTAGTATAAAATGTCTGGTGAGAAATACTCACCTCTACAAGATGGAGATAACAACCAAATACACAAACCAAGATCTATAAAGGCACGAAAGCATGACTACGATTCAAGTGTGGGGAGAGCTAAAGCTATTTGTCTCGTGCATACGAAACAAAATAATATATATGACATGAATTTCAACACCATAATATAACGTTAAACACTAGAAATTAAGGAACAATAAATAATCAAAAACTTGCACTTGCTTTCACCATCACAAGGCTGGACCTATATGGTCAAAATACACGGCCATGGTTGTGTAAATGAGTCATGCACGGGTTCACATAGGGTCGGCCTAGCAAGGAATGAAGGCATGGAAGTTGCTTATGTGATTTATGGCATGAACAGACACAATGTCAAGGAAAAGGTGCACTTTTATGCAACCATATGGTTCGGCCATGGCCATGGATGGCTTGGCCAGGCCTGGTGGATGCTAGGGGTCGGTGTGGCAATGACTTTAGGTCAGCTATAGGCTGGTGGAAGGTGGTGCAAAGGCAGCCGAGAGGGTGTATGAGGTGATGATGCATATGGTGGTCTGCTATGTATGTTTCAAGTGGTATTTGCATTTTTTTGTGGAGCTTCACATCAAGGATGGCCACGGCCATGACAGGACAGAGGTGCTGGAGGAGATGACAGCCGAGTATGTTGGTGGTGGAGGTGGTGGTGATGGGGAGGCAATAGGCCGAACACATATAAGTGAAAGCAAGGCATAAATTTACACAAAAACAAAGAAGAAAATGGGAAAAAAAGAGAACATTTAACATTTTTTTTTCTCAGAACGGAGGCCGAAATTTTTTTTGAGTTGATAAATAATTTTTTGTGCATGAGAAAGAAATGATATGCGGCTGAACGAATATGGATAAGGTCGGCCAAAATTGAGTGCATGTGTTGACTGAATTGAAAAGGCAAAAGGAGGTGAAAAGTCTAAGGTAAATGAAAGGTTTAAACTCTTCAAATTTCCTTTTTCTTTTACATTTATAAATACATGAAAAATGAATATAAATAAAATAAAATAACAACAAAATAATGTATGAATAAAAATAAGTAAATAAATTTTAGATAAATATAAACAAATTAAGAAAATAGCTTAAAAATAGAATATGGGTTTTTAAATTGAAAATAAATACAATAAGCTTTGGAAAAATTCTATCATCACTTTAAAATATTTAAAAATGAAATCTTGAAATAAAAAATAAATTTAAAAGAATTTCAAAATGAAATAAAGTCAAATTTAAAAATATATTCAAAAATCCATGGTTGTTACACTATCCCCCACTCAAATCTTTTCGTCCTCGAAAAGAACGGACAAGGAAAATAAAGAAAACAAGGCAGAAAAAAACAAAATAGTACCTGAAACAAACAATTCTTGATTTGAAGCACGCATGCTTTCCTCCATCTCCCAGGTACAATCTCGATCGTCAGTACTCCACCGTACTTTGACCAGATAAACATATTTCCTTATGAGCTGCTTCGTACCTCTGTCCACAATACAAAGTGGCTTCCTCTCTACAGTCAGATTAGGCTCGATATCCAAATTATCAAGAGTAGAAGGCTGAACAATAAAAGATGGATCATGAAGATGTCGGCGAAGAGGCGAGACATGGAACACATCATGCACTCCAGAAAGCTTCTCAAGCAAATCTAGACGATAAGCCAAAGAACCAACTCTTTCCATAATGCGGAAAGGACCAATGAACCTAGGAGAAAGCTTCCCTCTTCAACCAAAGCGAATGACATTCCTTAAGGGAGAGACCTTAACGGAAACGTGATCACCAACAGCAAACTCCAAACTCCGCCTACGCCTATCACCATACTTCTTCTGCCTATCCTGAGCAGCTCTCAACCTCCTCTTAATCTTCTCAACTCTCTCAGAAGCTTCCAAAATCAGATCAGGACCAAGAATCAAACGATTACCGGATTTAATCCAGCAAGATGGAGATCTACAAGGTCGTCCGTATAGAGCAGCAAGTGATGCTGGCCTGAATGCGTAGATGGAATGAGATAGATAAAGAGATTAAAAATAGGCTTAAAACAGAAGATAAGTTTATACCTGATAGCTATTATTGTAGGCGAATTCGACAAGATGGAGATGATCTTCCCATAATCCTCCATAATCAATCACACAAGCACGAAAAAGATCCTCGTGAATCTGATTCACTCTTTCCTTTTGACCGTCGCTCTGTGGATGGTAAGTAGTGCTCAGATTCAGATGAGTACCTAGCGATTAATGAAAAGTTTTCTAAAACTAACTGGTAAAGTTAGGATCATGATTACAAAAAATGCTGAGAGAAACCCATGGAGACGAACAATCTCTCTCATGTAGATCTCAGAGAAGCTAGAAGCAGAAAGAGTAGACTTGACCGGAATAAAATAAGCGGACTTTGTCAGTCTATCCACAATAACCCAGATACTCTCATTACCCATCTGAGTCCTCGGTAAACCGTCAATGAAATCCATGGAAACCTATTCCCACTTCCAATTGGGAATCTCAAGGGGCTGCAAAAAAACTAGGGGTCTTCTGGTGATCGGCTTTGACTTGCTGACAAGTCGCAGACCGAGTAACAAAGATAGAGATATCCCTCTTCATCCCCTTCCACCAATAAAGCCTCTTCATATCCTGATACATCTTCGACAACCAGGATGAATAGAAAGCCTGGATTGATGATTCTCCTGAAGCAATTCCTGCCTCAAACCATCAACATCCGGGACACAAATTCGACCATTAATCCTCAAAATCCCTCTATCATTGATCTAAGCTCCCCTACTACTACCACCACCACCAACCCTGCTACGAACACTCTCCTTCATCAATCTAAGCATCTCATCCTCATCCTTCTTAGCCATGATAAGATCCAGAGGAGGAGAAGAAGAAACAACTTGCTGACACAACAAAGCCTTCTTCTGACTCAAAGCATCGGCCATAACATTAGCTTTACCGGAAGTATAGCTAATATCGTGGTCATAAGAAGCCAGAAACTCAAGCCAACGAACTTGCCTCTAATTCAAATCCTTCTAGGAGAAGATATATCTCAGAGACCGATGATCGGTGAAAAGCTCAAACTTGGTTCCTAGAAGATGATGCCTCCAAAGATTCAAAGGAAAGACAATAGCAAGCAACTCTAAATCATGAGCAGCATAATTTGCCTCGTGGGTTTTCAACCGTCTGTTGGCATAGGCAATGACCTTACCATCATGCATGAGAACGGCACCCAAACCCCCACGATTAGCATCAGTATATACCATCAATCCCTCACTCCCATTCAGAACGGTAAGAACTGGTGCAGAAGTTATCTTGCTCTTTAACTCATTGAATGCAGCTTCGCACTTCTTATCCCAGATGAACCTAGAATTCTTACGAGTCAAAGCAGTGAGAGGTGCAACAATCCAAGTAAAATTTTCGATGAATCTCCGATAGTAACCGGTAAGGCCCAGAAAACTATGAATATTAGATGGAGTCTTTGGAGTTTCCCAATCCTGTAACAGAATAGGGGGAACATAAGAAACACCAAAAAGATAGAACTATTAAATGATAAAAGAAAAGAGAGGAAAGAAAGCTTACATTGGTCGCAGTGATCTTGACTGGAACAATGGAAACTCCATTACCAGAAAGTATATGCCCGAGAAATTGTACTTCATCCTTACAGAAATGGAATTTAGAAAACTTAGCCTTCAATTGATGATTTCTGAGAAATCTCCAAAATAGATTTCAAATGCGACTCATGCTCTTCCTTGGTCTTAGAGAAGACAAGGATGTCATCAACAAAGACTAAAAAAAATTATTAAGCACATCACGAAAAAAACGATTCATCAAATCAACAAAAAAAGCAAGAGCATTAGTCAAACCAAAAAAGCATGACAAACCATTCATAAAACCCATTTTCAGTGCGGAAAGCAGCCTTGGGAATGCTATTCTCAACAACCCTAAGCTGATAAAAAACTGTGGCAAGATCGAGCTGAGAGAAAACAGTGGCACCATAAAGCTGATCAAACATACCATTGTTGTGAGGCATTGGATATTTGTTTTTCATAGTGAGCTTTTTCAGCTCCCTACAATCAACACACATCCTCAGAGAACCATCGGCCTTGGTGATAAAAACCACCGCAGCTTCCCATTCAGAAAGACTAGGCCTAATTAGACCTTTGGACGACAAGTCCTCAATTTGCTTCATAACTCAACCTTCTCGTGGGGTGCCATTCTTCTAGGAGGATGAACAACAGGTCGAGCACCAGGAATAAGATCAATCCGAAAATCAATTTCCAGCTTATGAAGTAAAGAAGTGACTTCACCAAATACATCAGGATATAGTCTGACAACAGGAGTGGAATCAAGATCACTAGGAGAAGAATCCAGAGAATCTATAAAACTGCCAGCAGAATCCTGAGGCATGTGACACTAAATAATCAGAGAATCACCCTTATCTCCAACAAGAGTGACAATTATGGATTTGTAAGAGATATGCGCATCATGATTCCTTAACCGATCTTGACCAAGCAATAAATCAAAAGCATCGAAGCCCAAAACACAGAAATCGCCAGAAAAACAATAACCAGAATGGAAGTGTTTCACTCCTCTATAAATCCTATTAAGGTTCACGGGACCCTCGATAGGATTAGAAACACATAAAGGAATAGAAGCATACCCAGGAGAAAAGAGATGCTCAAACATATCACACAAATCAACAGAAATAAAACTATAGGAAGCTCCAGTATCAAACAACACACGAACAAGATGATAAAATAAAGTAAATGTACCCTGAAGAGTACCTTGGTCATCACCAAGAGTAGGAGCAGGTGGAGGAACTGGAGATGATGCAGATGAGACAGCAAATATGCCAGAAGGCTTTCCCTTCTACTGGGTAGGGCAATCCTTCCTAAAATGATCAGGCTGGAGACAGATATGGCAAAGATCATGCCTAGCCAACTGAGTGGGTGAAGGTACAGCAGCACCAGCTAAAGTAGGACAAGTGTTGGCATAGTGTCCTTTCTGATCACATCAGAAGCAAGAGATAGAGGATAGATCAACGAGTTTCCTCTTAGAAGGAGCAAATGATGAAGATCCCAAACCAGGACGCTTGAACCAATTCTTCTTCTGTCGGTGAAAATTAGGCTTTCTCTTCCTAGAATTAGCAGAGGAAGACTGAGATGAAGGAGCACTAGAAAAAATAGAACCCTTAGATGTAGGGTTCTCATAACTAATAGCCATATCCATAAGCTGGGTAAAAGTGCCATGAACATGAGCAATGAAACGACTATAATACTCGGGACGAGCACCAGCAATGAACTTATCATTCTTCTTGAGAGGAGTGTCTATCAGGCTAGGACCGAACTTGGAAAGTTCATTGAACTTCCTCTCATACTCAACAAAAGACATTCTACCCTGTTTGAGATCCATAAAATCACGATAAAGCTGAGATTTCTCGACTTCTGGCATCCTTTTTGCCACAAAAGCCTCCCTGGAAAAGTGATATAGAACAGACTTAAGATAGATTCAAAAGAAAGGAAAATAGGAACAAATTCAAGATAACACAAAGTATACCTAAACTGCTCCCAAGTAATATCAGACTCGACGGTGTTAGCCGTAACAGACTCCCACCAATCAAGAGCAGTATCCTGCAACTTCCAAGCTACTAACTAATGCTTCTGGGCATTAGTAATCTCAAGACCAGTAAATATCCTCTCTAGACTACACAACCACTGCCGAGCCTTAATTATACTCTCTGAACCAGAAAACTTGGTGCCAACAAGTTGAGTGAATTCCTTACAGAGAACAATGAATCTAACAGGAGCAACTGGCTGAGGAGCTAGGGCATTATCTTGACCCCTACCTCTAACATTTCCTTGATTCGTCCTGAAAAAATCAAGAATGAATTTAGGACAAGGCTAAAGAGATGATAAAGATAAGACAAGATAGATTCACTTGAATTAATATCCTAAGAAGACAACATTGAAAGGTGGATACGAAAGGAAAGAAGTTTAGGAAAAAATTTCTTTTAAAACAAGAAAATTTTATATCAAAATAATCTTTGAAATAATCCTTTAAAATCAATTTGAAAATCATTTTATACTTCGAAAATAAGTTCTCTCACAAAGATATGATTCTGAGATTGATTTCACTCATTCTAGGGTATCTCTACTCTATCGCTATTGAGTTTTTGCTCCGTAGGCTATGGTTTGCCTAAAACCAAAGGTTTGATACCAACTGTAACAACCCACTATTTTGTACCATTCAAATCGACAATAATCCACACATGTCGGACTTGAATGATGCAAAATAACAGATTGTAAATAAATTTGGAGCAAATAAAATCAATTACACAGAATCACAGACACAGAACAATCAGAATAACTCGTAGCGGAATATAAAATACCGTAGTAGTTCATGAAGCTACTATAACAAAGTCACAAAACAAATACATAATATCAGTCTGAAAACAACATAATAGGAATCCCAAATACATAAAAGTTCACTAATACATGAGATAAACTAGAACAGCTGAAACTGAAATAGATATATAAATAGATAGGTAGAATCTCCAGCAAAGACCAGCTCCAGAAAGGGAATCCAAATCTGTGAATACTCAGGCTGACCCGAGCGTAAAGAAAAACAAAAAACACTCGAGTCAGGACATATATACTTATATAATGTAAACCAACTCAAGTGAACTGTAATAAAGATACAAGTAACTTAAAGGATGTTTTGGACCGCCCATCCTCTAAGGATCCGTTAAACTATTTACTATGTAATAATATTGCGCTATCATAATAATGTCTGCAATAAAATAAACATACTTTAAAATAGCGTCGAAGGGTTACCCATATAGCCCCAACATGTAATAGTCCTAGTAGTCCATCCAGTATCAGCATATCTCCAGATCGGAAGGCTACCCTAACTACTCCATGGGCTATGGGAGAAAAACTAACTAGTAGTAAGGCTCGCTATGGTAGGTAACAAGGCACACGAGGCAATGCCAGGGTAGATATACCAATTGTGCTTCCGGGCTGGTGGTAATGCATAGAAGCCACTACTGCCCACCTGGAGCCACACTCCCAAAATCAAAGGGGGGCACCCAATCAATCACAAAAGTAATAGAATGGTATCGAAGAAGTGTGTCCGATCGGAGGAGCTACCTCACTTGGCCCGTCGCTCGCTCCTGTTTTAGCCACCTTAAGCCAACTCATGGGAGTCAGGTCCACGTTCAAACCATAATAGGATCGTTGCCACCATCCTACTTTATTCTGCAATCTCCACTATGTACACAGTTGTTAAAGTATTTTTCGGTATCGACAGAGAGTATGTCCATATCCGATCCCAGTCTCTTTAACAACCAATCGTTCTTATAACCCATGGTTATAATTTAAAAATGGTATTCATATTTCAAAAATCAAATACCATTTCAATATTTAATATTATTTTAAATCCATTTCTCAAAATATCATATCTTTCAAAACCCTTATTCATTTTATTTTAAATTTAAATACCATTGCACATCACATTTCAAAATGGTTTGTATTTCAAATCCAATTACTTCATTTAAACCATTTAAAAATGAAGTCATTATATTTAAAAATTCAAATATTCAATTCACAAATTTTAGTCTTTTCAAAGTTCATTCATTCACTTGAATTTATTAAAATAGTGAAAATTCAACTTTCGCAGCACTTAGAAAATGCTACGGAAAAATTATATTTAAAACACTTCAATTTATGAAAGATAGCATTATAAAATGCGATAATAGGTTTTAGTTCATTTTCTACAACTATAGCACTTACAAAGTGCTGTAATAGCCCTTAGTTCAATTTAGCCATATAGTCCATATGTATCAACTGTAGCATTTATAAATGCTGTAATATCCTCTACTTAAGAAATGATAGCATTTTAAAAATGTTGTTAATTAAATTTCAAGCTTTTCAATACAATTTCATAAACAATCAAATTTTAATTTAAACCACTTTTAACTTATAAAAATCATATTTCTCACCTTAAACTTATCATTTAATTACCTTTTAATTCATGATTTTATAAAGTGAAATTTCACAATTAAATATCAAATTTTAATAATTCACTTATTAAAATCAATATGTCATTTTCATAACATTTTCATTTACTTATTCTCAAAATTTAATTTACCATTTTATCAATTAAATTAAATTCCATTTTATTTATTTTAACTTAACATTTATTTTGAAAATACATTTCACATTTTCCAATTTAAGTTATAATCCTGATTACATTTCCTCATTCATTTAGCTAACTATTTTTAATTCATAGAAAAATAAATAACGCTTTAAAATAACCGTTTTAAATTAAAATTTAAATCAATTTATCATATTATCTTACTTAATTTAAACTCCATTTATCAACAAATCAAAATTTCAAAAAAATTAACTTATATTTCAAATTTCCAACTTTACCATTAATTTATTTCACTTATTAATTTTTAGAAATTCAATAATACTTTATAAAAATCTTTTTAATTAAATTAAAATTAAAATATCATAATATTTACATTTCTAAAATACTTTCAAAATTTTAGAAAAATATATACTAACCATGGGTCCGTATATAATTTTCTAACCTAAGTCAAGTGATACGGATAATATATCATTTCAATCCGTAATTTACAAAGAAAACCCGGGTTTTATCATTTCAAACCCGCAGTCCCAAGAAAAATAAGATTAATAAGAATCGCTCATGCCTATCATTTCAACCCATAACGATTTTTGCCTATTCTAAAGTCCGTTCGAATATGTATCATTTCGACCCATAGTGATTCTAGTCTACAGGGAACTTGCAGTATGATAAACTGATATAGATAAACAGAATAGCATTAAATAACAGTAACAGACGATATCACTGGTGTATAAACAGGGGTGAACATCATATGATCACAGCATAGGCAGTTATAACATGATAATATGGTTTACAGATTCAAATGTTATCTGTTTACTAGTTATATAAGTATAAAATATCCGGTGAGAAATACTCACCTCTACAAGCTGGAGATAACAACCAAACACACAAATCAAGATCTAAAAAGGCACGAAAGCACGACTACGATTCAAGTGTGGGGAGAGCCAAAGCTATTTGTCTTATGCATATGAAACAAAACAATATATATGACATGAATTTCAACACATAATATAACATTAAACACTAGAAATTAAGGAACCACAAATAATCAAACACTTGCACTTGCTTTCACCATCACAAGGCTTGGCTAATATGGTCAAAATACACAGCCATGGTTGTGTAAATGAGTCAAGAATGGGTTCACATTGTGTTGGCTTAGCAAGGAATGAAGGCATGGAAGTTGCTTATGTGATTTATGGCATGAACAAACACAAACTCAAGGAAAAAGTGCACTTTTATGCAACCATATGGTTCGGCCATGGCCATGGATGGCTCGGCCAGGCCTGGTGGATGCTAGGGGTCGGTGTGGCAGTGACTTTAGGTCAGGTATAGGCTGGTGGAAGGTGGTGCAAAGGTTGCCGAGAGGGTGTATGAGGTGATGATGGCATATGGAGGTCGGCTATGTATGTTTCAAGTGGTATTTGCATTTTTTTGTGGAGCTTCACATCAAGGATGGCCACGGCCAGGACAGGACAGAGGTGCTGGAGGAGATGATAGCCGAGTATGATGGTGGTAGAGGTGGTGGTGATGGAGGAGGCTATAGGCCGAACACATATAGGTGAAAGCAAGGCATAAATTTACACTAAAACAAAGAAGAAAATGGAAAAAAAGAGAAAACATTTACTAATTTTTTTCTGAGAATGGAGGCCGAATATTTTTTTAAGATGAGAAATAATTTTTTTTGTGTGTGAGAGAGAAACGATATGCGGTTGAAGGAATATGGATTAGGTCGGCCAAAATTGAATGCATGTGTTGATTGAATTGAAAAGGCAAAAGGAGGTGAAAGTCTAAGTTAAATGAAAGGTTTAAACTCTTCAAATTTCCTTTTTCTTTTACATTTACAAAAACATGAAAAATGAGTATAAATAAAATAAAATAAAATAAAAACAAAATAATGTGTAATAAAAATAAATATATAAATTTTAGATAAATATAAACAAATTAAGAAAACAGCTTAAAAATATAAACTAGGCTTTAAAAATTGAAAATAAATACAATAAGCTTTGGAAAATTTCTATCATCACTTTAAAAATATTTAAAAATGAAATCTTGAAATAAAAATAAATTTAAAATAATTTCAAAATGAAATAAAGTCAAATTTAAAAATATATTCAAAAATCTAGGGTTGTTACATAATTGATTTGAATTTTATTTATAAATCAGAATTAAGTATTGTTTCAAAGTAATATAATTATTATAATCGTTTGAAAGTATATTTAATTATTCAATAAAGCTTTTGGAAAGTAATGGTGTACTTTCCTGGCGAAATTGGAGGCAGAGATTGCCTGCAGTTAAGTTTGGATTTCTTTGGGATAGAGATGTAATCATTGAGCATGAATCCATGGTTGATACCGCATGCTCCTTCCATATTTACTTTAAAAAGTTTTTAAATATTTTGAAAAGAATGGTGAGTGAATGCAGTTACTCCGATAAGATAAGTATACATCTTTGATAAAGAGATTTAATTTATTAAAATTTAAATTAAATGAGACTTAGTGTTTTCAGTGGAAAATGAACTCTTTGGTTGAGTGATTGTTTATTTGATTGTTAAATAATCAACTATCGAATCTAGACAGAAATATAACTTTGGAAATATCTAGGAGAAACACGGGAGTTATATGGAACAGTTACCGTCGAAGGTGCTATACTGGACGTATAAACTCATTTCGTTCTTCTTGTACAATGATAAGGAAATCCATCCACTAACAGTTAGGAGATGATCTATGATCTTATTTTCGCCCGTTTATTTCTTAAAGAACTAGTGTTGAGTTTACTGGAAATATCGAACATTGTTTCGAAGAGTCCAGGATTGGATAAGTTATCCGTAAACTACTTCGATACAACAAATATGTTTTCGAAGTGAAGACAAGAGCATGTACTTGAAGATGGCGCATTGTAGTGAAAGGAGTAATCGCTACTAATCCTAAGGATGATTCCAAAATGGGTGTAGTGAGAATAGTGCCTTCGGTTTCGTTCAGACCCAAAATGGACTTGTATGGATGAATTCTTTCAACAAAATGTTAGTGGAGGACAATGAAAATTGTAAGTAAAAATTTCTTAAAAAGTTAATCGTAGCCTCAAGCTTCATGAATTGGAATGACTGAATATCAGGGGAGATGTAGTAAGGCTAAGTGGGTCGCACCCAATCGGGGTATGTTATACCTTTCTAGATACCTTGCATATTATAAATATGGTGTATGGGAAGGAGCTCGATAAGGTGGGAACACCCGGGGTGATACCATATTCGGTTCTATCGAGGTTAGGGGTAGGTCAGTCTTATGTTGTAGGGGATCTTGACGAGGTCCTCTGTACATTTTTCCAGCTATGTATTATGATATGTGTTGCCCCTGTGCCTAATCATTGTATGGAATCCATTATCCGATATGTGCCTTTACGGTTTTAGTTGTAGAGCCTAGTAAGCTGGAATTTAATTAATGTTACAATTTTGGCTATTTCAATAATTATTTGTACCTGCACACTGTTATAATATCAGATGATTTTGATGTAAAGTGTTTTGGTTATCATAAGGTAAAAATCTATCATGTTTATATGTGACGCGGACTTACGACATACTTTTACTTTTTAAAGGATTTTGATAAGTTCAATAATTCAAATTGATTGTGTTTTTCTCATGCTGGTTTTCCAAACTGAGTTGGTGTTATTTTATTATAATGCTCGGGTCAGATCGAGTAGTACAGATTCAGGATAGAATGCTATGGAGCTCAGGAGATGAGCCAGATGACGAAGATGTATCGCACGTAATTGATTACATTCTACTGTGTATTGTATGTTGTATATTCTTATATTTAGCAAATTTAATTCACATGAAATGATGATTGGAATATGTTGCAAAATTTGAATTATTAAGTTATTTAAGTTGTTAAATTTGTTTTACTAAGACATATGACACCATAACCTGTTGTACATATAATATTTAAATTTGTTATTGATGATATATGCATGTTGTTGATATGTTAAATTATTATCATATTTGTTCTCACTCTACAAGTTCCCTGTTAATTAAGGAATACCCGTGGGTTGAAATGATACATACTCGAATGATATTTTAGAATAGAGAAAAATCGTTATTGGTTGAAATGATAAACCCAAGTGATTTTTATTGCTTTTGAATTTTGGGGTTATGGGTTGAAATTATATATAACCATAAATAGTAAATTTAAATTGCAGATTGAAATGATAAATATCCGTATCACATGACCCTATGATAGAAAATTATATATGGACATCGTTGGTCTATTTTTGAAAAAAAGATTTCCAATTTTTTTAAAGGAAATATTGTTTTTTAATAAAGTTGGTTTTAAAATATAACATAAAGGTTTTGTTTTAAATTTTAATATGTATGTATTTAGATTTTAAATTCTATGTTTGGAAATGTTAAAAATTATAAGTTAAAGTTTTAAAATATAAATTATAAATTTTTATTTCTAATTTTATTATTTTCAAATATATATAAAATAAGATTTAATTAATAACGATTAATACAATAAAATTTACCGAGAATTTAATTTAACTTAATATATATATATATATATATAATACGTTTAAAGTATTTATTCAAATTTTATATTAATATTATGAAAATAAATTTTACCATAACATTAATAAACCAAGGTTGGAAAGATAAAGTGAAATATATATGAAATTTATTTTGTTTAAGAAATATATTTAAATCAGAATTGATTTGAATCTTACTAGCTTGATATTTTGAAAGATAGGATTTTATAACATGATAACGAGATTTCGATTAAAGGTGATTAAATGAATAATTTGAATTTAAATATAATTGTTTTTTTAATATTTAATTTTGATTTAATCATGTTATTTGAGATTTCATTTAAAGTGATAAAAGGAATATTTTCAAATTTAAATATATTGAAGTTGAGTATTGGATTTGGTTTAAATTTGTAACTTGAGATTTTATTTAAATGTTATTTAAAATGATTAAGTGAATATTTTAGATTTAAATAAAACTAAAGTTGAATTTTGAAATATAAATGAAATTTATCAAATTAGTTTATTATAAATTGTTTGAATATTTAACTTTGATACCAACTGAATGGGAAATCGTTTAAATTTGAAATCAATGTAAACAAAAATGGTTTTATTGAGAATTTGAATTGAATTGTAATTGTTGAACTCAGATTGATTTAAATTGAATTTTTGGAACTATTGTTGATTTGAATTAATTTATGGAATCGGAAGAAATAATTCTAATTTGAACTATTTTCGATATAAAGTATTTTTAATATATAAACTATTTTAATACATAAATATTTCAAACCATAACCTATTTTTAAATATAAACTATTTTTAATACATAAACTATTTTCATTTTATAAACTACTTTCAGTATTCAAACTGTTTAAAGTTGGAACTTTTTTGATTTTGATTTCATGGATTTAAATGCAAATATTTTGATATGATGGTTTAAACTATTTTGTGGTTATGATTTTGGAAGTGAATATGATTTCGAAAGTGATATGATTCTGAAATGAATATGATATTTTGATACGAAGTATGAACTATTTGAAATAAAAATGACCACGGTGTGAAATAAGCATTTGATTGTTAAAGAGACTGGGATCGAATTGTCATACTCTTTGCCAATACCGAAAACCACTTTAAAAACTATGTGTGGTTGAGATTCTAGAAGAGAGTATAATGGTTTGGCGACGATTTGGTATCGGTATTAATGCCGCCCTTACTTCGTGAGTCAGCTTGATGTGGCTAACACAGGAGCTATATCGAGTCAAGTGAGGTCGCACCTCCGATCGAGCATGCTTCTTTGATACTATTCTATTACTTTGTGATTTGATTAGGTGCATCTTTGCTTTGGGAGTGTGTCTCTTGGTGAGCGGTAGTAGCTGCTATGCGTTACCACCAGTTCGGGAGTGCAAATGGTAGAATCCTACGATGTCATTGCTTTACACGCCTTGTCACATGACTTATCGCATCTTCTATGAGTTTTTTTACCATTCCTATAGAGAGCCCTTGGGTAAACCATTGGTTTGGTGGGGCTTACTGTACTATATAGACTACGGCTGTAACGACAGATAACTTTCCAATAATTAAAATACGGAATTTAATGAGATGTTGGTGTCAATATTAGAAGAAATAAAAATTTATGATTTAATAATCGGAATAATAACTAGAATGAAATGTAACAATATTAATTTAAGAAATTGCTAACAATTTTAATTCAGTTCCAATTAATTGAAATGATTGAAAAGTTATAATTAGTAAAAAAAAATTAATAAGAAAGTGAATCAAATGTCGTAGTAATGGTGAAATTATATGTAATTTAATTGAAAGTGGTTTTAATGTAGAATACGAAAGCATCTATTTGTAAGTCGATGTATGATCTTTGTTTATAAGCAAAAAGTTAATGAATATGGATTACTAAGTTATAATAATTGGTTTTTCCTCATCCCATTAATTAGTCCGTTAGAATATTGAATTGGTAATTATTGAAATTAAATGTAATTAAATATTATGGTTAATGTAAGAAAAAGCGTCAATTGTAGCGACGCGAATTTTTCTGTCGTTTAATTTTGAATATTTAAGTGGTTGAAATATTACATACTGAATTATAATTTAGTTACTAAGATTTTAAAAACAGAAAGTTTATGTGACAATGTCAACTTTTGGATTTGTCAATTTAATTGACGCGTTAAAATAGCGATCCAACACACATTCTCGGAATTCGATGAAACTAGTTCCATTAGATCCATAATATTGTATTATTATCGAATTTTGAGTTATCGTTTTGTCGTACGAGATAAAAACGCCTAGAAATAATTTAATTGAATTTAATTTAAATGGTCGATTTGAAAATCTATCTTCCATATATGATCGAATTGGGACTCGAGACTTATTCTGTTAGGTCCGGAATAGGGGTATAACATTTGAAACTTCACAAGGCATGCATCGTCAGGGGTTCGAAATAAATATCTACGATATTTCAAAATTAAATAAAATATATTCATATCTATTTATCCCCGATCAACCATTAGTTGACCTTTTCCACAAGCATACGTTATTGTTTCTAACACACCAACCCATTACCTTTAAATCACGAGCTCCCTCCCTCCCTTACTTCCTGTTGAAAGTATTTACTCAAAAAACTCAAAAAACAAAATGGCGATTGATCGAAGCTTGCGATTTATCACAAATCGGGGGAGACTCGTCCATGCACTTGGTATAGGGAGGAGTCGGGGAATTTGGAGGCAACGTAGGCATTTGCGCCTGATTTTGAGAACAACAAGTGAGGGTGAGGGTTTTCGAGTATTCGATTGGCAGCGGCAGATGAAGTAGGGACGAGTGGCGATTGAGGGGGACTCGACGTCGATCGAGCTTAAGGTTTTAGGGGGGATTCACGACAATCACTTTCATGTGCGATACGGAGGAAGTGTACGAGCCCAAGGTCAGGGCGGGGCATTTGACAGCGCACGAGCCCAAGGTTAGGGCAGGGCATTTGACAACGCAAGTGGGGCTTAGGCGAGGTGGTGGGAGGCTGCTGGCGAGGCGGGGCATGTGGATGAATGTGACGATGTAGTAATGTGACCCGAAATGATCAACAGTGGTCATTGATGTTCGGGTTTTGGTAGACGCGGCTTTGGTAGCGGGTGGCTAAGCGATCGATGCCTGGAACGAAGGATGGTAAAAGGTATAAAATTCAGTAATTAAGATTAATTATAAAATTAATAATTTAGTCAACAAATTAAATTAAGACCGCTAATGAAATTTAATATGATATGCATACGAGGTCCAAAAATCAATCTAAGTGTCGGGATTGAAATAAATTGCAAACAAATCAAGGTGAGAAATTCTCACTCGTTTGGATTGCCAAATTTAAATTTAAATGTTTAAATTTCATAATTGGATGCTCGATCGGATTAATAAATTATAATTATCTGTTGGATGATTATATTATATATAGTGGTATATATATTAGTACTTGGATTGATATTCCCGCATATTTTTAGCGGATGAGAATCTATACGTCCCGCATAATAGCGGATGACCCTGTATACCGCTATATCCTCCTCAAAGTGGACTGCTATTTTATGTTGCATTAACGTTTGTGGATGCGGTGAAATAGGTTGGAGGGATCCAACTGGATTCCTTAAAAATGTTTATTCTAATTTCATATATAGTAATATACGATTTGTATGAATTAACTAATATAGATTATGTGGTGATTTGAATTATTGGATGTTATAGTAACACTGGCCTTAATTTGGTAATTTAAATACCGTTCCTATTATTTTTGAATTTGAAGGAAATAAAAAGTGAATTTGGATATAAAAATATTTTTATTGGAGTTTGGATTTTTTCAAAGGAAGTGGAGTTGGATAAAATAGTAAATTGATTTTGGAATTTTACTTAACTATTTGAAAAATATTTTTGATAGTGATTTAAAAATAAATTATATAAAGGGATTTTTTTGGTATTCGGGAAAAAATATGGAAAGGAGTTGAAATAGATATGAAAAATAGATTGGCAGAAATAAACAGAATTTATAAGGAACTGAAATTATAAAATGGAATTTTATAACTGAGATTATTTTTATAAAAGTGAAACTCAAAGAAGTTAAAAATTTATAAACGATGTTTATAAATAAAGGAAATCGATAATAGATGGAATTTAGGAATATAAAATTCATAGTATTAATTTACATTAGATTATGTAAACAGGGTTCGGCAAAAATAGTGGATACTATTTTTGATAAAAAAGTGGAAATGGGTAAGAGGTTGGAATGGAATCGATGGGCTGTAAATCAAGAGGATTTATAAATTGAATTGATTATGTGAATTTAAAAAATAATATCATTAACTTTGAGAAATTAAGTTTGTTTTTAAAAGGGAAAATGTTATATATCAAACCATGAAATTTTGAACTTGCGGAATTAAAGTACATCGAAAAGTGAATTTCTAAAATACTTAATATTTTTATTTTAATATATTCTAGTTTTAAAAATCAACTTTGAAATTGATTTTATTGATGTTTATAAAAAGGATTTCGATATTTTTAAAATGACTACATAAACTTGTTTTAAAGTATAAATTATTATTCTTTTAAATAGTTATTATATATATATAGAGTTTTGAAGTGTTTGAAAATTTTATATATAAATTCTCTCGAGATTTGTTAATGGGGTTTATAAACGGATATGATTTTCAGGAGGGAAATTTTATAAGAGATTTGGAGGAAATGGAATTTCAAAATGTTGAATATGGAAACTTCAAAAATGAAATCTGAATTCATAAAAGAAGTTATAAATTGTTGAATGGGGTTACAAATAAGTAAACTAGGTTTTGGAAATTGTTAAAGGGAATTTATTAATTATTCTGGAAACTTATGAGATAAATTATGAAATATTCTCTAAAGCATTGATATTTGAAATGATTTGAAAAATAAGACTTATAATGTTTTCCAATGTATAAAAATGGAAATTTGAAAATATTTCTAAGTGTTGAAAGGGTTTGGGAATATCCTGTTATTGAATTAAGTATTTGAAATTGCTTTCAAATATTGGAATGTGGAAAGGAATTAGAATGTATACCTTCGTATAGATATTTTGAAATAAATGTTTGAAATTTATAACAAGCCCGATGTCTGCTTATGGATGTTTTATTGATATTTAAATAACACACTATCAGTATTAGCCAATTTCATTAATCGTTTCAAAGAGACTGGGATCAAATTTGCTTAATTACAACATGATAGGGGGCTCTTGCTTCATGTTTGGTAGTGAGCAAGAGACTTTTACCCCTATATGTCCCGGAGTAGTTGGTTGTAGTCGAGAGGCTGGCCATAAAAGCTAATTCAAGGTATTAGTGTGGTGCCATGGCGGAAAGTGGCCGCTTCTTGGGATGATTGAAAAGTTTGCAGTCCCGCTACAATTGGTATCAGAGCTGAAGGTTAAGTGAGAAACTTGGCTTTAGTGGGGGATTACTCATTGGAGATAGGGTCAGCAATACCCTAGATTGAGTCTGAGTGTATTAATAGAAATGAGCGCATATTTGTTAGTGAATATAAATTGTTTTATATTGTGTGGACTAATCCGTTTAGTTTTTATAAATTCTGGTCGGTACAGTCTGGACAACTGTATCAGTAGGCATTTCTAAACTCTTAAACTAGTCAAACCGACATAATATTATGTTAAAAAGTGGGTAAATTTAATAGTTTTGCACAAACCATATTTTGATATAAAAAATTACTAATTTTCTAAAATTATTATAGTATATTGGAGTGTTCGGTTGATAATATTATAATCTAAAAAGGTAATAAATCTGGAAATAGTTTATAATAACCAAATGAAAATTGTATATGTGTGAATTATAAAAATGAGTTATAATTGGAATGGATTCGAACTCGAATTCAGGAATTTAAACCTCGGAAGGTTTAGAAAATATTTTCAAAAATTTATCGAGATGAAATTGATGTTATTATAGAAACATATTTTGGAAAATAGGAATGTTTTTAAATATAAAATGTTTAAATATGGATTTTGTAAAAGAGATTGTGTAACGATCCTGACTCGGCCTTCGAAAATGGCACTGAATACGACACTCGCATTCAAATGCCGCAGATCCAAACGTCAAATCTGATTCGCCGGAGCTTATAACACATTAAGTAAATAACACAGCGGAAGAAAAATAAAATGATACATAGGATATACAACATTTGATACAGTATCTGATACAACAGAATGATACAATGAATATTTGTATACATCAGAGAATATGATACAAGATAATAACAGCGGAAAGAAAAATAACACTAGCAGCGAAACAAAAACTCCAATATAGTCTTCAAGAAATAATTCCAGTACTGTAACTCCATCTCCAAGGCGCCAATCAAGAAAAAGCACGAACTCCCAAATCAAGATGAAGAGAAGCTACTCGATCCAAATGCGATTGCCAAATCCTAAGGCTGAAAGCTATCGAATCTACACCTACTATTGATTATCTGAAAAACCCAATTCTAGACTGCCCGTGTGGGAAAATTGTGGGCACCCAGAGTTTAGGAAAGGAACAATAAACTCCAGGTCAGTCGTGAGACTGGTATGAGCAAACAAAAACATTTGGTTGTTTAAAACAAACAATGGAATTTAAATTTGAAATCCGCAATGCTTTTTAGAAAATGAAACTACCATAAGGCCTCCCGCCACACACACAATGCAAACACAGACTTGGAGGAGACTTCTCCTTATGATAGTCAAATACGCTTAATACGAGAAAATTTCTTTGATATTATTACTATAAGTGAAAATTGTGGAAAACCATTTCGAAAGTATAATATAAATCCTAGCCAGTGTAGGCATTTCGCACTTATGCCTACTATAGCTACCATGTTCACTAGCAGGTTACCGCCACATTCCATGGCAGGTTATACAACTAAAACCATACAGGGCGCGTATTGTTTTGATTGGATTTCCAACAAATGGCCAGGCTAAGGAACTTTCTACTGTCCATGGATCGCCTCTGGCGGGACGTCCCGAGAACCTAACCGGAACTCTTCCAACACAAGGCCGGGTTACCTCTGTAACTAGGTAACTACTACTCGAGCATGCCATCCCCCGGTCCTTTGGGACCTTTATCCGAGGCGCCTCAAAACCACAAAGCAATCACAAAGTAATAGATCTGCAGTATCCACATGAGTAAGTATCTGGGCTCCATACCATGATACCACCCTTTTCCAGAAGGGAATGACAAACCCTAAAGGGCGCGACCCACATAACCTTGCCGCATCTTTCCTGTTTCGACCATTTCCGGGGTGTGAGGTCCTGATGCAGTCTCGTCCACAAAGCTACGCTTTATAAAAAGACATGCTTTGATCGCAAATGATCAACAAATGATCATCAACACACAGCAGCACTTAGCATGCCACACTACCAAATTGGGAATATATCACTGATAAATATCAACTACATAACCTCTAAGCTCGTACGTCTCGGAGAAGGGTGTTAGGCTAAGAGAATAAATTCTCCATCACCAAGCAGAAATGTATTTGATAGAGATCAGTTTAATATCTCAAAGTGTAATGTCGGACATACAACCATACAAGTCTGTTTCGGGTTCGAACAGAACCGAAGGAACTTCCGAAGAAGCCCTTGCAATCCGGGTATCCACAATCCCGATCGGACTTCCCATCACTTAGGGAATCTCTATACCGTAGCTACTCGGTGCAGAGACAATCGATAGGTTATCCTAACGTTCTTGAAGACACCCGGTCTTCAACACCGGTCTTCAAATGTAAACCATAACGTCGTATCACAATTCGGAATAGGCTATATGACACAAGGTCCTCTCCCGGCGAAACTGAATAGCGAGCGCAATATTTGAAAACATATGGATATGCGATTTCAGTTAAGTCACAACTTGAAAATCCAAAGTTTTTCTTTTAAATGGTTAAACAAATTACCATTTTAAATCTTTAAATAAAAAGATTCGTTTCACAAAGTTCACCTAATTTCATAAAGATCATCCATAGATTTCAAAACAATTTCCATTTCAATTGGATTTATTCCTTAAATCTTTAAACTAAAGATTTAATTTATAGCTTTCAAAACACGTTTCCAAAGATTTATCTATAACTTAGGAAACTATTTCCATTTTAGAGTTGATATCCTTTTAACACAAACTGGAAATTCATTTCTTATGTGAAAGCTCTTATTATTTGAAAACATATAGTTTCCGTTTCAGAAAAATTCAATTATATTTATACACGTTAAAATCTTTGGGATTAGAATATAAATTCCCAATCAACGCTTTTAAAATGGTTTAAAAACCCATATAAACCCATTTATATGTTAAACAACCCTTTTTAAACCCTAGTTCCCAAACCATAAAATTCAATTTCAAATATTGAATTCAAATTTAAATCAAATTATTTAAATTTCAAAACCAAATCAAGCTATTCAAAATAACTTTAATCTTTGAAATTAATTTTTCAAAAGCTTCAATTCTAATTCCAAAACTATTTTGGATTCAGAAATTCAATCTTCAAAACTTTTTCAAAGTCCGCGACTTAACTCATTTCCACGTGCAATCCATATTTGTGTGTGTATAAGTGTGGTCCAGGGGTTCAACACAATAATGCACAACATCATCATCACAGATTCAACCATATCGATAAGCGGTATAACCCATAACGCTTATCTATATTCACAGATTCATAGATAAGGTAAATTTATCAATCACAAAGATTCTTCATTATGATTCGATGTGGGTTTCGGATAACCAACTGGAATCCGACTCCCTGTCGCATCGAAATTCAAATGTCGTTTTATGGGTCAAGGGGTGTTTTTTATATTCATACGATAGTATATACATCACAAACATAGCAACTCGACACAAAGCATCACATATCATCACATCATATATCAAATATATCAATCCATCACACAACATTCAATAACAATCAAACATCTTTGATTAAGGTGAATAAATCATGCGGTTTAAATTTATTACTCACATAATTACTTCATTAGTAATCTTTAAATCAATGATTAATTATTATTAACTACAATTGATTAAGTTTTAATCATCTTCATAATTTATCATTCTTTAATTAATTATCTTAATTAATTAACCTTAATTGTAATCTATTAAATCTTAATTACTAATTTCTTAATTAATTACTTTAATTAATAAACCTTTAATTATTGATTAAGTCTTAATTATAATTAATTATCCTTAATTGATTAATTAATAGATTTATTATTCCTTAATTTATTACAATAATTATTTACTCCTTAATTGATAATGATTCCTCAATCATGTTAAGTTAATTAACCTTAATTAATTATTCTTAATTTAATTGCCTTAATTAATTAACCACATTTGTAATTCTTCTTTAAAGTAATTAACCCTTAATATTTGATTAATGAATCTTTAACCTTTAATTATCTTCTCCTAATTACTTTCACTAAGCAATTACTATTTTAATTTAGTCATTCATTAATTACTTGATTTATTAACTCGAATTATTAGTTAATTTACTTTAATTACTTACATTAAGTATTTCATTTCAAATAATAATTATTTCCCCTTAACCAATATGTTAACTCAAACTTTGAAAATTAATTTAACCATTTTAAAACATGCTTTTAATAATTATTTCTTTATACATTTTTAGGAAGATAACCTTCAAAATAAAAAAACAATTTATTTTAAACCATTTAGATTTAGGTTAATTAAAACAATTATTTAAAAACCTTCCTTATCTATTTCAAAACTTAGGAAACGTTTAAACATTGAAGAGAAATTTAACTTAACAAATTTATTTTTCAAAAACTTGAATTTTCCTTAAACTTCAACTGCTTTACCTGCTGACACGAAAAAATTCCTGGTTGCTTTTGGTTGAACCGGAGCAAAACGCCCTACTGCTTCGGGTTTCCCAAAAGTTAACCCGTGCACACCCTTTTGTTTTTAACTTAAAATTTTGTCTAAGTACTTACCCTAGGCAACCCAAATACCAACCCGAGCCTAACCTCGAGTCGAACGCGATTCAACACGAATGAAATCCCGAGCTACCTACATCTCCTTCTTCCTTCCTAATTTTATAGAAAATAACGTCACGATGAAGAACGTGCACATGCACCAGGGCTCTGGTGATCTCCAGTCACCCTCGCCATCACTGCCAATTCTTTGACCATCCCCACTCTCGATCTCAACCACCCAAAACCCAAGACAAGATCGAAAATAAAATCTTGCATCAGCATTGAATCTGGGAACCAAACTATCGTCCGAAAATGCCTTCGCTCCGACGAACTCAACCATCTGCATCCACACCCTCGCGTCCACACCCTCGCCAAAGCCTTCCCCTCCTGATCCCCACCGACCGATCACCTGAATCGCCTCGATAATGACGAGCTTCCCTTTTTAATGCCATCAACAAAACTGGGTTGTTAAACCCTTATTCTTTCTCGTTCGCCTCCAACGACGAATTATAAAATCATTGAGCAATTTTTCGACGATCTCTGACCTTCGAACGTGCTCCACCCTTGATCGCAAGATTAATCGTTGCCTCGATCACCAGAATTTGGTCAAAAAGACGATTCTGATCACCCCCAATTTTCTGAAGAATTACTTGATTAAAAATTAGGATTCTACCATTAAAAATCGTTAATTTCAAAAACGTTTTTGATGATATAACTTAAATCGAAAAGCATGATGGTTAATTTTTCGACATATATTGAGTTTTTTTTCTGTATTCTTCATATTCCCAGAATATCTTTGATTAAGCTTACACAACTTAAATTTTAAAATTTGTAACAAGTTAGCACAAACATAACTCATTTAGTTCATAAAGCCTGAATTTAGTCAGAGGGATTGAAGTTGAATTTTTTTTCTTCCTTCAACGGGTTTTAAAAACCTGGAATATATACACAGAGGAAAATTCTATTTTTTTCTCAGCCATGCATTGCTTATACATATATACAAGTTTACATTCCAGCATACCACATATAAGAGAGGACAATGCATTCATGCATTCATCAAAACACATACAAATTTAGGGCTAGGTTGCTCACCTGGAAATTTTGACAGAGAACAAAAGTGTTTGAGCCTGGAATTTGAAAAGATTTGGGCCTGGAACCAGCTTTTTTTTTCCTTTTGTTACTTTAAATTCTTTTAAGTTTGGATCTGCCAATTATAAACACAGATCTTTGTTCATTCCTTATTGTATTTACTTATTCATTTTATTAATGAATTTTTTTTTATTAATTTCCTTACCTTAAGTATGAATTTCTTGTTATATAACAGGGGAACCTCCTACAATTGAAACAGAAGTCAATCTGTTGCCTTGAACTTGATTAATCCTGCAACTAATTAAATTTATTGATTTAAACTTGTACTTTAGTTACTGATTACTAACAATATTAAGTTCAAATTTTAAAAAAAAATACTTGCCTTTAGATTGTTTTCCAGAAAGCTTGCACTGTCAAAAAAACTACAGCTTTGATTATGATATGCAATTCCAGGTTGAAGTTGCTTTCTGATCTAAACTTTGATTCTTGATTACCGGTGAGTTTAAATGCTTTGATCTTTATATTGCTTTTTCTCTTTGAATCGGTTGAAAGCTTTGTTTGATTTTTTTCTTTGTTTTGAATTTCTGTTTTCAGATTTTATCATTTTCTTTCCTGATCTGGTTTCTTTCTATTTTCTTTGGTGTTGTTGATTTAAAATGCCAAATCTTTTGTTTACTGTTGTTCAGATTTGCTGAGAGTAATTATAATTACACATGGGGAAATGGAAAGGTTTTTTTGTAATTTTTTATTTAATTATTTTATTTAATAAATTGCATTGAAGGCCACTTGTAAGAAATCATCATGATATAAAATTTTGTTAATCACTTTACTCCAAACCCATGTGCATGTATGTATATGTTTACATTTAATTTTTTAAAGACAAAAGAATGTTATTTAAATCTTTCTTTTTATATCATATTTATTTTATAAATGAACACACCTTTTAATTCATTTGTATGTGTTTATATACATGTACGAAGTTAAAAGAATTTTTCTTAGCTAACATTTACATTGTATACATTATATTTTAAGTCTTTCTAAATGCTACTTATATATTTAAAATACTTATTTTAAATTTAATTTCAAATTCCAATTTAATTGAATAAAAATTCATTTATGTCTATTACTTCTACTTATACCAATTTAAAGAAAGGAATGATTTGAAAAAAAATTTTATTAATAAGTGAATTTTTCTCTTTTTCAAAAGAAAGTGTGTATTATATATATATAATTTAAATTCAAATGATTTTTTTCTTCTTTTAAAATATATACTATTTCAAGGTTTTTAAACTCAAAATCAATTGGAATTTATCTATGTATAGTTTATCACTCATTTTCTTTGTTTAAGATTTTTTTCAATTTATTTCCCAATTAAATTCTAAAAGTTAAAATATATTATTATTCTATATTGACAAATTTTAGGATGTTACTTTTTATTTATAAGATATTAAATATAGAATTTCCAATCCATAGTTAAATTTTAAAAATCAATGTTTAAATGAACAAATATCCTATTAAATTTGAAAAATTCAAATTAATCTACAATTTTATTCCAAAATTCATTTTAATTATCAATTTAAATTTAATTAAAAATGGGATCGTTACAGATTCCCCTCCTTAAATAAATTTCATCCTTGAAAATTGCAAGGGAGACAACAAGGAAAAGATGAAAGATAGAGAAATATCTTTCCAAATCAAATTGGATATCAATTCTGTATTTGGCTTACCAAATCAGAATATCAACAATATGAGAACAAACTCATTCAATTGTTTCACAAGATATTTGGGTCCACTAGTCTATGAATATGCAAGGGCATTGATTAGTTCGAAGGGATAACCGAATCATTCGTAGAATATATCGGATTCCCGAGAATAGATAGATAGATTTAATCTTCCATAATTTCTCAAACGCTAGGTATGGATTCTAAACTCAAGTCGGAATACCCCAAAGTATATACCAACTTGTCCATCTTCGAACCTCAATTTACACAAGAAATTACAATAGAATTTCAAATTTGGTTTTAATCGATGTCATTTTATTTATACAATTCAAATTTAGCTTCTGATTCTATTAACCAATTTAACTTAATTTAAAATTTCCAATTTATTTAATTTTGAATTTTCAAATTCATTAGAGTTTAGATCGAAAAGCTGATAAGAAACCGATGAAGGTACGAAGTAAGGATTTTCTACAACGATACGCAGGGCCACCATCACACCGAAACTTCTTCTATATCTGCTACGAAGCAAACAAAAGAAATTAGAATCGAATCAAAGGAGATTGAGAAGAAAGGTTGTTTCCACTGTCGTAGGGTGTTGACCATTTATAGTGGTACTCCCCTGTCCCCTATCTCGTCCTCTTCTCGCACTCATACTTACTATCAGTGGATAGTAAGAGAATTTACTGAGGTGTTCGAATGGATATCTTAGGGATATACTCATTCTAGGGTATACTTCACCCTATCTCTAATGAGTTACTTAATGTGTTATACTCCTGACGCAGCGGATTAATCAAAACAAACTTCAATCGGTGAAAGTAGCGATCGATGGAATGAAGATACCGAAATGCCCAAATTCGTTGATCCGAAGATACCGAATTCTAGCTATCTCAAACACGTTGATAGCGCACTATACCGTGTTCAAAGATCTACGATCCTTCGTACGCTGATCTAGCGCACTAGATTCCATGAATCGGCTTCAACAAACGTGGATTCGAGCGCACTCGAATGACGTAAGTGGAGATAGGAGATTACACTCAACTACCAATTGGAGAAGAAAGCTCAAAGCAATCAACAAGAAATTTTATTTCAAAATCAACCATCCAAAAAGTTACAACACACTCCTTATTTATAGCCTTTTCTCAACACAGCTTCTTAAGTCATTGCCGACTCACGACTCATCCCTAACACACCTTCGTCCGACTCACCTACAGGCCGACCTTCGACTCAGCAGATACATCGACTCATATATATACACATAACAGAGACAACTCTTAAGTCGGCACCGACTTAACACGAAGAGACTCAGAAACTACAAACACACATCCTTCTACCGACTCAACTTCATGCCGACTCACGACCTATGGAGTAACCGACTCAAGAAAATACACTACACAGACACATTGCGGCATAACTCCTTAACGACTCAATTAGGTCGACTCATCATGAGTCGTAACTCGTTGACTCGGCACCATTTTCTCTCTGTATCCAGTTATCCCTTCTTTCAGTCTTTCCTTAGGTCGTTGCCGACCTACTTCCGATGCCTTGTTAACTCGGGCTAACTTCCCCCATGGTTGGTTAGATCGTGGCCATCCTTCCTTAGCTCGGAAACGACTCAAGCTTTCATTGAGTCGTGGACGACTCATCAAAATCAAACTACACCACAAGCTCATGCTTTCAGGAATTAAAGATTGCACAATTTCTTCTCTGGCCTTAGCTGCATCGTCCTCCCCTGGTTGAGAAAAATTCGTCCTCGAATTTGTACATTCTTCTTCATCTGATTGTTTACCTCCGTAATATGGAACAAGATGTTTAACATTGAACACGTCAGACGTGTACACATCTTCTGGCAGCTTCAACTTATAAGCATTTTCATTAATTTTCTTCACAATTTCAATTGGACCAATTTTCCGCGCCTTCAACTTGTTATAAGTACCCACTGGAAATTGATCCTTCGTCAATACAGCATAAACCAAATCACCTTCCTTAAATTCAACACTCCGTCGTTTCAAATCAGCAGCCCGCTTATACTTCTCATTTGACTTTTCTAATCGTTCTTGAACGATCTTAAGACATTCCGTCAACAAAGTCTACAGCTCGTTTAACCGTCCCCTTCAGTTGTGGTACTACTGCCAAATCCAACGGTCCCTTGGGTAAATTTGAATATACAATCTGGAATGGACTGAATCCCGTGCTACGATTCACTACATGATTATGAGCAAACTCTGCCTGGCATAACTTCCTGTCCCAACTTTTCAGATTATCTTTCACCAAACATCGCAACAAATTTCCCAATGATCTGTTCACAACTTCGGTTTGACCATCTGTCTGCGGATGATACGCGCTGCTAAAGTTCAACTTCGTTCCCATCATCTTCCACAAACTTAACCAAAAGTGACTTAAAAATCTGGTATCCCTGTCTGAGACAATAGATTCCAGCAACCCATGTAGATGATAGATTTCTTTAAAATATAACTGAGCAACACGAACAGCATCCGCCGTCTTCTTGCAAGCAATAAAATGTGCCATTTTAGAAAATCTGTCAACCACTACATATATAGAATCGTTACCACGCTGCGTTCTCGGCAATCCCAATACAAAGTCCATACTCACATCAACCCATGGTTTAACTGGTACAGGTAACGACATATATAATCCAGCATTGGTCGCAGTTCCTTTCGAAACTTGGCAAATATGACATCGCTCCACAAACCTTCCCACTTCTTTCCTCATTGACGGCCAAAAGTAAGACTGTGAAATTAACTGTAAAGTACGATCACGGCCCACATGTCCTTCCTCATGCAACTCCCTGATAATTTTCAATCTCAAGCTACAATCCGGAATGCATAAACGATTTCCTTTAAACAGAAAACCATCCACCAATATGAATTCATCAGCATTCCCTTCCTTAACTTGTTCAACAAATTTCTTAAAATAAGGATCTTCTTCAATTAGCTCTGGCAATAGCTCGAAACCCATCACTTCAACTTTCATTGTCGTTAATAGATGACTCCTCCTACTCAAAGCATCAGCTACCCGATTCGTCACTCCCGACTTATGTTTAACAACGAAAGTAAATTGTTGCAAATAGGCAATCCATGATGCATGTCTCGCAGAAATCTTGTCCTGCCCCTGCAAATGCTTCAACGCCTCATGATCAGTGTACAGAACAAACTCCTTCTGAAATAGATAATGTCTCCAATGTTTAATCGCTTGCACAACAGCATAGAATTCAACGTCATATGTACTGTATCTCATCTTTGCCCCTGACAACTTCTCACTGAAATATGCAATAGGTTTTCCATACTGACTCAACACTCCTCCAATTCCCACCTTCGACGCATCAGTATGCAATTCAAACAACAACTGAAAATCCGGTAATATAAGAATTGGTGCTGTCGCCAAAAGTTTCTTGATCTTCTCAACAGCAATCCCAGCATCCTCTGTCCAAGAAAATTGTTTCCCCTTCATGCAATCAGTAACTGGTGCCATCACGCTACTGAAGTGTGGAATGAATCTTCGGTAGAATGATGCTAATCCATGAAAACTTCTAACTTCAGTGATAGTTCTCGGCTGTGGCCAATTTCTAATAGCTTCAACTTTACTCTAGTCCACCTGGATTCCCTTCTCAGATACAACATATCCTAAAAATAAAACACTTCTCGTCATGAACACACATTTCTTCGTAGCCGCATAAAATTGTTCCTCACGAAGAATAATTAACACCTTTCTCAAATGCTCTACATGCTCCTCTGGACTCCTGCTATATATCAGAATATCATCGAAATAAACTACAACAAACTTCCCAATGTACGGTCTAAAAATTTGATTCATCACCCTCATAAATGTACTAGGTGCATTTGATAAACCAAATGGCATAACCAACCATTCGTATAACCCGTCTCTCGTCTTGAAAGTTGTCTTCCATTCGTCACCTGGTCTAATTCGAATTTGATGATAACCACTCTTCAAGTCAATCTTCGAAAAAATAGTTGCCCCACTCAACTGATCCAGCAAGTCATCCAACCTTGGCATAGGAAATCTGTAACGTACAGTAATCTTGTTCAAAGCTCTACTATCTGTGCACATCCTCCATGTTCCATCCTTCTTCGGCACCAACAAAGCTGGTACTGCACAAGGACTCAAGCTTTCCTGAACTCGTCCCTGTTCTAACAACTCTTCCACCTACCTTCGTAACTCCTCATGTTCCTTCGGACTCATTCGATAATGTGGTCGGTGGGGTAAAACTGCTCCCGGAACAAGATCAATTTGATGTTGAATGTCTCTCAGTGGCGGTAACTCCTTAGGCAACTCCTCTGGAAATACATCTTCAAACTCTTTCAAAACTGGCTTTACTTCTTCTGGAATTTCAACCTCTTCACTGCTCTCACGCCCAATCAACAAATAGACTTCAGGCTCATCTTCAACTTCCTTAACAAACTCCTTCAAAGTCAACAGAGTTTTCAATTCCTCAATCTCCTCCAGCTTGCTCTCCTTCTGTTGTTGCTTCTTGTGAACCAAAGTGATTTTAGTACCCTCGAACATGAAACTGTAACTATTGGCACGACCATCATGTTGAACTGATCTATCAAACTGCCACGGTCTTCCCAACAACAGATGACATACGTCCATGTCTACAACATCACACCAAATTTCATCTTTGTACTTCTTCCCAATAGAAAAATTAACACAAGCCCTTCGACACACCTTCACTTCACCACCCTTCCTTAACCTTGCTAGCTTGTACGGTTTAGGATGTTTCTCAGTTTTCAAGTTCAACTTCTTCACAGCCTCGGTAGAAATAATATTATCGCAACTTCCAGCATCAATAACGAACTTGCAAACTTTTCCCAGAATAGTGCATGTCGACTGAAAAATATTGCTTCTCAACCAACTAGAATCCTCTTCTTGCTTTGGTGTAAGACATGACCTCCTCATCATAAGATTACAACCTTCATCTCCAGATAATTCTTCTTCCTCCTCAACATAAGGTGCATTTAAACATTCTGCCTCCTCATCCTCTTCTTCAACCTCTGCAACCATGGTTCTCTTCTTTGGCTTCGGACATTCATTGCTTTTATGACCCAACTCCTGGCAATTGTAACATTTGAAACCATTGTTAACCTTTGCCTTCTCAGCCTCCTTCACCACTGGCTTACTGACAGGTTTAGAAACATTAGAACTCCCACTAACACCCTTCACTTGATTATTGGAATTAGTAAACACACCACCTCCACGCCTTCCTTGCTTCTCCCAAGCCAACCCTTTCTGATGTGCCTCTGCTACTGATCTAGGATCAAACATATTAACCATATCCTGGATTTGCATTCTCAATCCCACAATGAATCTAGCAGTTAGCTGTTCTTCCGTCTCCATAATATCATTTCTGGCAATGAGTTGGTAAAATTCATCAGCATAATCACTAACAGACTTCGTCCCTTGCCTTAGATTCTGCAACCTCTGGTACATAAGTGATTGATAGTTGTAAGGTAAAAATGTAGCTCTCATCAACTTCTTCATCTTCTCCCATGATTCAATCTTTGACTTTCCCATTCTCTCCCTTGTAAGTTTAGTTTGCTGCCACCATGCCAAAGCTCTCCCCCTCAACCTAGTAGCAACTAGCTTCACCCTTCTATTCTCAGGAACCTCCTTGAAATCAAAGATCTCTTCAACATTTGATACCCAATCAAGAAATTCTTCTGCTAACATCCCTCCTTTAAATTCTGGAATTTCCATCTTCATACCCGATTCCCATCGACGATCATCTTCAGCATCCCGATAAGAATTTCGAACTTGGTCTCGATCTCGATAATGAATACTAGCTCTATCACCCTCTTCATCAAAATCAAAAGTATTCCTACATCGATCTCGACCATTATCATCTCTTCGTTCATGCATGCTTCTTTGACTATGTCTCTCTTCCTCTCTATATGCTTCATTGTCAAATTCACGTCGACTTCTTCTCTCTTCATGTGCATAGTCATGATGATCTCTTCGTGATGAAATTGATGTTTCTCTTCTATCTCTACAAGAATGTGGTGATATCCTCCTCTCTTCCGTAACCGATGGCGAAACTCGGTTTCCTCCATGGTTCGAGTTTGGTGATCTCCTCCTTTGATTCAAATCATTCATCAACTTCTCTAACCTTCCAATGGCTTCATCAAACTTCTCATTAATACGTTGTTCCATAAGCTCGGCTTCTTCTCTTCGATACAAAGCTTCAACGTTTTGATGACGATTAGCTCTTCTAGGTGGCATGATTCAAACTCACAAACTTCAACAAATTGAACACAAAGAAAACTTCAACACAACAACAATAAGCCACGCTCAAGCTTCAAGACCCTTCACTAGGCTCGGCTACTTCACAAGTATACACGGCCTAACTTCAAATTCAAACACTTCTCCAAATCTAGATCCAAAATGAGATGGATCAAAATCTTCGAACTTGTTGCAACTTCAAAATGAACACAACGAACACAACTTCAAACTTCAACTTCAAATACTTGGCTCCAAGAATCAACTTAGCTATGATTGGCTAAGTATGGCTCCGATACCAAAAACTGACGCAGCGTGTTAATCAAAACAAACTTCAATCGGTGAAAGTAGCGATCGATGGAATGAAGATACCGAAATGCCCAAATTCGTTGATCCGAAGATACCGAATTCTAGCTATCTCAAACACGTTGATAGCGCACTATACCGTGTTCAAAGATCTACGATTCTTCGTACGTTGATCTAGCGCACTAGATTCCGTGAATCGGCTTCAACAAACGTGGATTCGAGCGCACTCGAATGACGTAAGTGGAGATAGGAGATTACACTCAACTACCAATTGGAGAAGAAAGCTCAAAGCAATCAACAAGAAATTTTATTTCAAAATCAACCATCCAAAAAGTTACAACACACTCCCTATTTATAGCCTTTTCTCAACACAGCTTCTTAAGTCGTTGCCGACTCACGACTCATCCCTAACACACCTTCGTCCGACTCACCTACAGGCCAACCTTCGACTCAGCAGATACACCGACTCATATATATACACATAACCGAGACAACTCTTAAGTCGGCACCGACTTAACACGAAGCGACTCAGAAACTACAAACACACATCCTTCTACCGACTCAACTTCATGCCGACTCACGACCTATGGAGTAACTGACTCAAGAAAATACACTACACAGACACATTGCGGCATAACTCCTTAACGACTCAATTAGGTCGACTCATCATGAGTCGTAACTCGTTGACTCGGCACCATTTTCTCTCTGTATCCAGTTATCCCTTCTTTCAGTCTTTCCTTAGGTCGTTGCCGACCTACTTCCGATGCCTTGTTAACTCGGGCTAACTTCCTCCATGGTTTGTTAGATCGTGGCCATCCTTACTTAGCTCGGAAACAACTCAAGCTTTCATTGAGTCGTGGGCGACTCATCAAACTACACCACAAGCTCATGCTTTCAGGAATTAAAGATTGCACAATTTCTTCTCTGGCCTTAGCTGCATCAACTCCTGAGCTAAAGTTTTAACCCTCAGCTTTGATACAAAATGTAGCGATCCTGACTCGGCCTTCGAAAATCGGCACCGAATACGACACTCGTATTCAAATGCCGCAGATCCAAACGTCGAATCTGGTTTGCCGGAGCTTATAACACATTAAGTAAATAACACAGCGGAAGAAAAATAAAATGATACACGATATACAACATTTGATATAGTATCTGATACAACGGAATGATACAATGAATATCAATATAAATCAGAGAATATGATACAAGATAATAAGAGCGGGAAGAAAAGATAACACTAGCAGCGGAACAAAAACTCCAATATAGTCTTCAAGAAAGATTTCCAGTACTGTAACTCCATCTCCAAGGCGCCAATCCAGAAATAGCACGAACTCCGAAATCTAGATGAAGAGAAGCTACTCGATCCAAATGCGATTGCCAAATCCTAAGGCTGAAAGCTATCTAATCTACACCTACTATTGATTATCTGAAAAACCCAACTCTAGACTGCCCGTGTGGGAAAATTGTGGGCACCCAAAGTTTAGGAAAGGAACAATAAACTCCAGGTCAGTCGTGGGACTGGTATGAGCGAACAAAAACATTTGGTCTTTTAAAACAAACAAGGGAATTTAAATTTGAAATCCGCAATGCTTTTTAGAAAATGAAACTACGATAAGGCCTCCCGCCACACACAATGCAAACGCAGACTTAGAGGAGATTTCTCCTTATGATAGTCAAATATGCTTAATACGAGAAAATTTCTTTGATATTATTACTATAAGTGCATAGTGTGGAAAACCATTTTGAAAGTATAATATAAATCCTAGCCAGCATAGGCATTTCACACTTATGCCTACTGTAGCTACCATGTTCAGTAGCAGGTTGCCGCCACGTTCCATGGCAGGTTATACAACTAAAACCATATAGGGCGCGTATGGTTTTGATTGGATTTCCAACAAATGGTCAGGCTAAGGAACTTCCTACTGTCCATGGGATCGCCTCTGGTGGGACGTCCCGAGAACCTAACCGGATCTCTGCCAACACAAGGCCGGGTTACCTCTATAACTTGGTAACTACTACTCGAGCATGCCATCCCCCGGTACTTTGGGACCTTTATCCGAGGCACCTCAAAACCACAAAGCAATCACGAAGTAATAGATCTGCAGTATCCACATGAGCAAGTGTCTGGGCTCCATACCATGATACCACCCCTTTCCAGAAGGGAATGACACACCCTTAAGGGCGCGACCCTCATAACCTTGCCGCAACTTTCCTGTTTCGACCATTTTCTTGGTGTGAGGTCCTGATGCAGTCTCGTCCACAAAGCAACGCTTTATAAAAAGCCATCCTTTGATTGTAAATGATCAACAAATGATCATGAACACACAGCAGCACTTAGCATGCCACACTACCAAATTGGGAATATATCACTGATAAATATCAACTACATAACCTCTGAGCTCGTACGTCTCGGAGAAGGGTGTTAAGCTAAGAGAATAAATTCTCTGCCACCAAGCAGATATGTATTTGATAGAGATCGGTTTAATATCTCAAAGTGTAATGTCGGACATACAACCATACAAGTCTGTTCCGGGCTCGAACAGAAACGAAGGCACTTTCGAAGAAGCACTTGCAATCCGGGTATCCACAGTCCCGATCGGACTACTCATCACTTAGGGAATCTCTATACAGTAGCTACTCGGTGCAGAGACAATCGATAGGTTATCCTAACATTCTCGAAGACACTTGGTCTTCAACACCGGTCTTCAAATGCATACCATAACGTCGTATCACTATTCGGAATGGGCTATATGACACAAGGTCCTCTCCCGGCTAAACCGATTAGCGAGAGCAATATTTAAAAACATATGGATATGGGATTTCAGTTAAGTCACAACTTGAAAATCCAAAGTTTTTCTTTTAAATGGTTAAACAAATTACCATTTTAAATCTTTAAATAAAAAGATTCATTTCACAAAGTTCACCTAATTTCACAAAGATCATCCATAGATTTCAAAACAATTTCCATTTCAATTGGATTTGTTCCTTAAATCTTTAAACTAAAGATTTAATTTATAGCTTACACGTTTCTAAAGGTTTATCAATAACTTGGGAAACTATTTCCATTTTAGAGTTGATATCCTTTTAACACAAATTGGAAATTCATTTCATATGTGAAAGCTCTTATTATTTGAAAACATATAGTTTCCGTTTCGGAATATTCAATTATATTTATACACGTTAAAATCTTTGGGATTAGAATTTAAATTCCCAATCAACGCTTTTAAAATGGTTTGAAAACCCATATAAACCCATTTATATGTTGAACAACCCTTTTTAAACCCTAATTCCCAAATCATAGAATTCAATTTCAAATATTGAATTCAAATTTAAATCAAATTATTTAAATTTCAAAACTAAATCAAGCTATTCAAAATAACTTTAATCTTTGAAATTCATTTTTCAAAAGCTTCAATTCTAATTCCAAAACTATTTTGGATTCAAAAATTCAATCTTTAAAACTTTTTCAAAGTCTGCGACTTAACCCATTTCCACGTGCAATCCATATTTGTGTGTGTATAAGCGTGGTCCAGGGGTTCAACACAATAGTGCACAACATCATCATAAAAGATTCAACCATATCGATAAGCAGTATAACCCATAATGCTTATCTATATTCACATATTCATAGATAAGGTAAATTTATCAATCACAAAGATTCTTCATTATGATTGATGTGGGTTTCGGATAACCAACCGGAATCCGACTCCCTACCGCATCGAAATTCAAATGTCATTTTACGGGTCAAGGTTTTTTTTATATATTCATATGACAGTATATACATCACAAACATAGCAACTCAGCATAAAGCATCACATATCATCACATCATATATCAAATATATCAATCCATCACACAAAATTCAATAACAATCAAACATCTTTGATTAAGGTGAATAAACCGTGCGTTTAAATTTATTGCTCACATAATTACTTCATTAGTAATCTTTAAATCAATGATTAATTATTATTAACTACAATTGATTAAGTTTTAATCACCTTCATAATTTATTATTCTTTAATTAATTATCTTAATTGATTAACCTTAATTGTAATCTATCAAATCTTAATTACTAATTTCTTAATTAATTACTTTAATTAATAAACCTTTAATTATTGATTAAATCTTAATTATAATTAATTGTCCTTAATTGATTAATTAATAAATTTATTATTCCTTAATTTATTACAATAATTATTTACTCCTTAATTAATAATGATTCCTCAATCACGTTAAGTTAGTTAACCTTAATTAATTATTCTTAATTTAACTGCCTTAATTTATTAACCACATTTGTAATTATTCTTTAAAGTAATTAACCCTTAATATTTGATTAATGAATCTTTAACCCTTAATTATCTTCTCCGAATTACTTTCACTAAGCAATTACTGTTTTAATTTAGTCATTCATTAATTACTTGATTTATTAACTCGAATTATTAGTTAATTTACTTTAATTACTTACATTAAGTATTTCACTTCAAATAATAATTATTTCCCCTTAACCAATATGTTAACTCAAACTTTGAAAATTAATTTAACCATTTTAAAAAATGCTTTTTAATAATTATTTCTTTATACATTATTAGGAAGATAACCTTCAAAATAAAAAAATCAATTTATTTTAAACCATTTAGATTTAGGTTAATAAAAACAATTATTTAAATACCCTCCTTAACTATTTCAAAACTTAGGAAACGTTTAAACATTGAAGAGAAATTTAACATAACAAATTTATTTTTCAAAAACTTGAATTTTCCTTAAACTTCAACTGCTTTGCCTGCTGACTCGAGAAAATTCCTGGTTGCTTCGTGTTGAATCGAAGCAAAATGCCCTACTGCTTCGGGTTTCCCAAAAGTTAACCCGTGCACACACTTTTGTTTTTAACTTAAAATTTTGTCTAAGTACTTACCCTACGCAACCCACATGCCAACCCGAGCCTAACTTCGAGTCGAACGCGATTCAACACCAATGAAATCCCGAGCTACCCACCTCTCCTTCTTCTTCCTAATTTTCTAGAAAATAACGTGCACGATGAAGAACGTGCACATGCACCAGGGCTTTGGTGATCTCTAGTCACCCTCGCCTTCGTTGCCAAGTCTCTGACCATCCCCACTCTCGATCTTAACCACCAAAATCCAAGACAAGATCGAAAATAAAATCTAGCATTAGCGTTGAATTTGGGAACCAAACTATCGTCCCAAAATGCCTTCGCTCCGACGAACTCAACCATCTGCATCCACACCCTCGCCAAAGCCTTCTCCTCCTGATCCCCACTGACCGATCACCTGAATCGCCTCGATAATGACGAGCTTCCCTTTTTAATGCCATCGACCATACTGGGTTGTTATACCCTATTTCTTTCTCGTTCGCCACCAACGACGAATTATAAAATCATTGAGCAATTTTTCGATGATCTCTGACCTTCGAATGTGCTCCACCCTTGATCGCAAGATTAATCATTGCCTCGATCACCAGAATGTGGTGAAAAAGTCGATCTGATCATCCCTAATTTTCTCAAGAATTACTTGATTAAAAATTAGGATTCTACCTTTAAAAATCGTTAATTTCAAAAACGTTTTTGATGATACAACTTAAACCAGAAAGCATGATGGTTAATTTTTGGACATATATTGAGTTTTTTTTCTGTATTCTTCATATTCCCAGAATATCTTTGATTAAGCTTACACAACTTAAATTTTAAAACTTGAAATAAATTAGCACAAACATAACTCATTTAGTTCATAAAGCCTGAATTCAGTCAGAGGGATTGTAGTTGAATTTTTTTTCTTCCTTGAACAGGTTTTAAAAACTTGGAATATATACATAGAGGCAAATTCTATTTTTTTTTCTCAGCCATGCATTGCATATAAATATATACAAGTTTACATTCCAGCATACCACATATCAGAAAGGAAAATGCATTCATGCATTCATCAAAACACATAAAAAATTAGGGCTAGGTTGCTCACCTGGAAATTTTGACAGTGAACAAAAGTGTTTGAGCCTGGAATTTGAAAAGATTTGGGCCTGGAACCAGCTTTTTTTTCCTTTTGTTACTTTAAATTCTTTTAAGTTTGGATCTGCCAATTATAAACACAGATCTTTTGTTCATTCCTTATTGTATTTGCTTATTCACTTTATTAATGAATTTTTTTTATTAAGTTCCTTACCTTCAGTATGAATTTCTTGTTATATAACAGGGGACCTCCTACAATTGAAACAGAAGTCAATCTGTTGCCTTGAACTTGATTCTTTCTTCAACTAATTAAATTTATTAATTTAAACTTGTGCTTTAGTTACTGATTACTAACAATATTAAGTTCAAATCTTAAAAAAAATACTTGCCTTTGGATTGTTTTCCAGAAATCTTGCACTGTCAAAAAAAAACTACAGCTTTGATTATGATCTGCAACAACAGGTTGAAGTTGCTTTCTGATCTGAACTTTGATTCTTGATTACCACTTAGTTTAGATGCTTTGATCTTTATATTTCTTTTTCTCTTTGAATCAGGTTGAAAGCTTTGTTTGATTTTTTTTCTTTGTTTTGAATTTCTATTTTCAGTTTTTATCATTTTCTTTCTTGATCTAGTTTCTTTCTATTTTCTTTGGTGTTGTAGATTTAAAATGCCAAATCTTTTGTTTACTTTTGTTCAGATTTGCTGAGAGTAATTATAATAACATAAGGGGAAATGCAAAGGTTTTTTCGTAATTTTTTATTTAATTATTTTATTTAATAAATTGCATTGAAGGCCACTTGTAAGAAATCATCATGATATAAAATTTTGTTAATCTCTTTACTCCAAACCCATGTGCATGTATGTATAAGTTTACATTTAAATTTTTAAAGACAAAAGAATGTTATTTAAATCTTTCTTTTTATATCATATTTATTTTGTAAATGAACACACCTCTTAATTCATTTGTATGCGTTTATATACATGTACAAAGTTAAAAGAATTTTTCTTAGCCAACATTTACATTATATACATTATATCTTAATTCTTTTTAAATTCCACTTATATATTTAAAATACTTATTTTAAATTTAATTTCAAATTCTAATTTACTTGAATAAAAATTCATTTATGTCTATTACTTCTACTTATACCAATTTAAAGAAAGGAATGATTTTAAAAAAAATTAATTTTTTTTAATAAGTGAATTTTTCTCTTTTTCAAATGAAAGCGTGTATTATATATATATATATATAATTTAAATTCAAATGATTTTTTTTCTTTCAAAATATAAATTATTTCAAGGTTTTTAAACTCAAAATCAATTGGAATTTATCTATGTATAGTTTATCATTCATTTTCTTTGTTCAAGATTTTTTTTTAATTTATTCCGAATTAAATTCTAAAAGTTAAAATATATCATTATTCTATATTGACAAATTTTAGGATGTTACTTTTTATTTATAAGATATTAAATATAGAATTTCCAATCCATAGTTAAATTTTAAAAATCAATGTCTAAATAAATAAATATCCTATTAAAATTGAAAAATTCAAATTAATCTACAATTTTATTCCAAAATTCATTTTAATTATCAATTTAAATTTAATTAAAAATTGAGATCGTTCAGATTGCACTGAACTACAACAGTTGCTGGAAAATAATTCCGATGATGATCGTGACATCATCGGTGTTCATTTTTGAGTTTCTAAGTGAGGGGTTGCAAATGTAGTAATTTGATATGAGGAATTTGTTGAAAATGTTTTGGAAAGGAAATTTCCATTGGATAACAAAATTGGTTTCGGAAATTCCAAAGAATGGTTTTTTAAAACCAACGAAGAGCTATATACTTGATTTCAAAATGATTTGAAATAAATACCAGATGCTTAAAAAATTTGGAATCCTTATTTAAATGTTTTAGGAAATATCAAAAAATAAGTTTTGAACATATAAATGGTGAATGATTTTAAAGAAAATTAAGGAAATTGAATTTTTGAAGTAAATTTTAACTTGAGTAAGTTAAATGAATGAAGTTTAACTTTAGCTATGTTAGATAAAATTATATTGGAAATGGTATCGATTGGGGTTGAGATATAAAATAAATGGAATTCAACTTAAGTTGAGTAGAATGAATTAAATTTTAAAAATTTAATTGATTGTGAATGGGATTGGATAAATTAGTGAATTGGACTAATTAAATGAATTAAATTGGGATGTGAATTAACTGAATGAAAAGAAACTGGATATGTGTAAATGAAGGGAACCAATAATATGAATTACATAAATATTAATAATTGAATGAATTGAATAACATGGAAGATATCGAAAATAAAGTTGAGTTGTGAAATGGATATACGACAATAAGTTATAAAATTATAATTAGAATTTAATTTGAGTTAAGTTAAATAAAAATTGAATTGGAAATAGAAATATTATCGAGTTGAATCGAATATGGAATTTGAATTATAAAGTGATAGGATAACTATAAGCTATAAATATTTGAATAGAACAAAATTTAAAAGGAAAAGTTATGGAATGGTGAATAAATAATTTGTATAGCTTACAAAACTGGAATTACTGGAATAAAAATATACTTAGGCTACAAATTGATGTATAAACTTGAGCTAAAAATAAATTATGAATATATTCAGGTATAAAATTAATGAAAATGTTAAAAATAAGTGGTGTAACTCATTAAATTGGAAAAATAAAATAGAATAACCAAAATGAAAAAGGTGTGGTGTTTTAAGGTAAAGAAATAAAATCCGAACTTGAGTTATAAAATGAATTTGAACTCAAGTAAATTAAAATGAGGTGAACTAATTAGATAATTAATTAGTGAAATGAATATAAAAATGGATATTAACTTGGTTAAGTAAAATGAATTATGGACTAAAATTGAAATTAAACATGGAACTTGAGTTGTAAATAAAATTCGACTTAATTATAAGCGAATTAGATAAAATTGGAAATGCGATCGAGTAAAATGGAGATTTATTGACATAGCAATGACTTGCATTATAAATAAATTCAATTAAAGTGTAAGTAAATTGAATATGGCCTTGGGATATTAATTAAAGGAAGTTGAGTATGATGTTAAGTTTTGAAGTAGATTAAATGAATGAACTAATCAAATTAATTAGTGCATAGAATAGAAATTGATTGAATGAGAAGCAATCTAAAAATGAAAATGGGAAGTGCTTGCAAGGGTATTAAACTCAAGTTATGGAGTTGAAATAATTTGAAATTAACAAATTAACTTAAGTTTATATTGCTTGATGAAAGCTTGGAAAAAAATACATTTGGGAAATGGTTATATTATTAAATGAATATCGCTAAATTTGCATGGAAAAATTGTCATTAGACGTAAACGAAAGTTAATAAAATTCTATGAATTAATAGAAAGTGATAAATTTTTAATGACCTAGAATTTTTAAATTGGAATATTTAATCGATTATAAATATTTAAAAGTTCATTTTTCAACTTGGGTTTCAAGTATAATAATTTATTGGATAATTAAATTATTGAATTTAATATTTTAGATTGGGTAAAATATTGAATCTTGAGTTTTAGGCTTGTTAAAAATAATTTAAAGGCTTGTAAATTTATACTGATAATAATAAAGATAATAAAAGCTTTAAAATTGAATTTGATAGTGATTTGTTCAGTTTTAAAAATATATAGTTTAATTTGACATTTAAAACTAGCCTTCCTCACCACAGTCTCAGATTTCGACGAAACGTTTGCTATTGGATCCGTAGTTGTGTATTATTATCGGATTTCAAATTATGTTGCATTTGGAGTTAACGTTTGATTGTACGGGATATAAACTCCATGGACTTTACATGGAAAATTCAATATAATAATTGGGTCCATAAATCTATCTTCTCCATATGATCAAATTAGGGGTCCAAACCCTTTCCATTGCATTTGGAATAGGGGTATAACATTACGAACGTCTAGCATCATGCCTATATAGGGGGTCAATATTTTAAGCTACGAAATTGAAATGGTTTAAATTTAAATAATATAAATAATATGATTGACTTGACAAATTCTTTTACAATAGCCGTTATTTTTCCTTCAACTCAAAACTGTACACCCACTCTTACACACAAAGCCTATTCTACACGCAATATCTTCCCATTTTAAAAAGAACAGCTGAATAGTTTTTTTAAAAAAGTAGAACGAAAATCAAAATCACAAATCCCACTTTGATATCCTTTCCTCCCAACCGTAAACAAATCGAAGAAATGGAGACAGTTTTGCAAACTAGCTTTATCCTCCGACCATTTAATCCATCCTCTGCATTCACCTAAAATAGTTCTTCAAGTCGCGTTCCCCCTCCATTCCATCTTCCATTGCTCTTCCTCATACTGCTTATCCCGTTCCATCGCATTGCCTGCCCCGATTTGGATTCGAGTTTTCTATAGTGGTTCTCAGAGTTTAGTTAGGAAATTAATGCGCGAGTTGTCGTTACGGTGAATCTTTTATGGATGAGTGTTGGCAAGTGGGCAGGGTGTAACAACCCGCATATTTATCGAGTTTGTATTTAAATATTTTATTTAAATATTAACTCGTTAATCGGATTTTGGTCCTAAAATCTACTTTTTGCAAACGGTCAAATTAGGACTCGAGACCACTTCCATTGAGTTCGAAATGTCGTTTACAACTTTTTTAAGTATAAACATCGATAGGTTTGGAGTTAGTGAAATTTCACTAACTTTTCCCCCTTTGGACTTTGGGTTAGTTTAGCTTATTAAGCCCAAGTTCCAACCCTCTTCTCCTCACTCTTCATAAATTTCCTAACTAATCAAGCTTTGGCATTAATGGTGGAGGGAATGGGAAATTAAAATTCCAAAACTCAAATTCAATTGCAATCCATCTTTCTACTCCAAATTCAAGAAGAAGACATTGGATTCAAGCTTCTTGTGCTTAGATAGAAGAAGGATTGATTCTTGCTTGCTTAAAACTTCATTTTCATTGATTTTTGGTGCAAAGGTGAGATTTTTATCTCATAATTCTAGCCTATAACTATATTGGACTGTTGGGAATGATTCCCTATCATTTTTGCATGCATGTTAGCATTTGGTTTGGATTGGATTGGCAAAAAACTCCAATTTTTAGCGTTTTGGTGAATTTTCTGCACTTAGGTCGTTCTGGCCATTTTTAGGTCGTTCGGAGTTAAGTCGTTCGTCCATAGGTCGTGAGTCGTTCACGAGTTAACCCTAGGTCGTTCTGGCCATTTTTAGCTCGTTCGGAGTTAAGTCGTTCGTCCATAGGTCGTGAGTCGTTCACGAGTTAACCCTAGGTCGTTCTGGCCATTTTTAGCTCGTTCGGAGTTAAGTCGTTCGTCCATAGGTCGTGAATCGTTCACGAGTTAACCCTAGGTCGTTCTGGCCATTTTTAGCTCGTTCGGAGTTAAGTCGTTCGTCCATAGGTCGTGAGTCGTTCACGAGTTAACCCTAGGTCGTTCTGGCCATTTTTAGCTCGTTCGCAGTTAAGTCGTTCGTCCATAGGTCGTGAGTCGTTCACGAATTAACCCTAGGTCGTTCTGGCCATTTTTAGCTCGTTCGGAGTTAAGTCGTTCGTCCATAGGTCGTGAGTCGTTCACGAGTTAACCCTAGGTCGTTCTGGCCATTTTTAGCTCGTTCGGAGTTAAGTCGTTCATCCATAGGTCATGAGTCATTTACGAGTTAACCCTTAAGTCGTGCAGCCCTTCAGTCACGCAACCCTTAAGTCGGTTACGAGTTATCCCGATAGGTCGTTGGACCCTTAACTCGTAGGTCGTTGGACCTTATCTCGTTAGGTCGCTCCTGGCCTAACCATTAAGTCGTGCAACTCTTAAGTCGTGCAACCCTTAAGTCGTGGAACCCTTCAGTCACGCAACTCTTAAGTCGGTCACGAGTTATCCTGTTAGGTCGCGACCTCTGTTAAGTCGGCCTTGTTGGGTCGTGAGTCATCGTTAGGTCGCGAACACCTCTAGGTCGCAACCACTAAGTCGCTTGACCCCTTAGACCCCTAGGTCGCAACCGTTAGGTCGCTCGACCCTATCCCTCTTAGGTCGTTAGACCCCCTTTTTGTCTTCACTAGGTTGTACCGTTTTGGACGGGGCGCTGCCCCCTGGACCCCCGCGACCTGACCGGGCAGGTCGAACCCCGTAAGCGGTGGTGTTGCCCCCGCACCCCCACCATTGGGGGGTTGCCACCCCCCTTGGACCCCCCCTCCGTAGGGGATCTTATCTAAAAAACATTGAGCTGATTTCCTTGGATTTTATTCACATCTCCGTATGCGATTTTTGTGACTGATTGTTTCTACAATTGCTTCTGTGTTTTGTCACTTTATAATATAAAGGTTTCAATACTAGTAGTAAATATCAAAACTCTTTTAACAAACAATTTCAACTCTATTTTTAATAACAAAGCTCTTTTCTTAAACCGTTTTCCAATCTATTAGTATATATAAACCTTTACCTCACTCGGATGAGAAATCTAATTAAACGACTTAGTAAAACAAGTGGTATGAAACGCTTGCGTTCACTTCGTCGGTTAATTCTTGGACTTGTTCGATTGAACCTCTTGTGACAATTTTATTAGTGAAGATTTACAGTTTGTTCGTAAATATTTAAGTTAAGCAAGTGGTTATGGGACATGAAGCTAAACTTCTATATTTACTAGCTTAGTGTAATTGACACTTCTCGTTGATCATGACGATCATTCTGATGATTTAGACTAGCAACTGTGCGATGTCTCTTGTTGCTAGGTTAGACTAGACACCACTTGTGTGATTCCACTCACACATACCTTTTTGCTTTTTGGTTAGTCTGGACCTTAATCTGTGTGATTCCATTCCCACATGTGGGGTAGCTCCCCTTGGTCTTCGGACCGTCATGTGATAGGCCTCTTTCTCTTTTCTATGATTTCTGGACTTCTTGCATTGATTTCTAGAATTTATGTCATTGACTTGTTATGAGTACAAGTTTGGGGTATGATGCCCTTTCCGAATCTTTGAGAAGATTCTTGTGATATTGATTATCTCTTATTGATTGATCTTCTGTTGATCATTATTTACATACTTATAGTGGTATGTCATTATGGATGTTTATGTTTATGCCATATCTTTTATGTTATATCATGTCATCTGATATTTATAGCTAGACTGACCCGTTTATTATTTTCTTAAATAATACTCGGGTCAGACCGAGATATTACAGGTGCTTCTGCTTGACTTCTTCCCAGGGATTCATCACTCTGACTTTTGGCTAACTGTTTAGATTAGCAGTTTTTGTTGTATACACTTGAGATATAGACTCATAGTTGTATTCTTTTGTATAGCACGTGTTGCTATTCTTTTGTATTATCGTGGATCTTACTGACCACTACTCTGATGTACACTTTCATGTGTTAGTTATATATTCATATCTTCTTCCGCCTTTGTGATATGGATATCTGTGACTGATTTGTGATATGATTATTTCTATGTTTGTTTCCGAAGATTATTTATAGCCACCGTGTGATAAGCAATTACATGGATGGTCGCTCCTCAACGGCCTTATTCTCCGTGCTAGTTGACAGCACTACTCCGGAGTGTTCTTGGCTAGCGTGGGTATAAAGGTGGGGCGTCACAACTTGGTATCGGAGCCAAACTTCGGAACAATGTAGAATAACTTAACAAGGATCATCGTCCTAGGTCTATCTTAGGAGTCATACCGTAGGATTAATTCGAGTCTTCGTACCGATTCATCCTATTTCCTTTATGATTCCTTGTTTTATCTATCAAGATTGCTTGATGTTCATTGGTAAATAACCTTCTTCCTTCTCTTCTTTCTTTCTTTAAGGAAGAGAATGTCTAGACCAGGCCGTCCCAGAACTGGATCATCTGGTGCTGCTCCTCCGGATGGAGTTTTTATGACTGCTCAACAGCTTCTTGATTTAGTAACTAATGCTCAAGCAGCTGGAGCTAACCCGAAACCTACTCACCCAAAGTCGGGATTTGCACGCTTGTGCAGCGATTACACCAACTTGGGTGGGAAGCCCTTCAAAGGTTCGGAAAATATCATCGAGGTCCAGGCTTGGTTAAAATCATGCGATCGAATCTTTTCTCGCATGAACCTTATCGATCTCCACCGCGTTCAGGTGGCTTCCAGCATGCTCCAAGAGAGAGCATTGGACTGGTACGAACTCCTTATTTCAGAAATTAATGAAGCGGATCTCACCTGGGAGCAATTTCAGGGACGCTTCGAGTTAAAGTTTGTACCAGAAGCTGGGAAAGTAACCTTGGCTCGACGTTTTATAGACCTTGTTCAAGGTCAATCCTCTGTGACTGATTACGTCACAGCCTTCGAGTCGCTTTCCAAATATGGGGTTGAATACATCAACACCCCATTGAAGAAGAACCAGAGGTTCGTTTATGGCTTAAATAAGAATCTTAAGAAGCCACTGCTCCTGAAACTAGAAGTCGCATTTGATCAACTCGTCGATATCGCTCTTCGTCTTGAAGAGGCTGATAGAGAGAGTGATGTTGAAGTGGAAGGCGCTAAACCAAACTTCAACAACAAGAAGAGGCCAAACAAATTCAAGGGTCCTTATCCCAACAAAAAGGGTAAGCAGGCAACCCTTGCGGCAAAGCTCCTTCTCCTAGTGGTGCGAGTTGCTTCAACTGTGGGTCTGGGGATCATTATGCGAATAAGTGCTCTAAGCCCAAATCTTGTCGCTATTGTAAGAGCCCGGATCATTACATACATCAATGCCTCAAGCGTAAAGGCAAGAAGGAAGGAAAGTTGAATGTGGCTCAAGCCCCTGGCAACACATCTCGTGGCCAAGGTATTTCTCATTCCATTCTTGATGGTATTATTTTATTTCATGATCAACCTATTAGAGTTCTCTTTGATACGGGTGCATCCCATTCTTTTATATCAAAGGAACTGGTAGACACTTTTTCCTTAAGTGTTACTGCATTGATGACTTCTTTAAAAATTGTGAATCCTGTTGGTGGATCCGCAACTCTTAGTTTGCTTTGTAAAGATGTGGAGATTATTTTTTGCGATTTTTCTTTCCTAGCCGATTTGCATGTCATGCGTTACTTAGGCTTTGGAATAATTTTGCGAATGAATTGGCTTAACCGTTATCAAGCCCATATCCTATGTCCTGAGCGGACTATTCATCTCCGACATCCACTATCTGTTAATCAGATTTCTGTTAATCTTAAAGATTCAGAATCCTGTTTGGTGGCATCTTTATATTCCTTAAATCCTCGTGATAACGATGATGATGATGAAGATGATATTATTTCTCGTATTCATGTTGTTCGTGAATTTTCCGACATATTCGAGCCCGTTTTAGGTTTACCACCTAAACGAGCAATTGAGTTCAGAATTAATCTTGTTTCTGGAGCTCAACCTATTACTCGTCCTCCTTATCGCATGTCCAATAAGGAAAATGAGGAGATGCGTAAACAATTATCTGAGTTGGAGACGAGGCAATTTATTCGCTCTAGTTCCTCGCCTTGGGGAGCTTCGGCTATTTTCGTAAAGAAATCTGATGGTACTCTGAGGCTCTGCGTTGATTATCGCAAGCTTAACGATCTTACTATTAAAAATAAATATCCTTTACCTCGGATTGATGATCTATTCGATCAGCTTAGTGGTGCTAAGGTCTTTTCACAATTGGACTTGGCTACCGGTTTCCATCAGCTTCGTATCGCTGAGGATAGCATTCCTTTGACATCATTCCGTACTCGATATGGATCTTATGAATGGCTTGTTATGCCATTTGGGTTAACGAATGCTCCAGCTTATTTCGTTGACCTCATGAATCGAGTTTTCAAAGATTTCCTCGATCGGTTTGTTTTCATATTCATTGATGATATTCTTGTGTATTCAAAAACCGAGGAGGAACATGAGAAACATCTTCGGATTGTATTGGAAACACTTAGGAGTAATCAATTAAAGGCAAAATTTTCTAAATGCCACTTTTGGCAATCTCGTGTGAAGTTTCTCGATCATATTATTTCCGAATCCGGGATATCCGTGGATCCTTCAAAGATTGAAGCGATTCAAGATTGGAAGAGACCGGAGAGTGTGACAGAGATTCGTAGTTTTCTCGGATTGGCGGGCTATTACCGTCGTTTTATTAAAGACTTTTCTAAGATTTCCATGCCTCTTACTGGCTTGACTAAGAAGGGATTAAATACATTTGGTCGGACAAATGTGAAGCCTCTTTTCAGAAATTGAAAGAACTCCTTTCCGATGCTCCTATTCTTGTTATTCCCGAGGGGAATCAAGATTTTGCTGTTTATACCGATGCTAGTCACGTTGGTTTGGGTGCCGTTCTTATGCAAAAAGAACGTGTTGTTGCTTATGCTTCTAGGCAATTGAAGCCAGCCGAGACTAGATATGCCACACATGATCTATGTAACGACCCGCCGCCTTGACCGCCTCTAGTCGGTAATTAAACCAACTAGAAACGTTCAAAATGACGGATTGTTATTTAGTTTATAACATTTAAACAGAATCAGCTACAGAATCACAGAATAGTAATCATATTTTATAAACAACTTTTCTTTTATATACAAATATCAGAGTTAATACAATAAGTTACATTTTATACAGCGGAAAACAAATTTTATTAAGTACAAGAAAAATAATTTTCTGAAAAGCTTTAGTTGTGCTTTCCCCTCTCTCTCTAACTTCGCTGCGCGCAAAACTCCAAGCTGTAAAAATACTCGGTCTGACCCGAGCGTTAATTGCAAAACACAAAAACACTCGAGTCAGGATTAATCTTTATTCAAGTAAATAAATTTGAAATGAACTGAATAATATGGTTACAGATATGGTAAAACAGATAAATCAATTTAAAATCTATTACGGATTTTTCACATTAACAATTTCAAATTTTTAAGTTCTGACAAACACACGTGTGCACTGCCTCGCCAACACGTGTGCGAGTGTAATCACAAAGACCACAAAGATACAATAACAAGCCCGAACAGAAACAACACAGCAGGTCAAGGCAGCGAGCACAAGTACAGGCCGAAATGCACAACAGTTTCAGCAGCCCCAAATGCAACAGGGCATACAACTACAAGTATGGACAGTGCACAGATCAATAGTGCACAGGGGCAGCAGTGGCAAGACACAACTACAGTGGACAGGTATACAACAACAAGCATGAAGTATGCAAGCTCAGCAACAACTACCAGTTCCATATAACAAGCTACAATTGAAGATGAAACTGAAGACCAACTGGCTACAAATTATAAGTAAGACCAACAACAAGTTGGACTGCAACAGTCAATATGCAGACCAAAGGCACAATGCCACAGCAACTAGGAGAAAACAGAAGTGAAGACAAGTGAAACAATGATCAAGCTTCAGGATGAACAATTGCAGACAAGAGTATACATTGGAATGAAGTAGTGCAAGCATAGGTGAATGTGTCAACATATCACGTACATAACAATGCAATACCAAACTTCACAAGCAATGACCAGTGCGATGACCAAGCACTGCATTAAACATGAAACAAGACCACAACTAGGCAAACATCACATAGGATTTACAACAACTAAAACCAAGATGAATAAGACAGCAAGTCAGTGACATGCCCATCAACCAGACAGAGTTAACAACAGGGAATACACAAATTGACACAGCAAAATGATCAAGATTTGTTCCAATGTTCACAGAGACAACCCATAAGATTTGTTTTGTTTATTTTCTAAATTCACAGAGACAATACAGAACTTTCATATTAAATAGAACTTTAAACTTTGACAAATGTTCATAACCACATTTTGTTAAACCTTAAATCTTCACACTGAAAGAAATAAACTCACAGCAGCTTGCTCAACTAAATATATTCATGTATCTACCAGTATGAAATTGTGTTTTCATGCAAACACACTTGTTTCTAGAGTAAAACAGGCAAATAATTTCTACTTAAGTTTATTTAATATAAAATGTTACTCACATACAACATATTTTGTTTAAGGATTAAAAACTAAAAAAAAACACTTAGGTGGATAGTTTGAATTTTTAAATCAAGTTTAAAACCTGTAACTATAAAGATAGAGGCAAAATAAATCAAGGCAGTGCATCAAAATGACCAAGCTACACATGAATAATGCACAATTCAAACAACAGGCAAATAAAGGTCACAAATGCAAGTGCAGTTGCAGTGTGCCACCTGAGAATATACACAAGTGCAGATCAAATGAAATTATACAACAGTGGCCAAACTTATGTATGCAACAGATAAGGATGCAGACACCAAATGACCAAATGAATCAACTGCAATGCAACATATATCAGGATGCAAACAACAATGGAAATGAAGACTAGAACAACCAAGAGAACAGTGACCAGACCCAAGTGCAACAGCATGGGGTACAACTACAAGTGCAACAGCATGGATGCAACTTGACATGCAAACTGCCACAAACCAAAGTGCATGAACACAGTAGACTACTGTTACAAAAAAAAACTCAAGTGAAGCAAGTAATGCAACAGTAGCAAGTATATATGAATACAACTACAATGCAGACCAAATGCAACACCAATACAACAACAGTACCAAAAGACTCAAGTGCAAAATAATAAATGGTCTAATGGTTACCAGGCATGGGACAAACATGCAAGTTTAAATTCATAATGCAATTGTTTGCAAACAGTTTTCAAACAAGATATTTAGTAGCATCTGTACTTATCAATTTAATAACAAAATAAATATAGCATCTGTTCTTATCAATTTTTAAAACAAACACCAATAGCACATGTTCCTATCAATTTTAAAACAAACACAAATAGCACATGTTCCTATCAATTTTAAAACAAACACAAATAGCACATGTTCCTATCAATTTTAAAACAAACACAAATAGTCAGGTAGCATTTGTTCTAATCAATTTAAAAATTAAGACTGGGCAGCATCTGTTCTTACAAATTTAAATTTTAAAAGAAATCAAAAAAACATTTGCTCCTAACAGTTCAAAAACTAAATCAAATGGGTAGAATCTGTTCTTATAGTTTAAAATAATTACTAGCATCTGTTTCTACCAATTTAAAATCCAAGTAAATCGAGCAAATAACAGCAACTAGCACAAAAATTCAACATGCAGTCACAAATCTGAGCATATCAGTTTTAAAAATTAAATTAGCCGAGCCAAAGATAATCAAATCGCCCCAAAAACATAGCATGCAACCAAGGAATTCACTTCAAACAAATTCAAAAACTTGCATGAAGATTATCGTGAGCTTAGAAAACTCACATGCATTTCAAAACAGAGGGACAGTCAACATAAACAAGCATGCAAACACATTATCACTTAACAAAAACAATTTCAGGTACCAAAACATCACAACATATTATAGGCTTAAGTGATTGATTCACGGATAAACAAAGAAGAAGGTTTGGGTTCAGAGGTTTCCATATAAATATTCATTAACAAAGCAAGATCCAACACATGCAGCAACACAAAGCAAGTCAAGATTTAATAGCCTCTATTCTCATCAGATTCTTAAAATGATAGCATCTGTTCTCAACAGTAAAAAAAAAAAAAAAAAAAAAAAAAATTTAAATTTATAGCATCTGTTCAAATCAGTTTTTAAGAAAAACAAATTTTCAAAACAACAATCTGAAATCAAACATTTGGAAGCACCTGTTCTCATCAGGTTATTCATAGCATTTGTTTTTATCAGTTTAAATTAAAATTTAAATAGTGTCTGTTCTTACCAATTTAAAACAAATATCAAATAGCATTTATTCTTATTAGTTTAAAATCAAAAATTGAGTAGAATCTGATCTTAACAGTTCAAAAACACAACATCAGAGCAAGTGATAACGAATAGCAACCAACAATCCAACATGCAGTGAGTTATCTGTTCTTATTAGTTTAAAATTCAAATTTAACCGAGCAACTGAAAGCTAATAATCACCAAATCATAGCATGCAACCAACATTCAATCCAAACAAATTTAAACACCTGAATTAAAAATTAATCGTGAGCAGAAAACTCACCATAACAAAGTCGAAGCAGCCGAAGGGAAATAAGCCAAGTTGAACGAAGGTCGAAGCCCAGATTAGATCGCAAACCCTTGTTTTGAATCGCAAGAAGCAAAACCCTAGATTAGATTGCTAGCCCTAATTTACAAAGAGGAACGGCTGCCATCATTTTTATTTTCTTTTTCTTTCGTGATTTTGCTTAGGGTTTGTGAAAATGGATAATGGAGGAAACGGGTCGAATTGAGGTAAAAAGGAAACGGCATTCAAAGGTAAATGGACCGAGATTCACAATTTCAAAGCCCAACAACACTTAACCAAATTTTATTATATATTTTTTTTCATTTTGAATTTCAATAAATTTTGTTATTTCTTTGCTTTGTTTTGTTGAATTATGTTGTTATAACTTTTCCAATGTAGTCACTTCATATTTTACGAAGTTTACAAATATGTTGTTTTAAATTTTAACTATGTATATTTACTTATCTATTTTGTATTGAATAAAATTTTATTCCTTTTTATTTTAAAGAAAAGAAAAATGTTATTTAAAACTAACCATCCATTTATAAATTTACATAAATAAAAATTCTTGTATCCAAATTATTTTCTTAAGTCATTAGTTTGAATTAAAAATACAAATTCAATATTCAATTTCAACTCCAAAGTCAAATATAAATTTTATTCAACTTTTTCTAGATTAAATTCTCAAATTTGATCGCAAAATTCATTGTTATATTGGAAATTCAGTTTAAATTATCATTCAAATATTCAAAATTAATTAAATATTCACAATTTAAATTGTCCAAAATTTACGATCGTTACAATCTCCCCTCCTTAAAAGAATTTCGTCCCGAAATTACAAGTAAGGAAAAATGATTGTTAAAATCTCACCGATATTTATATTTTACTCAATTTTATCAAGTTCAACACTTATTAAAGATGAATGAATATAGGATTCATTCTATTTGTTTTATCTCGCTAGCTTTGCTAATTAACTCTTTTGTTTATTATTTTCTACAATCAAGACACAAAAAAAAATCTTTACTAAAATTTTCAACTTACAAAACCCAAATTTTAAATTTGAAACACTACATTTAAGAAATTTTACATATTATAACTTTTCCAAAGCTGTGGATTTTTCAAAACATTTCAAAAATCCTCTTCCTTAATTCATTAGGTTGGAATTTACATCACTTTAATTTCAGATAATTGATTTGCTATTTAAAGTTTGAAAATACTTGCTAACTCGAAATTTAACAAGTCTACTGTCGTTCTTAAAGACATTAGGCATACGCTGGCCAGGCGCAAGTCTAACAATCTCCAAGTACTAAATATACTTGCTTCAATTCCCAGTGAAAATACTTTAAAAATTCTTTTAAAAATGGATATGGAAAGCACATTCCCCCATGGATCACAGTTTACTCGGCGGTTCCGCTACTATCCCAGTAGAGTCGCTTGTAACTGTGGATATCTCATCCCTTGAATTTCGCCATGGTTGTTGCCAAAGATCGCGGTTCACACGGCGGTTACGCTACTATCCCAGTAGAATCGCTCGTGACCGTAGGCATCTCGCCCCTCGAATTACGCTTTGGTTTGTAGATTGCAGTTTACACAGCGGTTACGCCACTATCCCAGTGGAATCGCTTGTAACTGTAGGCATCACGCCCCTCAAATTACGCTACCACCCGAGTGTAACTAGATCGCGGTATACTCGGCGGTTACGCCACTATCCCAGTGGAATCGCTTGTAACCATAGGCCTCTCGCCCCTCGAATTACGCTAGCACACTATACCAGTCCAAAAGGACATTCCAACTAATGGAAATACAAAAGGTCATCCAACTAATGGAAATATAAATGGTCATCCAACTAATGGAAATATAAATGGTCATCCAACTAATGGAAATACTACGTAGCTACGATTTTTAAATGGATACTCATCTCGAGTTCCATCACCATCACACAGTCACACAGTATAAATGGAAGGTACCTTTCCATATCCTCAATTTGGAAAACATAATATTATACATACATATATAATATTTCATTTCACATTTAGTACATATCATACTCATGTACTTACATAAGTTTTCCATAACAATTACTTTTCCAAACTAATTGGTTTTCGAATTAATCGTATTCACACATATACGTTATGAAAACCACAATATTTCATACCCATAACAAATAGAGGATTCACAAATTTTTCCATTTCATTATCCATTTAAAATTTTCCTCTAAGCCGATTTGGAATTTTAAGGTTATCTCAAACCTAATTCACATTCATAATCCAATTTATTATCGACTTCACACTCGATTTGGATTTCACGTTACATCGTCAATCCTCAACACATAATTGATGTCTATCGATATATAACCTCTGAGCTCGTACGTCTCAGAGAAGGGTGTTAAGCTAAGAGAATAAATTCTCCGCCACCAACAGATATATATTTAATAGAGATCAATTGATATGTCGTCAATTCACGACGTTAGACATACAATCCAAATCATCCATTTAAAATTCAATGTTCAACTTAAATTGTTTTTGGGCGTCAAAGTTAAACTCAATTTAACTCAAAATTCAATCACTTTGAAAATTTCCAAATTGAACTAATTGTTCAAATTTCCCAAAAATAATATCTTTACAAGATATAAAAATTTTCACACTTAACCATTTGAAACAAATTCAAATCATTTTGCACCTTTTAATCTTTGAAAACAAATTTCAAAGCAATTTCCTTAAATGGAAACATTTCCAAATATTTATCCATTTTAAACTTCAAATGGTTCACTTAAATTAATCAAATAAATCCTTACCGATTTATTTTAAACTTACGTTCCAAATCCGTAAATTTATTTCCACATTTCAAAAATAAATCAATATTTATTTTTAACAAATTCCCCTTTCTTTTATAAATTCCATAGTGAATTTACATTTCCAAAGTATCTATGAATATACGATTTTCAAATCGATTTCACAAATTCATTTTCAATTTATCTTCAAAAGATAAAATTTCAAACATTCACTTCTCACTTTATCTTTAAAAGATAAAGTTTCAAACTTTTCATTTCATATTGGAAAATATTTTCATACTTATTCAATAATAAGTAATTCACAAATCCATTTATTTTCAACACTTTGAAAATATTCGATATACTTAAACCAAAATCAAGTATATATTTCATTCTTAAAAGAAATCATTCTTTAAACACATTTATTTGAGTCAAAACGAATGTTGCGTAAAACATCGTTACGACGACCCAAAAATCATTAGTATAGGGATTCGAATTTAATATAGATGTATAAATCCCAATACTATATAAAACATTTCCTTTCTTTTCCTCGAAAACGTCTATTTCAACAATGAATGTTGAAATCTATGCTTTCGATACTTAACACATTTCAAAACAACTTAAAATGGATTTACTTCATTTCATAGTGTTGCTTCCCAAAAACATTCCCATTTAAGTTTCAACTTCAACTTAATTCATAGTTTGAATTCTGCATACATTTCAAAATATTGGTTTTAAATCAACTTCAAATTTCCAATATTAAGTTTTCCACTTAACTTAATTTCATGCCATACAAATTCAAATTCTTCATTGCATCTATTTAAATCTCTTATAAATTTTCATTAGATTCATATCTCTTTTTATATCTTATTTATTGTCCAAAACCATAGATATAACTCCTTTAATAAGTTACAACAATTTACTTATCAAAATAAGTCATTTGCGGATTTTATAAACATCTTTAGAAATTCCATTTCTATTTATAAAACTTCGTTTTATAATCTCCTTTATTAATTTGATTCAATTCAGCTCATATAACTTAGTTATATACCCAAAATTTCATATTATAAGTTAAATACTTATAATCCATTTATTCACTAAATCGTTCTTCACAACATTTGAAATCAATTTTTCAAAAGAATTCAAAATTAAATTTCCAAGTTATAGTTCAATAATCCGCTTGGTTATAATCAAATTGACATATCATTTTATTTTCCAATTACTACTTTGGAGATATTCAAAATATTTGATTTAAGTCAATTTAAACCAATTCATTAATCCACTTGACTTACATTTCATTTTCCATGACTCTCAAAAATTCGATAATGAGTTTCTGAACGATCGAAACTCAAGTCTAACGAGACCTCACCGAAGAGAAACAGTCGCAAACCTAAATTTAGAGAGGGGAATTTCCAAAAATAATTCTAATTTTCAAATACCTTTTATTTTAAAGAAAACAATTTTAAACTTCTTTAGATTTGAAAACACTCCCTTTAAAGTGATTCTAGTAACTATTCATATTAAACGCCATAAACTAAGCTTTGTGTACCAAAGCTCTGATACCACTTTGTAACGACCCGCCGCCTTGACCGCCTCTAGTCGGTAATTAAACCAACTAGAAACGTTCAAAATGACGGATTGTTATTTAGTTTATAACATTTAAACAGAATCAGCTACAGAATCACAGAATAGTAATCATATTTTATAAACAACTTTTCTTTTATATACAAATATCAGAGTTAATACAATAAGTTACATTTTATACAGCGGAAAACAAATTTTATTAAGTACAAGAAAAATAATTTTCTGAAAAGCTTTAGTTGTGCTTTCCCCTCTCTCTCTAACTTCGCTGCGCGCAAAACTCCAAGCTGTAAAAATACTCGGTCTGACCCGAGCGTTAATTGCAAAACACAAAAACACTCGAGTCAGGATTAATCTTTATTCAAGTAAATAAATTTGAAATGAACTGAATAATATGGTTACAGATATGGTAAAACAGATAAATCAATTTAAAATCTATTACGGATTTTTCACATTAACAATTTCAAATTTTTAAGTTCTGACAAACACACGTGTGCACTGCCTCGCCAACACGTGTGCGAGTGTAATCACAAAGACCACAAAGATACAATAACAAGCCCGAACAGAAACAACACAGCAGGTCAAGGCAGCGAGCACAAGTACAGGCCGAAATGCACAACAGTTTCAGCAGCCCCAAATGCAACAGGGCATACAACTACAAGTATGGACAGTGCACAGATCAATAGTGCACAGGGGCAGCAGTGGCAAGACACAACTACAGTGGACAGGTATACAACAACAAGCATGAAGTATGCAAGCTCAGCAACAACTACCAGTTCCATATAACAAGCTACAATTGAAGATGAAACTGAAGACCAACTGGCTACAAATTATAAGTAAGACCAACAACAAGTTGGACTGCAACAGTCAATATGCAGACCAAAGGCACAATGCCACAGCAACTAGGAGAAAACAGAAGTGAAGACAAGTGAAACAATGATCAAGCTTCAGGATGAACAATTGCAGACAAGAGTATACATTGGAATGAAGTAGTGCAAGCATAGGTGAATGTGTCAACATATCACGTACATAACAATGCAATACCAAACTTCACAAGCAATGACCAGTGCGATGACCAAGCACTGCATTAAACATGAAACAAGACCACAACTAGGCAAACATCACATAGGATTTACAACAACTAAAACCAAGATGAATAAGACAGCAAGTCAGTGACATGCCCATCAACCAGACAGAGTTAACAACAGGGAATACACAAATTGACACAGCAAAATGATCAAGATTTGTTCCAATGTTCACAGAGACAACCCATAAGATTTGTTTTGTTTATTTTCTAAATTCACAGAGACAATACAGAACTTTCATATTAAATAGAACTTTAAACTTTGACAAATGTTCATAACCACATTTTGTTAAACCTTAAATCTTCACACTGAAAGAAATAAACTCACAGCAGCTTGCTCAACTAAATATATTCATGTATCTACCAGTATGAAATTGTGTTTTCATGCAAACACACTTGTTTCTAGAGTAAAACAGGCAAATAATTTCTACTTAAGTTTATTTAATATAAAATGTTACTCACATACAACATATTTTGTTTAAGGATTAAAAACTAAAAAAAAACACTTAGGTGGATAGTTTGAATTTTTAAATCAAGTTTAAAACCTGTAACTATAAAGATAGAGGCAAAATAAATCAAGGCAGTGCATCAAAATGACCAAGCTACACATGAATAATGCACAATTCAAACAACAGGCAAATAAAGGTCACAAATGCAAGTGCAGTTGCAGTGTGCCACCTGAGAATATACACAAGTGCAGATCAAATGAAATTATACAACAGTGGCCAAACTTATGTATGCAACAGATAAGGATGCAGACACCAAATGACCAAATGAATCAACTGCAATGCAACATATATCAGGATGCAAACAACAATGGAAATGAAGACTAGAACAACCAAGAGAACAGTGACCAGACCCAAGTGCAACAGCATGGGGTACAACTACAAGTGCAACAGCATGGATGCAACTTGACATGCAAACTGCCACAAACCAAAGTGCATGAACACAGTAGACTACTGTTACAAAAAAAAACTCAAGTGAAGCAAGTAATGCAACAGTAGCAAGTATATATGAATACAACTACAATGCAGACCAAATGCAACACCAATACAACAACAGTACCAAAAGACTCAAGTGCAAAATAATAAATGGTCTAATGGTTACCAGGCATGGGACAAACATGCAAGTTTAAATTCATAATGCAATTGTTTGCAAACAGTTTTCAAACAAGATATTTAGTAGCATCTGTACTTATCAATTTAATAACAAAATAAATATAGCATCTGTTCTTATCAATTTTTAAAACAAACACCAATAGCACATGTTCCTATCAATTTTAAAACAAACACAAATAGCACATGTTCCTATCAATTTTAAAACAAACACAAATAGCACATGTTCCTATCAATTTTAAAACAAACACAAATAGTCAGGTAGCATTTGTTCTAATCAATTTAAAAATTAAGACTGGGCAGCATCTGTTCTTACAAATTTAAATTTTAAAAGAAATCAAAAAAACATTTGCTCCTAACAGTTCAAAAACTAAATCAAATGGGTAGAATCTGTTCTTATAGTTTAAAATAATTACTAGCATCTGTTTCTACCAATTTAAAATCCAAGTAAATCGAGCAAATAACAGCAACTAGCACAAAAATTCAACATGCAGTCACAAATCTGAGCATATCAGTTTTAAAAATTAAATTAGCCGAGCCAAAGATAATCAAATCGCCCCAAAAACATAGCATGCAACCAAGGAATTCACTTCAAACAAATTCAAAAACTTGCATGAAGATTATCGTGAGCTTAGAAAACTCACATGCATTTCAAAACAGAGGGACAGTCAACATAAACAAGCATGCAAACACATTATCACTTAACAAAAACAATTTCAGGTACCAAAACATCACAACATATTATAGGCTTAAGTGATTGATTCACGGATAAACAAAGAAGAAGGTTTGGGTTCAGAGGTTTCCATATAAATATTCATTAACAAAGCAAGATCCAACACATGCAGCAACACAAAGCAAGTCAAGATTTAATAGCCTCTATTCTCATCAGATTCTTAAAATGATAGCATCTGTTCTCAACAGTAAAAAAAAAAAAAAAAAAAAAAAAAAATTAAATTTATAGCATCTGTTCAAATCAGTTTTTAAGAAAAACAAATTTTCAAAACAACAATCTGAAATCAAACATTTGGAAGCACCTGTTCTCATCAGGTTATTCATAGCATTTGTTTTTATCAGTTTAAATTAAAATTTAAATAGTGTCTGTTCTTACCAATTTAAAACAAATATCAAATAGCATTTATTCTTATTAGTTTAAAATCAAAAATTGAGTAGAATCTGATCTTAACAGTTCAAAAACACAACATCAGAGCAAGTGATAACGAATAGCAACCAACAATCCAACATGCAGTGAGTTATCTGTTCTTATTAGTTTAAAATTCAAATTTAACCGAGCAACTGAAAGCTAATAATCACCAAATCATAGCATGCAACCAACATTCAATCCAAACAAATTTAAACACCTGAATTAAAAATTAATCGTGAGCAGAAAACTCACCATAACAAAGTCGAAGCAGCCGAAGGGAAATAAGCCAAGTTGAACGAAGGTCGAAGCCCAGATTAGATCGCAAACCCTTGTTTTGAATCGCAAGAAGCAAAACCCTAGATTAGATTGCTAGCCCTAATTTACAAAGAGGAACGGCTGCCATCATTTTTATTTTCTTTTTCTTTCGTGATTTTGCTTAGGGTTTGTGAAAATGGATAATGGAGGAAACGGGTCGAATTGAGGTAAAAAGGAAACGGCATTCAAAGGTAAATGGACCGAGATTCACAATTTCAAAGCCCAACAACACTTAACCAAATTTTATTATATATTTTTTTTCATTTTGAATTTCAATAAATTTTGTTATTTCTTTGCTTTGTTTTGTTGAATTATGTTGTTATAACTTTTCCAATGTAGTCACTTCATATTTTACGAAGTTTACAAATATGTTGTTTTAAATTTTAACTATGTATATTTACTTATCTATTTTGTATTGAATAAAATTTTATTCCTTTTTATTTTAAAGAAAAGAAAAATGTTATTTAAAACTAACCATCCATTTATAAATTTACATAAATAAAAATTCTTGTATCCAAATTATTTTCTTAAGTCATTAGTTTGAATTAAAAATACAAATTCAATATTCAATTTCAACTCCAAAGTCAAATATAAATTTTATTCAACTTTTTCTAGATTAAATTCTCAAATTTGATCGCAAAATTCATTGTTATATTGGAAATTCAGTTTAAATTATCATTCAAATATTCAAAATTAATTAAATATTCACAATTTAAATTGTCCAAAATTTACGATCGTTACAATCTAGAGCTCGCGGCTATTGTTTTCGCCCTTCGAATGTGGCGTCACTATCTATTGGGAGAGAAATTTATTCTTTACACGGATCATAAGTCTTTGAAATATTTATTTTCTCAAAAAGAACTTAATTTACGACAACAGCGTTGGCTCGAGTTCCTTGCACCTTATGATCTTGATATTCTTTATACCCCCGGTAAGGGTAATCGTGTCGCCGATGCTCTTAGCCGTAAGCAACAAGCAGTTGTTTCTATGATGATATCCGAATGGAACGATCTCGAGATCTTATCCACTTGTGAGATTCGAGAGCGCGTATCCGATTTATGCTCATCGCTTTTTTTATGTAGCCTTGAGGCTCATCCTTCTCTTTTAGACCGCATTCTTGAAGCTCAAGGGCTAGATTCTGAATTGGCTCTTCTTGGCAAAAATGTTAAGGATAAAATTGATATTGAAGGTTTGAAAGACTTTGATATTGATTCTCGTGGCGGCATTCGAAAATTTGGTAGACTTATCGTACCAAATATTGGAGATCTTCGTAAAGATATTTTAGAAGATTCCCATCGTTCTAAATTCACCATTCATCCCGGTAGTAGTAAAATGTACGCTGATATGAAGCGACTTTATTATTGGGAGGGAATGAAATCTGATATTGCTAACTTTGTTAAGTGTTGCATGACTTGCCAACTTGTCAAGGCCGAACATCAAAGGCCTGGTGGGTTATTGCAACCTTTAGAAATTCCAATTTGGAAGTGGGATCAAATTTCCATGGACTTTATAGATGTCCTTCCCCGTTCTCGTTCGGGTCATGATAGCTTATGGGTGATTGTTGATAGACTTACTAAATCCGCCCATTTTATTCCGGTTTGGTCTAACCAAACCGTTCCTCTTTTGGCCAAACTATTTGTCAAGAAAATTGTAAAATTGCATGGAGTTCCTACTTCTATTGTTAGCGATCGTGATCCATTGTTTACTAGTGGATTTTGGAAGAGTCTTCAAAAAGCTTTAGGAACGAAGCTTAATTTTAGCACCGCTTATCACCCCCAGTCCGATGGACAAACCGAGCGTGTGAATCAAACTCTTGAAGATCTTCTTCGTGCTTGTGTGCTTGATTTTGGTGGAAGTCGGGAAGATCATATTTCACTTGTTGAATTTTCCTATAATAATAGCTTCCAATCTAGTATTGGTATGGCACCTTTCGAGGCACTCTACGGAAGGCCATGCCGATCTCCTTCTTGTTGGCTTGAGGCCGGTGAGAAGCTGGTTTTAGGTCCAGACTTTATTCGTGATTCCACGGAAAAGATTGAACTTATTCGACATAGGATGAAAGAAGCCCAGAGTAGACAAAAATCCTATGCCGATAATCGAAGAAGGAAATTAGAATTTTCTGTTGGGGATCCTGTTTTTATTCGAGTTTCACCTATGAAGGGTGTTGTACGTTTCAGTCGATTGGGGAAGTTAGCGCCTCGATATATTGGGCCATTTCCTATCACTGAACGTATTGGTTCCATGGCTTATCGCCTTGCATTGCCAGCTCGGTTTTCTGCTATGCATGATGTATTTCACGTTTCTCAATTACGGAAATGCCTTTGGGATTCCGATTCTATTCTTGAGCCTGCTGTTGTGGAAGAAATTGAAGTTTCGCCGAATTTAACTTATGAGCAGCATCCTATTCGAATTATAGCTTCTGAGGTTAAACGACTTCGAAATAAAGATGTTCCGCTTGTGAAGGTTCAATGGTCCTCAAATCCTAAGGATTGTTCTTGGGAATCCAGAGAATTCATCGAGCGTACACATCCGGACTTGCTTACTCCTACTCCTTGAGGTGAACTTCTTATTTCAAAATTCCTCTTGTGTTAATATGCTTTTATGGTTGTTACTTTTTATTTCCATCTTACATATATTGCGAGGATGCAATTTCTTTAAGGAGGGGAGTCTGTAACAACCCGCATATTTATCGAGTTTGTATTTAAATATTTTATTTAAATATTAACTCGTTAATCGGATTTTGGTCCTAAAAGCTACTTTTTGCAAATGGTCAAATTAGGACTTGAGACCTCATCCATTGAGTTCGAAATGTCGTTTACAACTTTTTTAAGCATAAACATCGATAGGTTTGGAGTTAGTGAAATTTCACTAACTTTTCCCGCTTTGGACTTTGGGTTAGTTTAGCCTATTAAGCCCAAGTTTCAACCCTCTTCTCCTCACTCTTCATAAATTTCCTAACTAATCAAGCTTTGGCATTAATGGTGGAGGGAATGGGAAATTAAAATTCCAAAACTCAAATTCAATTGCAATCCGTCTTTCTACTCCAAATTCAAGAAGAAGACATTGGATTCAAGCTTCTTGTGCTTAGATAGAAGAAGGATTGATTCTTGCTTGCTTAAAACTTCATTTTCATTGATTTTTGGTGCAAAGGTGGGATTTTTATCTCATAATTCTAGCCTATAACTATATTGGACTGTTGGGAATGATTCCCTATCATTTTTGCATGCATGTTAGCATTTGGTTTGGATTGGATTGGCGAAAAACTCCAACTTTTAGCCTTTTGGTGAATTTTCTGCACTTAGGTCGTTATGGCCATTTTTAGGTCGTTCGGAGTTAAGTCGTTCGTCCATAGGTCGTGAGTCGTTCACGAGTTAACCCTAGGTCGTTCTGGCCATTTTTAGCTCGTTCGGAGTTAAGTCGTTCGTCCATAGGTCGTGAGTCGTTCACGAGTTAACCCTAGGTCGTTCTGGCCATTTTTAGCTCGTTCGGAGTTAAGTCGTTCTTCCATAGGTCGTGAGTCCTTCACGAGTTAACCCTAGGTCGTTCTGGCCATTTTTAGCTCGTTCGGAGTTAAGTCCTTCGTCCATAGGTCGTGAGTCGTTCACGAGTTAACCCTAGGTCGTTCTGGCCATTTTTAGCTCGTTCGGAGTTAAGTCGTTCGTCCATAGGTCGTGAGTCGTTCACGAGTTAACCCTAAGTCGTTCTGGCCATTTTTAGCTCGTTCGGAGTTAAGTCGTTCGTCCATAGGTCGTGAGTCGTTCACGAGTTAACCCTAGGTCATTCTGGCCATTTTTAGCTCGTTCGGAGTTAAGTCGTTCGCCCATAGGTCGTGAGTCGTTCACGATTTAACCCTAGGTCGTTCTGGCCATTTTTAGCTCGTTCGGAGTTAAGTCGTTCATCCATAGGTCGTGAGTCGTTTACGAGTTAACCCTTAAGTCGTGCAGCCCTTCAGTCACGCAACCCTTAAGTCGGTTACGAGTTATCCCGATAGGTCGTTGGACCCTTAACTCGTAGATCGTTGGACTTTATCTCGTTAGGTCGCTCCTGGCCTAACCCTTAAGTCGTGCAACTCTTAAGTCGTGCAACCCTTAAGTCGTGGAACCCTTCAGTCACGCAACTCTTAAGTCGGTCACGAGTTATCCTGTTAGGTCGCGACCTCTGTTAAGTCGGCCATGTTGGGTCGTGAGTCATCGTTAGGTCGCGAACACCTCTACGTCGCAACCACTAAGTCGCTTGACCCCTTAGACCCCTAGGTCGCAACCGTTAGGTCGCTCGACCCTATCCCTCTTAGGTCGTTAGACCCCCTTTTTGTCTTCACTAGGTCGTACCGTTTTGGACGGGGCGCTGCCCGGCACCCCGCCGGGGGCGCTGCCCCCTGGACCCCCGTGACCTGACCGGGCATGTCGAACCCCGTAAGCGGTGGCGTTGCCCCCGCACCCCCACCATTGGGGGGTTGCCACCCCCCCTGGACCCCCCCTCCGTAGGGGATCTTATCTGAAAAACATTGAGCTGATTTCCTTGGATTTTATTCACATCTCCGTTTGCGATTTTTGTGACTGATTGTTTCTACAATTGCTTCTGTGTTTTGTCACTTTATAATATAAAGGTTTCAATACTAGTAGTAAATATCAAAACTCTTTTAACAAACAATTTCAACTCTATTTTTAATAACAAAGCTCTTTTCTTAAACCGTTTTCCAATCTATTAGTATATACAAACCTTTACCTCACTCGGATGAGAAATCTAATTAAACGACTTAGTAAAACAAGTGGTATGAAACGCTTGCATTTACTTCATCGGTTAATTCTTGGACTTGTTCGATTGAACCTCTTGTGACAATTTTATTAGTGAAGGTTTACAGTTTGTTCGTAAATATTAAAGTTAAGCAAGTGGTTATGGGACATGAAGCTAAACTTCTATATTTACTAGCTTAGTGTAATTGACACATCTCGTTGATCATGACGATCATTCTGATGATTTAGACTAGCAACTGTGCGATGTCTCTTATTGCTAGGTTAGACTAGACACCACTTGTGTGATTCCACTCACACATACCTTTTTGCATTTTGGTTAGTCTGGACCTTAATCTGTGTGATTCCATTCACACATGTAGGGTAGCTCCCCTTGGTCTTCGGACCGTCATGTGATAGGCCTCTTTCTCTTTTCTATGATTTCTGGACTTCTTGCATTGATTTGATTTTTAGAATTTATGTCATTGACTTGTTATGAGTACAAGTTTGGGGTATGATGCCCTTTCTGAATCTTTGAGAAGATTCTTGTGATATTGATTATCTCTTATTGATTGATCTTCTGTTGATCATTATTTACATACTTATAGTGGTATGTCATTATGGATGTTTATGTTTATGCCATATCTTTTATGTTATATCATGTCATCTGATATTTATAGCTAGACTGACCCATTTATTAATTTCTTAAATAATACTCGGGTCAGACCGAATGTTACAGGTGCTTCTGCTTGACTTCTTCCCAGGGATTCATCACTCTGACTTTTGGCAAACTGTTTAGATTAGCAGTTTTTGTTGTATACACTTGAGATATAGACTCATAGTTGTATTCTTTTGTATAGCACGTGTTGCTATTCTTTTGTATTATCGTGGATCTTACTGACCACTACTCTGATGTACACTTTCATGTGTTAGTTATATATTCATATCTTCTTCCGCCTTTGTGATATGGATATCTGTGACTGATTTGTGATATGATTATTTCTATGTTTGTTTCCGAAGATTATTTATAGCCACCGTGTGATAAGCAATTACATGGATGGTCGCTCCTCAACAGCCTTATTCTCCGTGCTAGTTGACAGCACTACTCCGGAGTGTTCTTGGCTAGCGTGGGTATAGAGGTGGGGCGTCACACAGGGAGACGAGGAGGGTATGTGTGGTTGGATGTTGTGACAGTTTAAGTGGTTAGGTTAAGGGCTCGACTGATGATGATTGTCGGAGGTGTGCGATTTGAGTTTTTTGAAGTGAGAGCTTGGGAATGGGTTCGAGCTGATTGGGGAAGGTCTAGAAATGGTTGGGTGGTTGTTTTCCTCTTTTACTTTTGCTCTTGCAAATTTTGGGGAGGGGGTTCGACTGTTGGAGTGGGAGGACAGGGGTGTTAGGACAGATGGTCGAGACAGCTTCTGGTGGAGTTTAGGTAGCGTGCGGTGGTAGATATGGGGATCGTCGCTCCGAGTTAGTGGGTTACGCAAGTGAGAAGGAAGTATGAAGAAGGGTGATATCTTTGTTTATTTTTTATAAATTAATTTAGCAAATTTTATTATTAAAATGTGTGGTTATATGTTTAAAAAAATCGAAAGCTTACAAATCATAACTCTCTCATTAAAAGGGTTTAAATTAAATCTGGTTTGTCGTTAACGTTTGTAGTAACGAGATCTATGCGTAGAGACTATTTGGGAATTTTTGGAGCCAACTGGGATATTTGGTAATTCTATTCTAGATGTCCAACGAATTTAAAAATCAAAGTGAGTTAATCTCACTCAAATTGGGATTACGGCAACTTATTTTAAATAGTTAAAATTAGTTACCGGTTATTTGGTTGGATTTGATAATTACGATCAATTTGGATGTTATTATATAGTAGTATATATATAGCCATATATATATTTGGAGAGAATGATATTCCCGCATATATATAGCCGTTGAGACCCTATGTGCATCGTATAATACGGACGACCCTCTATACAGCGATATCCCCCTCGAAGTGGGATTGGTATTTTTATATTTTGCTAACATCTGAGGATGTAGGGAAATAGGTTGGAGGGAACCAACTAGATTCTTCAAAAATGTTGTATTTATTGTCATTTCAGTGGTATATGAAATGTTACATAATCTGTGATAGATTATATTGGAAAATTAAATTTATTGGATGATATGATGTTACTTGATGTATTTTTTGGCACTTTAAAAATATAAATATTGAATTTTTAAGGGAAAATTAAAATTAAAATGTTTACAGTAAAGATGGATTAATTAAAAAGTAATGAATTTGGGAAAAAAGTTAATAGTTTGAGTTTAAGATCCTATTAAATGATTCTGGAATATGGAAAAACAGAGATTTTTGAATAAATATGGATTAAAGAGTTTTTTAAAAAGAACTAAAGCGATATTGTTTAAGTATAAAGGAATATATTTTTTAAATTAAGATTTAAATGGTTTGGGAAAAATAAAAGGGAAAATGAACAACAAAATAGAAAAACTGATGTTCCAATCTTAATTAAGATTTTAAATCATAAAAAGGAAAGAATATGAAATTAGCGGGCTTTGGAATAAATTTGGGACAACTAAGAAGTTAAATTTTAGAACGAAATTAAACGTCCAAAATCGATTGAAAATCAATTAAGTGTTGTGAAACCGTTAAAATTGGGAAATGAGACTATGGGAATTATAAACGAGGTTTATACAATAATGTGAAGTTATTATCGATGGATAATTTGAAATTATAAATTCATGGTGGGAATTTACAACGAGATGGGCAAATCTTATTAAAAATAAATGGTAGATTTATTCAAAAATGTGAAAAGGAATTTACGGAATTGGGATGCAAATTAAATGGAAATAAATCGGGAAGGATTTATTAATATTGGTATGACGACCCGGAATTTCAAAGCATTTGAAATTGGAATTTTTAATTGGTTTTAAAAAAATTAAAAGTTAATTTTTAACTTGAATTCAAATATCTCTATTTGTTTGATAATTAAATTATTGAGTTTAATAAATTGAAATTGAGTAAAATATTGAATCTGGAGTTTTGAGCCTATTAAAAATAATTTGAAGGCTTATAAAATTTGTATTGATAGTACTGAGGATAGTAAAAGTGTTAAAATTGAATTTGGAAGTGTTTTATTAAGTTCTGAAATTTTATCGTTTAGATTAAATTTAAAATATAGCCTTCCGAGGCATAATCTTGGAATTCGACAAAACCAGTACTATCGGATCTGTAATATTGTATTATTATCGGGTTTCAAATTTCGTAGTGGGCGGAGTTGTTGTGTGAGCGTACGATACATAAACGCACTGAAATTTCTATCGAAAAATCAATTTAAATAATTTATATAAATAATTTGACCGGTCAATTAACCTTACATCATAACTTTTTCGTGCCACTGTAGCATGTGGGGGGACACGCAACCATCTTCTCTTGTTTCCCTTTTTCTTTACAAAAGTACAGGAAGACCATTTTAATAAGAAACCAAATCAAGCAAGGAAAATGGTCGATGTCTCTTTCGTTTTTGAAAAGAAACTAAATATTTTCAAATCGAACCTCGTTCGTATATAAAAAAATAGTAATAAAATAAATAGGGGAATCATGCGATTTTGCGGCGGCGACTTGTGTAGCTCCGGTATCGCAAGGATGGCGCAGCGTTCGAACTTGATTCAGGGAAAGGAGATGATGGCTAGGGATTTCGTCATTGCTTGAAGGTCGCGCCTTAGTTCATCGCGAAGCAGGAAGTGAAGTTGGATTCGAGCAGTGATTTAGGGTTTGGCTGCACGATTGGGTCAACGGTGGAGGTTTGAGCATCAGCTCTAGTCACACGGCTTGAGTGTCGGCGACATCGATTAATCGAAGACGTGGTCATTTGCTAGATCTCGACTGAGGATGGTTAAGGGGCGGCTTGCGTAGTTGAAAGGCTTGGCGTTCATGATCGTCATGGTTTTGGCGCGTCGTAGTTAGGGTGGTCGAAGTGAATAGGCTACGATGAGGCAGCGTGAGTGTCTCGAGTTGTTTGGTGGAGGCGCGTGCTTTTGGGTCGGAGTTCTGTTCGATCTGGGATTCTCGAGAAGGTACATTGTAGATTTATTTTCGTTTTCCAATCTGAAATATATATGTATGTAGATAGAGAGGAAGAAATAATTATATATACATGGAAAAATAAAATAAACAGTAATTTTAGTAGTCGGAGAAAACATGCAGTTTTTATATATACACAGAAAACAGAAATAATATATATGTATCTAAGATTTAGAAATGGGAATTTTAAATGGTAATTGGTTTGTCCGATTGTTTCGAATATTAATAAAATCATCTAATATTTATACAAGGTTTAAAATCAAGGAAACAAGCCGTTTGGAATGGATTGCAAACAGCAAAATAAAAGGTGAGTTAATCTCACTCGGTTGAATTTAAATTCAAATGATTGAATTTAAATAATTGGTTGAATGGTTGAATTGATTTGATGTGCTATATTATAGTATATATTACATCTTGGAATGATTGATTTCCCGCATTATTATAGCGGATGAGACCCTATGCGCAGCATAATAGCGGACGATATTAAATCCCATATACCGCGTTATTCCACCTCGAAGTGGAATTGGTATTGTGCCAACGTCTGTGGATGTAGGGAAACAGGTTGGAGAGATCCAACTGGATTCTTCAAATTTATCTAGATTATTTAATATTCTGTATTATGAATATTTGATATCCTTTGATGATTTTATTGTTAATTGAAATATTGGATGGTATGGTTGGATTCAATATCTCAGTATAATGAGTTATCAAAATCTATAGAATTGGATTTTTGAAAAGAAATAAAAGAGTAAAAATTTTAGTAAAATAATTTTAGGGAATTTGAATAAATTTAATAATGAATTGAAAAATAAAATAAAAATAAAAGCGATTTCAAAATTCTAACAAATATGGAAAAGGGGAATTTTGAATTAATAGGGGAATAATAAATTTTAAACTAAAGTGATATTAGTTTAAAGGATAAAGAAATTATTTTTAAATTTAAGGATAAAGTTTAATTAAAGGATAAGAAGGAATTTTGGAAATCTGAAATAGGTATTTTTAAAAGGTTTTAACTCATAATAAAGAAATAAAAATCTTAAAGTTAATGGATTTTGAAATAGATGAAGTAAGTGAAGGAATTTATTTCAAGTGAAGTAAAATTAGAAATCGATTGTAAATTTATTTTAGTGTTTAGAATTAAAATTTAAAGAAAAGTGAGATTTTGGAATTTATAGACTGAGTTAATGAGAATGAAGTGGATTTGGGTAATAAAATCAAAGAGAGAATTTATTTGTGGAATGGTAAATATGTTTAAAAATAAATGGTGATTTTTTTTAAAGGATGTGAAGAGAAGTATATTTCCTTGGATAACCAAGTATGGTTTTCAAAGAAATTTTAAATATAAGATAAAAGTTTTAAAGTTTCTTTAAAAAGGCATGTTTGGAAAATTTATTATTTCTAAAATATTTAAATTCTAAAGTAAATATTTTCTTTTAATCTATTATAGTAGTAATTTTTTAAAAGTGACCTATATTGTTTAAAAGAGAGAATCTAGTTTAATATTTTATAAAGTAACCTTATTTTCAAATATTCGTACAGTATGTGTTTTTAATAAATTATTGAAGTCGTTTTTAAAATAAATGTCTTAAAGTATATTTCAAAGCAAAGAGTTTAAATTATTTTAAAAATCTAAAGTTTCATGCTTGGTGATTTCAGTGGAAATAGAAAATATTTGGGAAATTTATTCTATAAAGGAAGATAGTTTGAAACTGTTTTCAAAAGGTTGAAAAGTAGAAATATATCTTGTGAAGCTATTTTTGGGATAAATAAATAATTTGGGGAATTAATATTTGGACGATGGTTATTCGTGAATAATAATTGATAGTTAAATAACCGACTATCAATATTGGCCAAATGCGCTGATCGTTTCGAAGAGACCGGGATCGAGATTTATTTCTCGAAAACCACTTCGATCCGGTTTGTACGTTTCGTGGGGAAACGAGTTTGGTTTCGAAGATGGAGCAGTGAAGTGCAAGGGCTAGTCGCTACTAACCCTGAGGATATTTCCAAAGTGGATGTAGTAGGAATAGTGCCTTCGGTTCCGTTCGAACCCAGGACGGACTTGTATGGACGAACGCTTTCTGAACATCGTCAGGTGGACGATGAGCATTCTAAGGGATATGTTCTAAAAAGGTAACGCTTAGCCTCAAGCCTCATCAATCGGGAATGACTGAAAATCAGGGATTTCGTCCTTGCTTGAAGATCGCGCCTTAGTTCATCGCGAAGCAGGTGGTGAAGTTGGATTCGAGCAGTGATTTAGGGTTTGGCCGCACGATTGGGTCAATGGTGGAGGTTTGAGCATCAGCTCGAGTAACGCGGCTTGAGTGTCGGCGACATCGATTAATCGAAGACGCGGTCATTTGCTAGATCTCGACTGAGGACGTTAAAGGAGCGGCTTGCGAAGTCGGAAGGCTTGGTGTTTATGATCGTCGTGGTTCTGGCGCTTCGTAGTTAGGGTGGTCGAAGTGAATAGGCTACGACGAGGCAGCGTGAGGGTCTCGAGTTGTTTGGTGGAGGCGCGTTCTTTTGGGTCGGAGTTCTGTTCGATCTGGGATTCTCGAGAAGGTACGTTGTAGATTTATTTTCATTTTCCAATCTGAAATATATATGTATATAGGTAGAGAGGAAGAAATAATTATATATACATGGAAAAATAACATAAACAGTAATTTTAGTAGTCAGAGAAAATATGCAGTTTTTATATATATACAGAAAACAGAAATAATATAGATGTATCTAAGATTTAGAAATGGGAATTTTAAATGGTAATTGGTTTGTCCGGTTGTTTCGAATATTAATAAAATCATCTAATATTTATACAGGGTTTAAAATCAAGGAAACAAGCCAGTTTGGAATGGATTGCAAACAGCAAAATAAAAGGTGAGTTAATCTCACTCGGTTGAATTTAAATATAAACTCAAATGATTAAATTTAAATAATTGGTTGAACGGTTGAATTGATTTGATGTGCTATATTATAGTATATATTATGTCTTGGAATGATTGATTTCCCGCATTATTATAGCGGATGAGACACTATGCGTAGCATAGTAGCGGACGATATTATATTAAATCCCATATACCGCGATATTCCACCTCGAAGTGGAATTGGTATTGTGCTAACGTCTGTGGATGCAGGGAAACAGGTTGGAGTGATCCAACTGGATTCCACAAATTTATCTAGATTATTTAATATTCTGTACTATGAATATTTGATATACTGTGATGAATTTATTGATAATTGAAATATCGGATGGTATGGTTGGATTGAATATCTCAGTATAATGAGTTATCAAAATCTATGGAATTGGATTTTTGAAAAGAAATAAAAGAGTAAAAATTTGAGTAAAATAATTTTAGGGAATTTGAATAAATTTAATAATGAGTTGATAAATAAAATAAAAATAAAAGCGATTTCAAAATTCTAACAAATATGGAAAAAGGGAATTTTGAATTAACAGGGGAATAATAAATTTTAAACTAAAGTGATATTAGTTTAAAGGATAAAGAAATTATTTTTCAATTTAAGGATTAAGTTTAATTAAAGGATAAGAAGGAATTTTGGAAATCTGAAATAGGTATTTTTAAAAGGTTTTAACTCATAATAAAGAAATAAAAATCATAAAGTTAATGGATTTTGAAATAGATGAAGTAAGTGAAGGAATTTATTTCATGTGAAGTAAAATTAGAAATCGATTGCAAATTTATTTAAGTGTTTGGAATTAAAATTTAAAGAAAAGTGAGATTTTGGAATTTATAGACTGAGTTTATAAGAATGAAGTGGATTTGGGAAATAAAATCAAAGTGCAAATTTATTTATGGAATGGTAAATATGTTTAAAAATTAATGGTGATTTTTTTTAAAGGATGTGAAGAGAAGTATATTTCCTTCGATAGCCAAGTATGGTTTTCAAATAAATTTTAAATATAAGATAAAAGTTTTAAAGTTGCTTTAAAAAGGCATGTTTGGAAAATTTATTATTTCTAAAATATTTAAATTCCAAAGTAAGTATTTTCTTTTAATCTATTGTGGTAGTAATTATTTAAAAGTGACTTATATTGTTTAAAAGAGAAAATCTAGTTTAATATTTTATAAAGTAACCTTATTTTAAAATATTCATATAGTATGTGTTTTTAATAAATTATTGAAGTAGTTTTTAAAATAAATATCTTAAAGTATATTTCAAAGTTAAGCGTTTAAATTATTTTAAAAATCTAAAGTTTTGTGCTTGGTGATTTCAGTGGAAATAGAAAATATTTGGGAAATTTATTCTGTAAAGGAAGACAGTTTGAAACTGTTTTCAAAAGGTTAAAAAGTAGAAATATATCTTGTGAAGATATTTTGGGATAAATAAATAATTTGGGGAATTATTATTTGGATGATGGTTGTTTGTGAATAATAATTGATAGTTAAATAACCGACTATCAATATTGGCCAAATGCGCTGATCGTTTCGAAGAGACCGGGATCGAGATTTATTTCTCGAAAACCACTTCTATCCGGTTTGTACGTTTCGTGGGGAAACGAGTTTGGATTCGAAGATAGAGCAGTGAAGTGCAAAGGCTAGTCGCTACTAACCCTGAGGATATTTCCAAAATGGATGTAGTTGGGATAGTGCCTTCGGTTCCGTTCGAACCGGGACGGACTTGTATGGACGAATGCTTTCAGAACATCGTTAGGTGGACGATGAGCATTCTAAGGGATATATTCTAAAAAGGTAATGCTTTGCCTCAAGCCTCATTAACCGGGAATGACCGAAAATCAGGGGTTATGCAGCAATGCTTCGTGGGTAGCCCCATTTGAGAGTAAGGTCATCTCTGTCTAGATGTCCCTTTATATATTTCGGCTGTGTGGCGGTTGTTGATCCCAACCGTGGGGTGATCATATTCAGAACTGTCCAGTAAGGGATGGTTCCGGCCTTATGTTGCAGTGGAGTGGGAGAACTCCTCGGTACTGTGATTTAGGCCACGTACTGTGACAGGTGGTACCCTAGTGCCTAGTCATTAGTTGGAAATCCAATCTCCCTACGTGCCTTAACGAGCTTTGTCTATATTACCCACTTTGTGGCTAGTAGGTGGAATTTAATAATGTAACAATTTCGGCTATTTGGATAAGTATTTGTATATAGACCAAATTATAATATCAGAGGACTTTATAAGAAATGATTTAGCTATCGTAAGGTAAAAACCCAACATGTTTATTTGTGGCGTGGTCTTACGAGGTGCTTTTGTTTTCAAAGAATTTTGAAACTTTAATAACCCAATTGAGTGTGGTTTTCTCACGCTGGTTTTTCAGACTGACTCGGGTGTTATTTAACTGTAACGATCGGGTCAGATCGAGTATTATAGGATACAGGATATGATGCTGTGGAGCTCAGGAGACGAGCTGGATGGCGATACGTACTTCCGTATTTGGTTATTATTCCGCGGTGCATCTAGTTGTATGATATTGATGTGGAACTCTGATGATGTACTTTAATGATGTATGTATAAACAGTTTTAGTTTTCTTTTGTGTAAAGATCAGTTAATATATATTATATTTTATTCCGCTGCGATGGTTATATTCTGATGTTGTTTTCTGTTTTCTCTTCTTCTACCTCTTCTTCTTAAATCAAATAGGTTCGTATTTCTGGACATCTTGAGTTGATTGATGTAGAATAGTGTTGACTCAAGGGGTATGGATTTGCAGGTCGTTACAGTGGTATCAGAGCGAAGGCCAGCGATAATCTTGGCTCTGGTGGGAATTACTCATTGAAATAGAGTTAATAGTACTCTAGACCGAGTTTGAGCGTATTAATATATATGAGCGCGTATTTGTTAGTGAATATAAAATGGTTTTATATGTGTTGATTGGTTTATTGAGTAGTTTATGGATTCGGGTCAATACGAGTAATTAACGTTATTGATAGGGATCTCTAAACACTTGAATAGAACAATTCGACACAGTATTGTTTTAAAGTAGGGTAAATGAAATAATTTTACCCAAATTATTTTTGTATATAAAAGGATATAATTTTTGTAAATTATTATAGTATTTGGATGCTTGATTGTTAAGGAATGATAATATTAAATTATTAACACTATTGTGTAGAAACTGAATAAGAAATTGAAACTTAGAACCAAAGTTGAAGAATAAATTTATATAACAAAATGGAATTTGAAATATAGATTATAAATGTAATTTATAAATTGAAATAAACTTCATATACAAATGAGATTTGTAAATGTAAACCTTAAAGGTGATTATAATTTTGAAATAGAATTCCAGAGAAACATTTGGAATTGAAATGAGATAAAATTCCAGAGAATGTTTGAATATAGAATTAAAGAAATTGCAATTTGGAATTTGTGGGAAAAATTTAAATTCCTTTGGGTTTGAAAATGGTTTCAAAAAGGTTTGGAGAAATAATAGTACTATTTCAAAAATATTTTTGTGTTGAATTTGAAATCTAGGAGATTTGAAATTAAAAAAATTTGAAAATGTTTTCAAAGAGATAAAAGCACTAAACTCTTCTTGGTCGCTAGAAAATAACTTCGGTGATGACTGCAGCATTATCGATGTTCATTTTCGAGTTTCCAAGAGAGGGCTTGCTACTTGGGTGTTTTGGGTCGGTGTTCGTTTGAAAACGTTAAATTTGATTTTAGAAATGCAAGGAATTTTGGATATAGGTGGTTTCAAGGGAAATTTGAAATGTTAAACGATTGTTTAAACTCTGGAATCTTAACTAAGAATGTTATGGCATATTATTATTTTGATAACTTGTAAATTTGGAATTTGTTGAAATAAAATTCAACTTGAAGGAGTTGAATTAAAAGAGTGTAGGAAACAAAATAAGTTAGAAAACCAATTCAATGTATTGAATTAAAAAGAATTGTGAATGGAGTGTAGATAAGTTGGAAACTTAAATAAATTTAAAAAAAGGGAATGGAAATTGAAAGTAATAGAATCTAGTGTATAAGAGTATATAAAAAAAAAGATGTGTAGCTAGATTTAACTGGAGTCGAGCTAAATAAAAATTGGTTGAAATAAATTCATACTGAAATAAATAAATGTAAACTAAGTAAGTATCGAATTGGAATAAATAAGCTTTGGAAGCTTATAAAAGAATTGAAAGAGCATTGAAATAAAATGTATAATTCCGAGTTAAAAAGTAAAACGTGAATGGATTAGTTGTCCATTGATGAAAGTATGAAAATAAATAAGTTTGTGACTTATAAAATTTAGAAGTGGAATAAATAAGCCAAAATAAAATTGATTTGAATTTTGGGAAGTGAATGAAAATTCAAAACTTAAATTATAAAATAAATTGACCTCCAGTAAAATAGTTAAATTGGTTTTGAGATAAAAATCAAATATTGGGTATAAAATTTGAATAAACTAATTGGTGATAAATTAGTTAATGAAATATGGAAATAGAAATGGAACTTGAATTGGTTAAATGCAAGTTGAATACCAATTTGATGAGACAACTGTTTGGTTTGTAAATAAATTATGGAATGAGTAATTGATATAATCAATATGGAATGTTCCTAAATTAATAAATGGATTCAAATAAAATGAGAATATAGAATGTAAAATAAATTGAACAGAATCGATTAGATGAAATCGAATTAAGTATAGATTGAATTTGTATCAATTCAAATTAATTATAAACTAGGATGGATATTCTATTAAATAAATTTCATTGAATTTGCATAAAGGTAATTGTCGTTTGAACGAAAAAGAGATTATATAAATTCTATGGATTAACAGAAGTAAATAAATTGATTTTGGAATCAATTGTAATAAATATAATTTTGTTTGGATTAATTGAATGGAACGTAAGCAATGAAGTATAAACCATTTAAATGGAACGAAATAAGAATAACGTAAGTATAATGGTGTGTGAATGAATAGAAAGCATTTAAGATTGTGTTGCAACCTTATAAGTTTGCTTTTAGAAGTGTTTAGTGCATATGGCTTATGTTATGCATGTGTTTAGCTATTGAAATTAAGTGAAATGTTAAATAAACTTTGTATATTTGTCACTTACATGTTTAATTTGAGTAAGTACAGGTTTTTGGAAGTCATTTGGTTGGGTTTGATCGTGTAAATTGCTAAAATAAATAACCGTTTGCTTAAAAATGCTAAATAAGGTACGCCTATGAAAAACAAATAGGAAATATGAACTATTTTTCTGTTTCCCGACCGTGTTGGTCGATGTATATATATTTAATTCTCTTGTCAAATTGCAAAAGCTCCTCCGTACAAAGGAGACTCTGCCAAAAATTTCCAAAAATTTTGGGAGTTAGAATTATTTTTAAAATTTTCACTAACAGTAAAGGATTTAAAAGAAATTGGTAAGCAAATAGATATGAAACCGACTGTTGAAATCTAATTTAAATTGTATATGTAAAGTAAGATGAACTGAAGAAATTGTTCAAAGAAATTAAAGATATAAAGTTTGCAAACAACTTTTATTTGAGATATAAAAACAAATTAGTAAGTGGAATTAATTTAAGGAATGATTAATCGTATATTGTTTGAAATGGGATGAATTGAACTCAATATTTTGAATTGGAAGGGGAATTGAACTGAAGTAAAATTGAAAATGAAATTTGGATAAAAGATGAGAATAAAAGAATTGAGGTATGAAATAGGTTCGCAAATTGAAGCAAATTGAATTTATTTTGAATTGGAATACAAAAAGATTAAAACTGGAAGTTGTGACAAGGGAAAGTGTGAATAAGTGAATAACAATCAAAATAAATGAGAATAAAAAAGAAATTGATATATTTGATAATCAATTGGGGCAAATACGTAGGACGTACGTATATTATTTTATTCGCATAGCTATTTGATCCAGATTTGAGCACAGAATTTCGAGATAATTTTACCGATCCGAGTTAAGATTTTTCACTCGATTTTCGACGGCGAACCCTGGATATGGATTTTTGATTGATTCCGGAAATTCTCTATCATAGTTTGTGGCTATGCAAGGAGAATGATGGTTTCTGATCAAGAGACCAGATCTGAGTCCGCACTAGGAAGTCGGGTGGACGATACTAGTTCGGAAGTGAAATTGTGTGATCGAGTGAGCGATCAGATTTGGTTTTGCGTACGGATGATGTATGTGCATCGTACGGGCTTAAATGGAATGAATATTGAAATTTTGAAAAGAAGTCAATAAAATAATTTTTAATGTTGTGATTGGATATTATTGCTAAGTAGAATATGCAGGTATTGTTAAAGAAAAGGATAAATGGGTTTTGATGGCAGAAGATAAATAAAATTCCCCAACAAACGGTATGTATTTAAATTTCAGTATGAAATCGGATTAGGTTTTTGGATCTAGCCACTTGGCTTTTTGTTTTCTTTTTGGATTTGGGAGGCCGTAGTGCCACTTTGTAGTTGTACCGAGCTAGCCGTGCAAAGGAGACACTAGAAAATTTTTCCAGAAATTTAGAGAGTTAGAAAATTTTTGAGAAAATTCTAATAATTTTAAATTTGATTTAAAATTGAAATTTGAATTATTGAGTAAGTAATATTGTTTGAAACTATGGGAAAGTTGGGAAAGATTAGTAAGAATGGTTATGGGTCTTTTATAAAAAGATAGTTGGTAAGAAGTTGAATTGTTGGGTTTTAGGAATAAGTAAACGGGTATTGGACAATTCTTCCTAACTAGTAATTTTGGGGACGAAATTCTTTTAAGGGGGGAGGAATGTGACGACCCGGAATTTTTAAGCATTTGAAATTGGAATATTTAATTAAATTTAAAAAAATTTAAAAGTTAATTTTTAACTTAAATTCAAATATCACTATTTGTTTGATAATTTAATTATTGAGTTTAATAAATTGAAATTGAGTAAAATATTGAATCTGGAGTTTTGAGCCTGTTAAACATAATTTGAAGGCTTATAGAATTTTTTTTGATAGTACTGAGGATAGTAAAAGTGTTAAAATTGATTTTGGAAGTTTTTTGTTAAGTTCTGAAATTTTATCGTTTAAATTGAATTTAAAATATAGCCTTCCGAGGCACAGTCTCGGAATTCGACGAAACCAGTTCTATTGGATCCGTAATATTGTATTGTTGTCGGGTTTCAAATTTCGTAGCGAGCGGAGTTGTTGTGTGATCGTACAATACACAAACGCATTGAAATTTCTATCGAAAATTCAATTTAAATAATTTATATAAATAAGTTGAACGGTCAATTAACCTTACATCAACAAAAATTCGTGCCACTATAGCATGTGGGCGGACACGCAACCATCTTCTCTTGTTTCCCTTTTTCTTTACAAAAGTACAGGAAGACCATTTTAATAAGAAACAAAATCAAGCAAGGAAAATGGCCGATGCCTCTTTCGTTTTTGAAAAGAAACTAAATATTTTCAAATCGAATCTCATTTGTATATAAAAAATAATAATAAAACAAATGGGGGTAATCACACAATTTTGGGGCGGCGACTTGTGTAGCTCCGGTATCGCAAGGGTGGCGCAACGTTCGAACTCGATTCAGGGAAAGGAGATGATGGCTAGGGATTTCGTCATAGCTTGAAGGTCGCGCCTTAGTTCATCGCGAAGCAGGCAGTGAAGTTGGATTCGAGCAGTGATTTAGGGTTTGGCTGCACGATTGGGTCAACGGTGGAGGTTTGAGCATCAGCTCGAGTCACACGGCTTGAGTGTCGGCGGCATAGATTAATCGAAGACGTGGTCATTTGTTGGATCTCGACTGAGGATGGTTAAGGGGCAGCTTGCGTAGTTGAAAGGCTTGGCGTTCATGATCATCGTGGTTTTGGCGCATCGTAGTTAGGGTGGTCGAAGTGAATAGGCTACGATGAGGCAGCGTGAGTGTCTCGAGTTGTTTGGTGGAGGCGCGTGCTTTTGGGTCGGAGTTCTGTTCGATCTGGGATACTCGAGAAGGTACGTTGTAGATTTATTTTCGTTTTCCAATCTGAAATATATATGTATGTAGATAGAGAGGTAGAAATATTATATATACATGGAAAAATAAAATAAACAGTAATTTTAGCAGTCGGAGAAAATATGCAGTTTTTATATATACACAGAAAACAGAAATAATATATATGTATCTAAGATTTAGAAATGGTAATTTTAAATGGTAATTGGTTTGTCCGATTGTTTCGAATATTAATAAAATCATCTAATATTTATACAAGGTTTAAAATCAAGGAAACAAGCCAGTTTGGAATGGATTGCAAACAGCAAAATAAAAGGTGAGTTAATCTCACTCGGTTGAATTTAAATTCAAACGATTGAATTTAAATAATTGGTTGAATGGTTGAATTGATTTGATGTGCTATATTATAGTATATATTACATCTTGGAATGACTGATTTCCCGCATTATATAGCGGATGAGACCCTATGCACAGCATAATAGCGGACGATGTTATATTAAATCACATATACTGCGTTATTCCACCTCGAAGTGGAATTGGTATTGTGCCAACGTCTGTGGATGCAGGGAAACAGGTTGGAGGGATCCAACTGGATTCCTCAAATTTATCTAGATTATTTAATATTCTGTATTATGAATATTTGATATCCTTTGATGATTTTATTGATAATTGAAATATTGGATGGTATGGTTGGATTGAATATCTCAGTATAATGAGTTATCAAAATCTATAGAATTGGATTTTTGAAAAGAAATAAAAGAGTAAAAAATTTAGTAAAATAATTTTAGGGAATTTGAATAATTTAATAATGAATTGAAAAATAAAATAAAAATAAAAGCGATTTCAAAATTCTAACAAATGTGGAAAAGGGGAATTTTGAATTAATAGGGGAATAATAAATTTTAAACTAAAGTGATATTAGTTTAAAGGATAAAGAAATTATTTTTAAATTTTAGGATTAAGTTTAATTAAAGGATAAGAAGGAATTTTGGAAATCTGAAATAGGTATCTTTAAAAGGTTTTAACTCATAATAAAGAAATAAAAATCTTAAAGTTAATGGATTTTGAAGTAGATGACGTAAGTGAAGGAATTTATTTCAAGTGAAGTAAAATTAGAAATCGATTGTAAATTTATTTAAGTGTTTAGAATTAAAATTTAAAGAAAAGTGAGATTTTGGAATTTATAGACTGAGTTTATAAGAATGAAGTGGATTGGGAAATAAAATCAAAGTGAGAATTTATTTGTGGAATGGTAAATATGTATAAAAATAAATGGTGATTTTTTTTAAAGGATGTGAAGATAAGTATATTTCCTTGGATAGCCAAGTATGGTTTTCAAAGAAATTTTAAATATAAGATAAAAGTTTTAAAGTTTCTTTAAAAAGGCATGTTTGGAAAATTTATTATTTCTAAAATATTTAAATTCTAAAGTAAGTATTTTCTTTTAATCTATTATAGTAGTAATTATTTAAAAGTGACCTATATTGTTTAAAAGAGAGAATCTAGTTTAATATTTTATAAAGTAACCTTATTTTCAAATATTCGTATAGTATGTGTTTTTAATAAATTATTGAAGTCGTTTTTAAAATAAATGTCTTAAAGTATATTTCAAAGTAAAGCGTTTAAATTATTTTAAAAATCTAAAGTTTCGTGCTTGGTGATTTCAGTGGAAATAGAAAATATTTGGGAAATTTATTCTATAAAGGAAGATAGTTTGAAACTGTTTTCAAAAGGTTGAAAAGTAGAAATATATCTTGTGAAGATATTTTTGGGATAAATAAATAATTTGGGGAATTATTATTTGGACGATGGTTGTTTGTGAATAATAATTGATAGTTAAATAACCGACTATCAATATTGGCCAAATGCGCTGATCGTTTCGAAAAGACCGGGATCGAGATTTATTTCTCGAAAACCACTTCGATCTGGTTTGTACGTTTCATGGGGAAACGAGTTTGGTTTCGAAGATGGAGCAGTGAAGTGCAAGGGCTAGTCGCTACTAACCCTGAGGATATTTCCAAAGTGGATGTAGTAGGAATAGTGCTTTCGGTTCCGTTCGAACCCAGGACGGACTTGTATGGACGAATGCTTTCTGAACATCGTCAGGTGGACGATGAGCATTCTAAGGGATATGCTCTAAAAAGGTAATGTGTAACGAACCGTTAAATTCGATGATTTTAAATGTGATAATTTAATAGGATTTCTAATTTAATTTAGAATGAAATCCAAACGAATTAAGTAGAAAAAGGATTCTCACCTGGATATGGAATTTAATATGAGAAATTTATGAAAATTTTAAATGGTTTTAATGCAATGAAAGATTTTAAACGGTAAATGGGAATAAATTAAGGAATCATATTAGTTCCAGTTAATAGATTACGACTTGAATGAGATTCCAATTTAATAAAATCATTTAAATGTTATGATTTGATTTTTATGGACTATGAGAAATACAAATGTAGGGATTTGATTAATATATATGTTATTTGTTCAGGGTATTGAATAAAATGGGGAATCCAATTTAAATTAATGATAATAACGTTGATATTAGTTAATAAATAAATTTCAATGCAATGCTCATAAATGAATGAAATGAAATGAATATATGTAAAACGTATACTAGGTTATTTATCAAATAGGAGGAAGGAAGAATGAATATCGAATTTATTTATGAATAAATATATATATTAAATAGTAATGAAATGTAAAGTAAATGGCGATTGTATAAAACCAATGCAATAAGATTTTCTAATAGTAACTGAATGTAGACGTGTGAAATAGAGTTAATGACTATAATTATTGTACGTTACTTATTTTATTAGCTGTAAATGTTAATCTGGAATCAAATTCAGTTTATCCCCAAAATTTCTGCAGTTAAAGTGGAATAAATTGGTAAATGAAGAATGTTGGATCCAAATAAGTTGTAACCAAGGAAAATCCCATTTTTAATAAGATATGCGGGAAAAGAAACGAAACCAAAATGAAAATGTGCAAATATAAAATGTAATGAAATTCTAAGTAATAATGACTTTGTTAGTTAAGTGAAAACTGATTTAATATTAAGTTGTAACTGGATAAAAATCAAATTTATTTGGAATTGATTTGCAATCAATTGAATTTATTGCAATTAGATGGATTCAATATTTAAAATAATTATGTAAATATTATTTGGAAGAAATTGAAGTTATTTGGGTAATAAGTATTGTAATTGGCTAATTTAGATACTTTAAAGTGAAACGAAAATTATTAACGCAATAGTTTGATTGCAATATTTAATTCATCTAATTGATGATAAAGATTTGTTAGATTTATTTCATAGAAATTTTGGGGCATTTAATAGGTAATTGTTGATTTTGAATCGAATTAAAGGGATTACTGAAATCAAAATTTAGCAACTTTTAAACCATTGCAATTGATTTAGAATATAAAGAGTTGTCTATTTAATTGAGTTAAATTTTTGAAATTGCGTTGTTACAATTAAATGGGAAATAAAACATTTAAGGATAACCAGTATTCAAGATTTACCATCTATTTAGTATAATAATTGTAACTGATAATCAACTGCAATAAGCAATAAATAATTATTACGTTAACGTTAATTGAAGTGATATTTGAAATTTAATATTTAGGAATTATGTAAATAGAAGTTCAGATGAAATTGGAAATATTTACATATTGAAATATGAATCCAATGATAAATTCTTCTATTTGACAATAATAATGGAAAGTAAATTTAATTAAAATTTTGGAAATTTAATTTATAATTTGATGAAATTAATAAAATTCGGGGATTTCTAAAATTTTAAATTCGACAAGTTTAATTTTGTTTAAATTAGTGTAGGTGATTAGAAAAATTTATAATAATAAGAATCGTCAATTATCAAAAAGAAATGGGAAATTTGATTTAATTGACTAATTTTTAATTTATTTAATAAATATAAAAATAGCCATTTTTGTCACGGACTCGGATTTCGACGAAACCAGTTTCATCGGATCCGTATCAGTGAATTACTGTAGGGTTTCAACTTTCGTATCGATCGGACTTGTCGTTTGATCGTACGGACGCGAAACGCCTTGAAATCGATTTAATTAAAATCAATTTGAAATCAATTAGAAATTTTGTTTTCAGCATAACTTCTTCATACGATCAAATTTGGACGTGAAACTTTTTCCATCGCGTTCAGAATATTTTAAAATACCTATTTGGATATATGGGTTTAATAAATTTCGTTCCGGGGTTTGAACGGGCTTTTTGGGCCATAGTTTGTTCCGCACGTTCATCTATCTGGTCTATCTACTCTAAATCCAACCCTACTTATAAATAGACGATTATAAACCCTAGCCTCCATCTTCTATCATTTGTCTATACATTCATTTTCTTCATCTCTTTCTCTTCCTCAATGGTTGCAAAACCTAGATCTATCTACAGTTCAAAATCAAAAGTCAAAATTCAAACCCTCCAGAAAAATTCCACAAAAATATATGTCATAGTTCTCGAGATGCGTAATCTGCTGGTGTGATTTGTTTTTCGATTGGAGCTATCGTTCGTCTAGTAAAATTCAAACCATTTTCGGCCACTCATCATCGTCGCAACAAAACTCGCCCGATCGGAAAAATGTTTCTGGGTATTATGGAGATAACCGAGGGGTTTGCATCAGTATAGTTTTTGGGTCGAATCAACGGTGGGATTTGCGGCAAAAATTGAATTAGGGTTTCGGCCCTAGGCTTAGAGGCGGCGAGGGCGGCCACCAGGGGCGTGCGCACATGTACAGTGGGGTGCGGCTCGGCGAGCTGGAGGTGATGGAGGTAGTCCGGGGCGTCACGGTGGCCTGAGGTGCGCGAGGTCGGTGGTCAAAGTCTCGGTCAAGGCTTGAATTTGGGTTCGAACGTGAGTTTGGGCGCGTCTCTGGTGCAGGGTTCTCGTGCATACGTTCAATGTGAGGGAGAAGGATATTGACGTGGCAAATCATAGTAATGTGTTCCATTTTGTATTTTATATTTTATGTTTTCATTTGCAATTTTCGACATAACGTTCTCATACGAACTCCGTTTGACGCGAGATTTTTTTTGTTAGTATCGTAATAAAATTCCAGACGCGTTGACGCTGGTTTGGATAGATTTGGAGAACGTCAAATTTTGGGTTTAAATTGGATTTAAATCCAATTTAAATTCTAAAGGTGAGTGTTTTAACCCACTCACAACTTCTAAAAGTTTTTATATTTGTTAAATTTATTTTAAATATGAGTAGAAATTTATTTATGATTGTTGGCGTGTTTTATTCAGCATATCTGTTAAATCGCATTTATTTAACTTAACTGTTAATTTAGTTCATTTATTGCATATTAATTAACAGTTAGAATTTATTTATTTGCATATAAACTACTAGTTAAACAGTTATAAATTTAATTGAATATAAAATGTTAGTTAATAACTGTCAATTATTTCTTGTTATATTGTATATATATTGATGGTTGTTAAATTGATGATGTTTGAAATAATTTTGATTGATGATGGGTGAATGGATGTTTTATTGTATATCATTAAACTACAAGTTATCATGAATTTTTCATTTCATTCGGGATTGTGGTTTGAAATGATATACAACCGCAAATTTTATTTTTAAATTGCGGATTGAAATGATAAATATCCATATCACTTGACCATAGGATAGAAAATTTTATACAGGCACCGTGGTCTATGTATAAAATATTTTAAAGTGATTTCTACGGTTTGTATGGAATACGATTTATAATTTTTAATTTTGATAATTTCTTCTATATATATACATACGAAGTTAGAGATTTTGAATTTAAGCTGTGTATAAATCTCTTAAATAAAAATGGAAAAATTGAGAAAAATGGAGTTTGGTAATTATATCATATGTTTAATGTTTAAGTTTGGAAATTTTAAGATATGATATTTATAACCGGACTTTTCCAAGATAATTAAAAATGAATATGTTAGTATAAATTAAATTGAAGAAAATATTTAATTGTTAGAAATTGGACTTTTATTTATGGATTTTATGTAAATATTCAAGACTAAATAATAGTACGTTTAATTTGCTGAAAGAAAAATTTCCAACTTTAGTTTTGAAATATTAATACTCCAAATGGATATATATATATAGAAATTGAAGTAGTTTTGGAACTTGAAAGTGATATTTAAATTTTGGTATAGACTTTAAATAAAGAAACATATTTGTAAAGCCATGGAAATTATTTTTTCTTTACAAAGTTACCTTAAAGTTAAACCATTTATTTTATATACCGTTGAATATCCAAACCATTCAAGTTTAGAAGTTATGGTTTTAAAAGTATGAATTCCGAAATATTATGTTTTGAAAGTATAATTCAAATGTTTGGTTTCCAGATATTTTAAATTTTAAACCAGTATGATTTTGGAAAAGGATTATATTTGAGATAAAATGATATCATAATATTTTGGGTTTTAATTCGATATCGTATGGGAAATTTTATTCTGGTTTTAAAGTATAAACTATTTTTAAATGACCGAGGTGTTATAATAACGATGGGTTGGCAAAGAGACCGGGATCGGATATGGACATACTCTCTGTCGATACCGAAAACCACTTTGACTAACCGTGTACGCGGTGGAGATTTCAGAATGAAGTAGGTTGGTGGCGACGTTTCCTGTAAGGTAAATACGTGGACCCAACTCCCGTGAGTTGGCATAAGGTGGCTAAAACAGGAACGATTCTCGGGCCAATGAGGTCATTCCTCTGATCGAACGCACTCCTTCGATACTATACTCTGACTTTGGATTGTTTCGGTGGCCACTATTGATTTCTTTGATTTGGGGGTGTTAGTTCGAGGTGGGCGGTAGCTGCGGCTATGCGTTACCACCAGCCCGGATAGCAATTGGTATATCTACCCTGGCATCGCCTAGTTGTGCCGTGTCACCTACCCTAGCGCGCCTTATACGATTTTGGCTTTGTACCATACCTATGGAGTGCCCTCTGACGACGCCCAGTACGGGGGAGATACGGTACTGTATAGACTATGGGAATATATTTTGTGTTAAGGGCTATATGGGTAACCCCTTAACGCTATTTAAAAGTAAGTTTATTTTACAATTAGACACTATTATAATAGCGCAATATACTACATAGTAAATAGTTTAACGGATCCTTAGGAGATGTAAATCCCGAGCATCTCTTGAGTTACTGCACTCATATTTATTTTTATTAATTTAACCTACATAAGATCTTCTAGTTCTGACTCAAGTGTTTTGTCTTTTCAATTCGCTCGGGTCAGTCCGAGCGTTTCAGGATCAAAGACTTTAGCTCTGGAGGACGAAGACGGAGATTTCTGTTATTATTATAAATTATATTCCACTACACTCATAATTTTCCGCTGCATTGTCATATGGTATGTATACTCTGAGATGTATTGTATAATATAATCAATAGTTTTGTAAAACAGCTTTATAAACTGTATATTTTATTATTATATTTTATCCTTCCGCTGTGAGATTCTGTTTTGTTTTATTTCTTTCTTGTTTTTCTCATTTACCCCATAACAATCCGCCCTTCCGTATGGTTTGAATTGGCACGTGTGTCGATTTAAATCGTGCGAAAAGGCGGGATGTTACATCTGGTATCAGAGCGAGGTTTAGCGATAAGCCTTGGCTTTGTGGGGTTTGACTCTTTATTAATAGGGCAGTAATACCCTATGGGAGTCGCTGAGTGTATATATATGAGAGAGCGTATTTGTTAGTGTTATAAAAAGATTTTAATATTGTGTTAATCTGTTTCGTTTTGTATTTATAAATTCTGGTTGATGCATGGGACGCTGTGTCATCAATAGGGATTTCTAAATACTTAATAGGACAGACCGACACAATATCTGTTTTAATATAGGTGAATGAAATAATTTTGCCTATTATATTTTCTATATATAAAATAAATTTTTAAAATGATATTGTATATATATATACTTTGTTGCAATAGATTGGGTGTTAGGAATAAAATTTATATATAATAGGTAAATAAGATTGAATTTAAAACCAATGAAATTTGGAAATTTTAGAACTTAAGTCCGGGATTTTGAAATTTGCTTTCAAAGGATTTTGAAGTATAATAATATTGTTATAAATATTTTCCGATATAAATATTTCAGTATAATCCGGAAGAATTGTTTTAAAGAAGATTTTAGAGAAAAAAAGTTTTGTACTTTCCTCTCTGTCGTTGGAAAATAATTTCGGTGATGACGGCCGCATCATCGACTTTCATTTTCGAGTTTCGAAGGGGAAAGGCCACTGTGGTAAATTCTACTGCAGATTTATTTTGAAATTATTTAAAATTTTAATTGTTTTAAATATAATTAGAGATATAAAAGTTGTAAGAAATTATTTATCTATTATTTTTAAAATAAATTTGAAATTTGACCCGGTATTTAATTCTTAAATTTCCATTAATTAATAGTTTAAATTATTTTAGTGAAATAAAAGGTAAGTAATTAATGAATTTAAACCTCTAATTTAGGTAAGAGAATTAATGCAAAGTTATAATGGGAAATTTGAAATTTTTAACATATGAGTCAAAAAGTAATATTGTTGAACATTAAATTTAATTAAAAAAAATGAGATAAAACTTGTATAAGTTCTTTTGCATTTTCTTTAACATATATAACTTACCAAATATCAAAAGTTGAAATGTTAAATAAGAGATTGGAATAGAATATTACACAAGTAGAAATTTTGGAAAAAACGAAATATTCAGTGAATTGCTATATTAAATGAGAATTTAATGGTATAAACTTAAGGTAAGTATTATTAATAGGTGATTTTAAACTTAAGTATATAAAATGAATGTAACAACCCGCATATTTATCGAGTTTACATTTAAATATTTTTATTTAAATATTAAATCGTTAATCGGATTTTGGTCCGAAAAACTACTTTTTGCAAACGGTCAAATTAGGACTCGAGACCACTTCCATTGAGTTCGAAATGTCGTTTACAACTTTTTAAGTATAAACATCGATAGGTTTGGAGTTAGTGAAATTTCACTAACTTTTCCCGCTTTGGACTTTGGGTTAGTTTAGCCTATTAAGCCCAAGTTCCAACCCTCTTCTCCTCACTCTTCATAAATTTCCTAACTAACTCAAGCTTTAGCATTAATGGTGAAGAGAATGGGAAATTAAAACTCCAAGCTCAAATTCAATTGCAACTCCATCATTCAACTCCAAATTCAAGTAGAAGATATTGGATTCAAGCTTTGGATTGCTTCTCCTTGCTTTCAAGCTTCATCTTCATAAATTTTAGTGCAAAGGTGAGATTTTTATCTCACAATTCTAGTCTATAACTATATTGGACTGTTGGGAATGATTCCCTATCACTTTAGCATGCATATTTGCTTTTGGTTTGGATTGGATTGGCGAAAAACTCCGATTTTTGGTGTTTGGGAGAAATTTCTGCATTTAGGTCGTTCTGGCCGTTTTTAGCTCGCTCGGAGTTAGGTCGTGTGGACCTTAGGTCGTAGGTCGCGTACGAGTTAACCCCTAGGTCGTTCTGGCCATTTTCGTGTTTTCGGAGTTAGGTCGCTCAGGACCTTAGGTCGTAGGTCGTATGGCCGTTAGGTCGCTCTACTTTGGCTCTGGCCATTTTTGCTCACTCGCAGTTAGGTCGCTCACGACCTAGGACTTAGGTCGCTCGCGAGTTAGTACCATAGGTCGCTGGGCCATCTAAATGCTTGTTCGGTGTTAGGCCATAGGTCGTATGGACCTTAGGTCGTAGGTCGCTCGGTCTCTCTCACTTCGCTAGGTCGCTAGCTCGTGGCTCGCAGCTCGCGTTTGAGCTTAGGTCGTAGGTCGTGGGTAGGTGGGTCGTAGGTCGCTCGCCTATATCCTCTGGCCATTTCATCCCTTGGTCGCTTGACCTCTAGGTCGCGGGTACCATTAGGTCGCTCGGCCTTGTTTAGTGCTAGGTCGCTGGACCATTTAGGTCGTTCGACCCTTAGGTCGCGGGTTTTTAGGTCGTTAGGTCGTTAGGCCGTTAACCCACTAGGTCGCATGACCTATAACCTGTTAGGTCGCTCGACCGTTTACTCCATTAGGTCGCCCAACCCTACTACAAGTATTAGGTCGTATGACCTTGTTCCACTAAGTCGCTCGACCCTTAGGTCGTAACACATTAGGTCGCACGCCTTTCACACCATTAAGTCGTGAGTTTAATTAGGTCGCTCGGCCTTAAAACGTTAGGTCGCTTGACCTGTGCTATTGTCAGGTCGCTTGGCCATTTCAGTTAGGTCGCATGACCATAGAGTTGCTCCAGTTAGGTCGCTTGACTCCTTAGACCCCTAGGTCGCAACCATTAGGTCGCTCGACCCTATTCCCCTTAGGTCGTTAGACCTCATTTTGTCTTCACTAGGTCGTACCGTTTTGGTCGGGGCGCTGCCCCGCACCCCGCCGGGGGCGCTGCCCCCTGGACCCCCGCGACCTGACCGGGCAGGTCGAACCCCGTAAGCGGTGGCGTTGCCCCCGCACCCCCACCTTGAGGGGGTTGCCACCCCCCTTGGACCCCCCCTCCGTAGGGGATCTTATCTGAAAAATATTGAGCTGATTTCCTTGGATTTTATTCGCATCTCCGTATGCGATCTTTGTGACTGATTGTTTCTACACTTGCTTATGTGTTTTGTCACTTTATAATATAAAGGTTTCAATACTAGTAGTAAATATCAAAACTCTTTTAACAAACAATTTCAACTCTATTTTTAATAACAAACCTCTTTTCTTAAACCGTTTTCCAATCTATTAGTATATACAAGCCTTTACCTCACTCGGATGAGAAATCTAATTAAACGACTTAGTAAAACAAGTGGTATGAAACGCTTGCGTTCACTTCGTCGGTTAATTCTTGGACTTGTTCGATTGAACCTCTTGTGACAATTTTATTAGTGAAGATTTACAGTTTGTTCGTAAATATTTAAGTTAAGCAAGTGGTTATGGGACATGAAGCTAAACTTCTATATTTACTAGCTTAGTGTAATTGACACTTCTCGTTGATCTTGATGATCGCTTTATGAATTAGACTAGCAATTGCGCGATGTCTCTTTCATTGCAAGGTTAGACTAGACACCACTTGTGTGATTCCATTCACACATACCTTTCTGCTTTTTGGTTAGTCTTGACCTCATTCTGTGTGATTCCACTCACACATGTGGGGTAGATCCCCATGGTCTTCGGACCGTCATGTGATAGGCCTCTTTCCCTTTTTATGATTTCTGGATTTCTCGTGTTGATTTCTGGAATTTACGTCATTGACTTGTTATGAGTACAAGTTTAGGGTATGATGCCCCCTTCGAATCTTTGAGAAGATTCTTGTGATATTGATTATCTCTTATTGATTGATCTTCTGTTGATCATTATTTACATACTTATAGTGGTATGTCGTTATGGATGTTTATGTTTATGCCATATCTTTTATGTTATATCATGTCATCTGATATTTATAGCTAGACTGATCCGTTTATTATTTTCTTAAATAATACTCGGATCAGACCGAGATGTTACAGGTGCTTCTGCTTGACTTCTTCCCAGGGATTCATCACTCTGACTTTTGGCTAACTGTTTAGATTAGCAGTTTTTGTTGTATACACTTGAGATATAGACTCATAGTTGTATTCTTTTGTATAGCACGTGTTGCTATTCTTTTGTACTATCGTGGATCTTATTGACCACTACTCTGATGTACACTTTCATGTGTTAGTTATATATTCATATCTTCTTCCGCCTTTGTGATATGGATATCTGTGACTGATTTGTGATATGATTATTTCTATGTTTGTTTCCGAAGATTATTTATAGACACCGTGTGATAAGCAATTACATGGATGGTCGCTCCTCAACAGCCTTATTCTCCGTGCTAGTTGACAGCACTTCTCCGGAGTGTTCTTGGCTAGCGTGGGTATAGAGGTGGGGCGTCACAGCTTGGTATCAGAGCCAAACTTCGGAACAATGTAGAATAACTTAACAAGGATCATCGTCCTAGGTCTATCTTAGGAGTCATACCATAGGATTAATTTGAGTCTTCGTACCGACTCATCCTATTTCCTTTATGATTCCTTGTTTTATCTATCAAGATTGCTTGATGTTCATTGGTAAATAACCTTCTTCCTTCTCTTCTTTCTTTCTTTAAGGAAGAGAATGTCTAGACCAGGCCGTCCCAGAACTGGATCATCTGGTGCTGCTCCTCCGGATGGAGTTTTTATGACTGCTCAACAGCTTCTTGATTTAGTAACTAATGCTCAAGCAGCTGAAGCTAACCCGGAACCTACTCACCCAAAGTCGGGATTTGCACGCTTGTGCAGCGATTACACCAACTTGGGTGGGAAGCCCTTCAAAGGTTCGGAAAATATCATCGAGGTCCAGGCTTGGTTAAAATCATGCGATCGAATCTTTTCTCGCATGAATCTTATCGATCTCCACCGCGTTCAGGTGGCTTCCAGCATGCTCCAAGAGAGAGCATTGGACTGGTACGAACTCCTTATTTCAGAAATTAATGAAGCGGATCTCACCTGGGAGCAATTTCAGGGACGCTTCGAGTTAAAGTTTGTACCAGAAGCTGGGAAAGTAAGCTTGGCTCGACGTTTTATAGACCTTGTTCAAGGTCAATCCTCTGTGACTGATTACGTCGCAGCCTTCGAGTCGCTTTCCAAATATGCGGTTGAATACATCAACACCCCATTGAAGAAGAACCAGAGGTTCGTTTATGGCTTAAATAAGGGTCTTAAGAAGCCACTGCTCCTGAAACTAGAAGTCGCATTTGATCAACTCGTCGATATCGCTCTTCGTCTTGAAGAGGCTGATAGAGAGAGTGATGTTGAAGTGGAAGGCGCTAAACCAAACTTCAACAACAAGAAGAGGCCAAACAAATTCAAGGGTCCTTATCCCAACAAAAAGGGTAAGCAGGCAACCCCTGTGGCAAAGTATCCTTCTCTTAGTGGTGCGAGTTGCTTCAACTGTGGGTCTGGGGATCATTATGCGAATAAGTGCTCTAAGCCCAAATCTTGTCGCTATTGTAAGAGCCCAGATCACTTTATACATCAATGCCTCAAACGTAAAAGCAGGAATGAGGGAAAGTTAAATGTGGCTCAAGCCCCTGGCAACACATCTCGTGGCCAAGGTATTTCTCATTCCATTCTTGATGGTATTATTTTATTTCATGATCAACCTATTAGAGTTCTCTTTGATACGGGTGCATCCCATTCCTTTATATCAAAGGAACTGGTAGACACTTTTTCCTTAAGTGTTACTGCATTGATGACTTCTTTAAAAATTGCGAATCCTGTTGGTGGATCCGCAACTCTTAGTTTGCTTTGTAAAGATGTGGAGATTATTTTATGTGATTTTTCTTTCCTAGCCGATTTGCATGTCATGCGTTACTTAGGCTTTGGAATAATTTTGGGAATGGATTGGCTTAACCGTTATGAAGCCCATATCCTATGTCCTGAGCGGACTATTCATCTCCGACATCCACAATCTGTTAAACATATTTCTGTTAATCTTAAAGATTCAGAATCATGTTTGGTGGCATCTTTATATTCTTTAAATCCTCGTGATAACGATGATGATGATGAAGATGATATTATTTCTTGTATTCATGTTGTTCGTGAATTTTCCGACATATTCGAGCCCGTTTTAGGTTTACCACCTAAACGAGCAATTGAGTTCAGAATTAATCTTGTTTCTGGAGCTCAACCTATTACTCATCCTCCTTATCGCATGTCCAATAAGGAAAATGAGGAGATGCGTAAACAATTATCTGAGTTGGAGACGAGGCAATTTATTCGCTCTAGTTCCTCGCCATGGGGAGCTTCGGCTATTTTCGTAAAGAAATCCGATGGTACTCTGAGGCTCTGCGTTGATTATCGCAAGCTTAACGATCTTACTATTAAAAATAAATATCCTTTACCTCGGATTGATGATCTATTCGATCAGCTTAGTGGTGCTAAGGTCTTTTCACAATTGGACTTGGCTACCGGTTTCCATTAGCTTCGTATCGCTGAGGATAGCATTCCGTTGACATCATTCCGTACTCGATATGGATCTTATGAATGGCTTGTTATGCCATTTGGGTTAACGAATGCTCCCGCTTATTTCGTTGACCTCATGAATCGAGTTTTCAAAGATTTCCTCGATCGGTTTGTTCTCATATTCATTGATGATATTCTTGTGTATTCAAAAACCGAGGAGGAACATGAGAAACATCTTCGGATTGTATTGGAAACACTTAGGAGTAATCAATTAAAGGCGAAATTTTCTAAATGCCACTTTTGGCAATCTCGTGTGAAGTTTCTCGGTCATATTATTTCCGAATCCGGGATATCTGTGGATCCTTCAAAGATTGAAGCGATTCAAGATTGGAAGAGACCGGAGAGTGTGACAGAGATTCGTAGTTTTCTCGGATTGGCGGGCTATTACCGTCGTTTTATTAAAGACTTTTCTAAGATTGACGTGCCTCTTACTGGCTTGACTAACAAGGGAGTTAAATACATTTGGTCGGACAAATGTGAAGCCTCTTTTCAGAAATTGAAAGAACTCCTTTCCGATGCTCCTATTCTTGTTATTCCCGAAGGGAATCAAGATTTTGTTGTTTATACCGATGCTAGTCACGTTGGTTTGGGTGCCGTTCTTATGCAAAAAGAACGTGTTGTTGCTTATGCTTCTAGGCAATTGAAGCCGGCCGAGACTAGATATGCCACACATGATCTAGAGCTCGCGGCTATTGTTTTCGCCCTTCGAATGTGGCGTCATTATCTATTGGGAGAGAAATTTATTCTTTACACGGATCATAAGTCTTTGAAATATTTATTTTCTCAAAAAGAACTTAATTTACGTCAACAGCGTTGGCTCGAGTTCCTTGCACCTTATGATCTTGATATTCTCTATACCCCCGGTAAGGGTAATCGTGTCACCGATGCTCTTAGCCGTAAGCAACAAGCAGTTGTTTCTATGATGATATCCGAATGGAACGATCTCGAGATCTTATCCACTTGTGAGATTCGAGAGCGCGTATCTGATTTATGCTCATCGCTTGTTTTATGTAGCCTTGAGGCTCATCCTTCTCTTTTAGACCGCATTCTTGAAGCTCAAGGGCTAGATTCTGAATTGGCTCTTCTTGGAAAAAATGTTAAGGATAAAATTGATATTGAAGGTTTGAAAGACTATGATATTGATTCTCGTGGCGGCATTCGAAAATTTGGTAGACTTATCGTACCAAATATTGGAGATCTTCGTAAAGATATTTTAGAAGATTCCCATTGTTCTAAATTCACCATTCATCCCGGTTGTAGTAAAATGTACGCTGATATGAAGCGACTTTATTATTGGGAGGGAATGAAATCTGATATTGCTAACTTTGTTAAGTGTTGCATGACTTGCCAACTTGTCAAGGCCGAACATCAAAGGCCTGGTGGGTTATTGCAACCTTTAGAAATTCCAATTTGGAAGTGGGATCAAATTTCCATGGACTTTATAGATGGCCTTCCCCGTTCTCGTTCGGGTCATGATAGCTTATGGGTGATTGTTGATAGATTTACTAAATCCGCCCATTTTATTCCGGTTCGGTCTAACCGAACCGTTCCTCTTTTGGCCAAACTATTTGTCAAGGAAATTGTAAAATTGCATGGAGTTCCTACTTCTATTGTTAGCGATTGTGATCCATTGTTTACTAGTGGATTTTGGAAGAGTCTTCAAAAAGCTTTAGGAACGAAGCTTAATTTTAGCACCGCTTATCACCCCCAGTCCGATGGACAAACCGAGCGTGTGAATCAAACTCTTGAAGATCTTCTTCGTGCTTGTGTGCTTGATTTTGGTGGAAGTTGGGAAGATCATATTTCACTTGTTGAATTTTCCTATAATAATAGCTTCCAATCTAGTATTGGTATGGCACCTTTCGAGGCACTCTACGGAAGGCCATGCCGATCTCCTTCTTGTTGGCTTGAGGCCGGTGAGAAGCTGGTTTTAGGTCCAGACTTTATTCGTGATTCCACGGAAAAGATTGAACTTATTCGACATAGGATGAAAGAAGCCCAGAGTAGACAAAAATCCTATGCCGATAATCGAAGAAGGAAATTAGAATTTTCTGTTGGGGATCCTGTTTTTATTCGTGTTTCACCTATGAAGGGTGTTGTACGTTTCAGTCGATCGGGGAAGTTAGCGCCTCGATATATTGGGCCATTTCCTATCACTGAACGTATTGGTTCCATGGCTTATCGCCTTGCATTGCCGGCTCATTTTTCTGCTATACATGATGTATTTCACGTTTCTCAATTACGGAAATGCCTTCGGGATTCCGATTCTATTCTTGAGCCTGCTGTTGTGGAAGAAATTGAAGTTTCGCCGAATTTAACTTATGAGCAGCATCCTATTCGAATTATAGCTTCTGAGGTTAAACGACTTCGAAATAAAGATGTTCCACTTGTAAAGGTTCAATGGTCCTCAAATCCTAAGGATTGTTCTTGGGAATCCAGAGAACTCATCGAGCGTACACATCCGGACTTGCTTACTCCTGCCCTTTGAAGTGAACTTCTTATTTCAAAATTCTCTTGTGTTAATATGCTTTTATGGTTGTTACTTTTTATTTCCACCTTATATGTATATTGCGAGGACGCAATTTCTTTAAGGAGGGGAGTCTGTAACAACCCGCATATTTATCGAGTTTACATTTAAATATTTTTATTTAAATATTAAATCGTTAATCAGATTTTGGTCCGAAAAACAACTTTTTGCAAACGGTCAAATTAGGACTCGAGACCACTTCCATTGAGTTCGAAATGTCGTTTACAACTTTTTAAGTATAAACATCGATAGGTTTGGAGTTAGTGAAATTTCACTAACTTTTCCCGCTTTGGACTTTGGGTTAGTTTAGCCTATTAAGCCCAAGTTCCAACCCTCTTCTCCTCACTCTTCTTAAATTTCCTAACTAACTCAAGCTTTAGCATTAAAGGTGAAGAGAATGGGAAATTAAAACTCCAAGCTCAAATTCAATTGCAACTCCATCATTCAACTCCAAATTCAAGTAGAAGATATTGGATTCAAGCTTTGGATTGCTTCTCCTTCCTTTCAAGCTTCATCTTCATAAATTTTAGTGCAAAGGTGAGATTTTTATCTCACAATTCTAGTCTATAACTATATTGGACTGTTGGGAATGATTCCCTATCACTTTAGCATGCATATTTGCTTTTGGTTTGGATTGGATTGACGAAAAACTCCGATTTTTGGTGTTTGGGAGAAATTTCTGCATTTAGGTCGTTCTGGCCATTTTTAGCTCGCTCGGAGTTAGGTCGTGTGGACCTTAGGTCGTAGGTCGCGTACGAGTTAACCCCTAGGTCGTTTTGGCCATTTTCGTGTTTTCGGAGTTAGGTCGCTCAGGACCTTAGGTCGTAGGTCGTATGGCCGTTAGGTCGCTCTGCTTTGGCTCTGGCCATTTTTGCTCACTCGCAGTTAGGTCGCTCACGACCTAGGACTTAGGTCGCTCGCGAGTTAGTACCATAGGTCGCTGGGCCATCTAAATGCTTGTTCGGTGTTAGGCCATAGGTCGTATGGACCTTAGGTCGTAGGTCGCTCGGTCTCTCTCACTTCGCTAGGTCGCTAGCTCGTGGCTCGCAGCTCGCGTTTGAGCTTAGGTCGTAGGTCGTGGGTAGGTGGGTCGTAGGTCGCTCGCCTATATCCTCTGGCCATTTCATCCCTTGGTCGCTTGACCTCTAGGTCGCGGGTACCATTAGGTCGCTCGGCCTTGTTTAGTGCTAGGTCGCAGGACCATTTAGGTCGTTCGACCCTTAGGTCGCGGGTTTTTAGGTCGTTAGGTCGTTAGGCCGTTAACCCACTAGGTCGCATGACCTATAACCTGTTAGGTCGCTCGACCGTTTACTCCATTAGGTCGCCCAACCCTACTACAAGTATTAGGTCGTATGACCTTGTTCCACTAAGTCGCTCGACCCTTAGGTCGTAACACATTAGGTCGCACGCCTTTCACACCATTAAGTCGTGAGTTTAATTAGGTCGCTCGGCCTTAAAACGTTAGGTCGCTTGACCTGTGCTATTGTCAGGTCGCTTGGCCATTTCAGTTAGGTCGCATGACCATAGAGTTGCTCCAGTTAGGTCGCTTGACTCCTTAGACCCCTAGGTCGCAACCATTAGGTCGCTCGACCCTATTCCCCTTAGGTCGTTAGACCTCATTTTGTCTTCACTAGGTCGTACCGTTTTGGTCGGGGCGCTGCCCCGCACCCCGCCGGGGGCGCTGCCCCCTGGACCCCCGCGACCTGACCGGGCAGGTCGAACCCCGTAAGCGGTGGCGTTGCCCCCGCACCCCCACCTTGAGGGGGTTGCCACCCCCCTTGGACCCCCCCTCCGTAGGGGATCTTATCTGAAAAATATTGAGCTGATTTCCTTGGATTTTATTCGCATCTCCGTATGCGATCTTTGTGACTGATTGTTTCTACACTTGCTTATGTGTTTTGTCACTTTATAATATAAAGGTTTCAATACTAGTAGTAAATATCAAAACTCTTTTAACAAACAATTTCAACTCTATTTTTAATAACAAACCTCTTTTCTTAAACCGTTTTCCAATCTATTAGTATATACAAGCCTTTACCTCACTCGGATGAGAAATCTAATTAAACGACTTAGTAAAACAAGTGGTATGAAACGCTTGCGTTCACTTCGTCGGTTAATTCTTGGACTTGTTCGATTGAACCTCTTGTGACAATTTTATTAGTGAAGATTTACAGTTTGTTCGTAAATATTTAAGTTAAGCAAGTGGTTATGGGACATGAAGCTAAACTTCTATATTTACTAGCTTAGTGTAATTGACACTTCTCGTTGATCTTGATGATCGCTTTATGAATTAGACTAGCAATTGCGCGATGTCTCTTTCATTGCAAGGTTAGACTAGACACCACTTGTGTGATTCCATTCACACATACCTTTCTGCTTTTTGGTTAGTCTTGACCTCATTCTGTGTGATTCCACTCACACATGTGGGGTAGCTCCCCATGGTCTTCGGACCGTCATGTGATAGGCCTCTTTCCCTTTTTATGATTTCTGGATTTCTCGTGTTGATTTCTGGAATTTATGTCATTGACTTGTTATGAGTACAAGTTTAGGGTATGATGCCCCCTTCGAATCTTTGAGAAGATTCTTGTGATATTGATTATCTCTTATTGATTGATCTTCTGTTGATCATTATTTACATACTTATAGTGGTATGTCGTTATGGATGTTTATGTTTATGCCATATCTTTTATGTTATATCATGTCATCTGATATTTATAGCTAGACTGATCCGTTTATTATTTTCTTAAATAATACTCGGATCAGACCGAGATGTTACAGGTGCTTCTGCTTGACTTCTTCCCAGGGATTCATCACTCTGACTTTTGGCTAACTGTTTAGATTAGCAGTTTTTGTTGTATACACTTGAGATATAGACTCATAGTTGTATTCTTTTGTATAGCACGTGTTGCTATTCTTTTGTATTATCGTGGATCTTATTGACCACTACTCTGATGTACACTTTCATGTGTTAGTTATATATTCATATCTTCTTCCGCCTTTGTGATATGGATATCTGTGACTGATTTGTGATATGATTATTTCTATGTTTGTTTCCGAAGATTATTTATAGCCACCGTGTGATAAGCAATTACATGGATGGTCGCTCCTCAACAGCCTTATTCTCCGTGCTAGTTGACAGCACTTCTTCGGAGTGTTCTTGGCTAGCGTGGGTATAGAGGTGGGGCGTCACAATGAAATTCTTTAATTAATACAGATTGATGTGTAGGGTTATAAAATTAAGTATGATTTAAATGCTACTAGTTTAATATAATAAAAAGCAGGTAATATACATAAATGAATGCAAACCCTAAGTGACAAATTAATAAAATCCTTTATTTATAAGAATGAAGGTTATAAGGTTAATAATTTAGGTATAACTAAAAAGGGTTACTGTAATTGAATATATAATATAATGTAAGCATTTAATAAATGATTGAAAGTGAGAAGTGCATTAAATGTAATACAATAGAAGGAACTTACATGACCCAAATAAATGGAAATGGATAATTGGAGGTAATAAGTGAAAATAGATGAAACAAACATTTAATGAGTAAATAAAAAATTAAAAGTTGTTAGAAATAAATGTAAATTATAAAAGGATAATTTATGTGGTATGAATAAAAAGAAAAATTTGTAAAATTAAGTAAAAGTGTTGAAGTTATTCTAAATAAAATTTAAAGAAAATAAGTGAAAATAAAAGATAAACTGTTATATAAATGAAAAGATCAAATAGCTGATGTATGAAATAAAATATATGTAAGTTAATTTGACTTGTTAGTTGAATTGTTATTGTTTGATTTATGGTTGGTCGGGTAAGGAAATTTGAAGTTGTTGGATGAATAAATAATCTATTTTGTTCCATCTAAGACTGTTGAGTAAATGATGCACTTGATAGTTATTTTCATTCCGTACCATTTCAAGTTTTGAACCCGAACAACTATTTGTTTGTTGACTGAATGGTTGTTTTGTTTTGTTGGGTATGCTGTTTGTTGAAATGGATGGTTGTTGGATTGATTTGATTGTTAGTGATTGAAACCACTTAGAGATTATTTGAAAATGTTATCCAAACTTTATTTATTTAAGTACATAAAGATATAATGATTATAAGACGGGTATATTTTATGTAAGGTAATGAATTTAGTAAATTATTGGTTATAGGTTAAATATTTTGAATAAGATGTATTGATATTTAAATTCTTTTTCTCCCTTTTTTTTCCTTTTCGGGGACGAAAAGTTTTGACTGGAGGAGAGTGGAACGACCCGTTAAATTCGATGATTTTAAATGTGATAATTTAATAGGATTTCTAATTTAATTTAGAATGAAATCGAAACGAATTAAGTAGAAAAAGGATTCTCACCTGGATATGGAATTTAATATGAGAAATTTATGAAAATGTTAAATGGTTTTAATGCAATGAAAGATTTTAAACGGTAAATGGGAATAAATTAAGGAATCATATTAGTTCCAGTTAATAGATTACGACTTGAGAGATTCCAATTTAATAAAATCATTTAGATGTTATGATTTGATTTTTATGGAATATGAGAAATACAAATGTAGGGATTTGATTAATATATATATGTTATTTGTTCAGGGTATTGAATAAAATGGGGAATCCAATTTAAATTAATGATAATAACGTTGATATTAGTTAATAAATAAATTTCAATGCAATGCTCATAAATGAATGAAATGAAATGAATATATGTAAAATGTATACTAGGTTATTTATCAAATAGGAGGAAAGAAGAATGAATATCAAATTTATTTATGAATAAATATATATATTAAATAGTAATGAAATGTAAAGTAAATGGCGAATGTATAAAACCAATGCAATAAGATTTTCTAATAGTAACTGAATGTAGACGTGTGAAATAGAGTTAATGACTATAATTATTGTACGTTACTTATTTTATTAGTTGTAAATGTTAATCTGGAATCAAATTCAATTTATCCCCAAAATTTCTGCAGTAAAAGTGGAATAAATTGGTAAATGAAGAATGTTGGATCCAAATAAGTTGTAACCAAGGAAAATCCCATTTTTAATAAGATATGCGAGAAAAGAAATGACCAAAATGAGAATGTGAAAATATAAAATGTAATGAAATTCTAAGTAATAATGACTTTGTTAGTTAAGTGAAAACTGATTTAATATTAAGTTGTAACTTGATAAAAATCAAATTTATTTGGAATTGATTTGCAATCAATTGAATTTATTGCAATTAGATGGATTCAATATTTAAAATAATTATGTAAATATTATTTGGAAGAAATTGAAGTTATTTGGGTAATAAGTATTGTAATTGGCTAATTTAGATACTTTAAAGCGAAACGAAAATTATTAACGCAATAGTTTGATTGCAATATTTAATTCATCTAATTGATGATAAAGATTTGTTAGATTTATTTAATAGAAATTTTGGGGCATTTAATAGGTAATTGTTGATTTTGAATCGAATTAAAGGGATTACTGAAATCAAAATTTAGCAACTTTTAAACCATTGCAATTGGTTTAGCATATAAAGAGTTGTCTATTTAATTGAGTTAAATTTTTGAAATTGCGTTGTTACAATTAAATGGGAAATAAAACATTTAAGGATAACCGGTATTGAAGATTTACCATCTATTTAGTATATTAATTGTAACTGATAATCAACTGCAATAAGCAATAAATAATTATTACGTTAACGTTAATTGAAGTGATATTTGAAATTTAATATTTAGGAATTATGTAAATAGAAGTTCAGATGAAATTGGAAATATTTACATATTGAAATATGAATCCAATGATAAATACTTCTATTTGACAATAATAATGGAAAGTAAATTTAATTAAAATTTTGGAAATTTAATTTATAATTTGGTGAAATTAATAAAATTCGGGGATTTCTAAAATTTTAGATTCGACAAGTTTAATTTTGTTTAAATTAGTATAGGTGATTTGAAAAATTTATAATAATAAGAATCGTCAATTATCAAAAAGAAATGGGAAATTTGATTTAATTGACTAATTTTTAATTTATTTAATAAATATAAAAATAGCCATTTTTGTCACGGACTCGGATTTCGACGAAACTAGTTTCATCGGATCCGTATCAGTGAATTATTGTAGTGTTTCAAGTTTCGTATCGATCGGACCTGTCGTTTGATCGTACGGACGCGAAACGCCTTGAAATCGATTTAATTAAAATCAATTTAAAATCAATTAGAAATTTTGTTTTCAGCATAACTTCTTCATACGATCAAATTTGGACGTGAAACTTTTTCCATTGCGTTCAGAATATTTTAAAATACCTATTTGGATATATGGGTTTAATAAATTTCGTTCCGGGGTTTGAACGGGCTTTTTGGGCCATAGTTTGTTCCGCACGTTCATCTATCTGGTCTATCTACTCTAAATCCAACCCTACTTATAAATAGACGATTATAAACCCTAGCCTCCATCTTCTATCATTTGTCTATACGTTCATTTTCTTCATCTCTTTCTCTTCCTCAATGGTTGCAAAACCTAGATCTATCTACAATTCAAAATCAAAAGTCAAAATTCAAACCCTCCAGAAAAATTCCACAAAAATATATGTCATAGTTCTCGAGATGCGTAATGCTGGTGTGATTTGTTTTTCGATTGGAGCTATCGTTCGTCCAGTAAAATTCAAACCATTTTCGGCCACTCATCATCGTCGCAACAAAACTCGCCCGATCGGAAAAATGTTTCTGGGTATTATGGAGATAACCGAGAGGTTTGCATCAGTATAGTTTTTGGGTCGAATCAACGGTGGGATTTGCGGCAAAAATTGAATTAGGGTTTCGGCCCTAGGCTTAGAGGCGGCGGCGGCGGCCACCAGGTGCGTGCGCACATGTACAGTGGGGTGCGGCTCGGCGAGCTGGAGGTGATGGAGGTGGTCCGGGGCGTCACGGTGGCCTGAGGTGCGCGAGGTCGGTGGTCAAAGTTTCGGTCAATGCTTGAATTTGGGTTCGAACGTGAGTTTGGGCGCGTTTCTGGTGCAGGGTTCTCGTGCGTACGTTCAATGTGAGGGAGAAGGATATTGACGTGGCAAATCATAGTAATGTGTTCCATTTTGTATTTTATATTTTATGTTTTCATTAGCAATTTTCGACATAACGTTCTCATACGAACTCCGTTTGACGCGAGATTTTTTTTTGTTAGGATCGTAATAAAATTCCAGACGCGTTGATGCTGGTTTGGACAGATTTGGAGACCGTCAAATTTTGGGTTTAAATTGGATTTAAATCCAATTTAAATTCCAAAGGTGAGTGTTTTAACCCACTCACAACTTCTAAAAGTTTTTATGTTTGTTAAATTTATTTTAAATATGAGTAGAAATTTATTTATGACCGTTGGCGTGTTTTACTCAACATATCTGTTAAATCGCATTTATTTAACTTAACTGTTAATTTAGTTCATTTATTGCATATTAATTAACAGTTAGAATTTATTTATTTGCATATAAACTACTAGTTAAACAGTTATAAATTTAACTGAATATAAAATGTTAGTTAATAACTGTCAATTATTTCTTGTTATATTGTATATATATTGATGGTTGTTAAACTGATGATGTTTGAAATAATTTTGATTGATGATGGGTGAATGGATGTTTTATTGTATATCATTAAACTACAAGTTATCATGCATTTTTCATTTCATTCGGGATTGTGGTTTGAAATGATATACAACCGCAAATTTTATTTTTAAATTGCGGATTGAAATGATAAATATCCGTATCACTTGACCATAGGATAGAAAATTTTATACAGGCACCGTGGTCTATATATAAAATATTTTAAAGTGATTTCTATGGTTTGTATGGAATACGGTTTATAATTTTTAATTTTGATATTTTCTTCTATATATATATATGTATATATACATATGAAGTTAGAGATTTTGAATTTAAGCTGTGTATAAATCTCTTAAATAAAAATGGAAAAATTGAGAAAAATGGAGTTTGGTAATTATATCATATGTTTAATGTTTAAGTTTGGAAATTTTAAGATATGATATTTATAACCGGACTTTTCCAAGATAATTAAAAATGAATATGTTAGTATAAATTAAATTGAAGAAAATATTTAATTGTTAGAAATTGGAGTTTTATTTATGGATTTTATGTAAATATTCAAGACTAAATAATAGTACGTTTAATTTGCTGAAAGAAAAATTTCCAACTTTAGTTTTGAAATATTAATACTCCAAATGGATATATATATATATATATATATATATATATATATATATATATATATAGAAATTGAAGTAGTTTTGGAACTTGAAAGTGATATTTAAATTTTGGTTTAGACTTTAAATAAAGAAACATATTTGTAAAGCCATGGAAATTATTTTTTCTTTACAAAGTTACCTTAAAGTTAAACCATTTATTTTATATACCGTTGAATATCCAAACCATTCAAGTTTAGAAGTTATGGTTTTAAAAGTATGAATTCCGAAATATTATGTTTTGAAAGTATAATTCAAATGTTTGGTTTCCAGATATTTTAAATTTTAAACCAGTGTGATTTTGGAAAAGGATTATATTTGAGATAAAATGATATCATAATATTTTGGGTTTTAATTTGATATCGTATGGGAAATTTTATTCTGGTTTTAAAGTATAAACTATTTTTAAATGACCGCGGTGTTATAATAACGATGGGTTGGCAAAGAGACCGGGATCGGATATGGACATACTCTCTGTCGATACCGAAAACCACTTTGACTAACCGTGTATGCGGTGGAGATTCCAGAATGAAGTAGGTTGGTGGCGACGTTTCCTGTAAGGTAAATACGTGGACCCAACTCCCGTGAGTTGGCATAAGGTGGCTAAAACAGGAGCGATTCTCGGGCCAATGAGGTCATTCCTCTGATCGAACGCACTCCTTCGATACTATACTCTGACTTTGGATTGTTTCGGTGGCCACTATTGATTTCTTTGATTTGTGGGTGTTAGTTCGAGGTGGGCGGTAGCTGCGACTATGCGTTACCACCAGCCCGGATAGCAATTGGTATATCTACCCTGGCATCGCCTAGTTGTGTCGTGTCACCTGCCCTAGCGCGCCTTATACGATTTTGGCTTTGTACCATACCTATGGAGTGCCCTCTGACGACGCCCAGTACGGGGAAGATTACGGTACTGTATAGATTATGGGAATATATTTTGTGTTAAGGGCTATATGGGTAACCCCTTAACGCTATTTAAAAGTAAGTTTATTTTACAATTAGACACTATTATAATAGCGCAATATACTACATAGTAAATAGTTTAACGGATCCTTAGGAGATGTAAATCCCGAGCATCTCTTGAGTTACTGCACTCATATTTATTTTTATTAATTTAACTTTCATAAGATCTTTTAGTTCTGACTCAAGTGTTTTGTCTTTTCAATTCGCTCGGGTCAGTCCGAGCGTTTCAGGATCAATGACTTTAGCTCTGGAGGACGAAGACGGAGATTTCTGTTATTGTTATAAATTATATTCCACTACACTCATATTTTTCCACTGCATTGTCATATGGTATGTATACTCTAAGATGTATTGCATAATATAATCAATAGTTTTGTAAAACAGCTTTATAAACTGTATATTTTATTATTATATTTTATACTTCCGCTGTGAGATTCTGTTTTGTTTTGTTTCTTTCTTGTTTTTCTTATTTACCCCATAACAATCCGCCCTTCCGTATGGTTTGAATTCGCACGTGTGTCGATTTAAATCGTGCGAAAAGGCGGGATGTTACATAATGCTTAGCCTCAAGCCTCATCAACCGAGAATGACTGAAAATCAGGGGTTATGCAGCAAGGCTTCGTGGGTATCCCCCATTTGAGAGTAAGGTCATCTCTGTCTAGATGTCCCTTTATATATTTCGGCTGTGTGGCGGTTGCTAATCCCAACCGCGGTGTGATCTTATTCGAAACTGTCCAGTAAGGGATGGTTCCGCCCTTGTGTTGCTGGGGAGCAGGCGTACTCCTCGGTACTGTGATCTAGGCCTCGTACTATGACAGGTGGTCCCCCAGTGCCTAGTCATTAGTTGGAAATCCATTCTCCCTACGTGCCTTGTACGAGTTTTGTTTGTATTACCCACTTCGTGGCTAGTAGCTGGAATTTAATAATGTAACAATTTCGGCTATTTGGATAAGTATCTGTATATAGACACTATTATAGTATCAGAGGACTTTATAAGTAATGATTTAGCTATCGTAAGGTAAAATCCCGACATGTTTATTTGTGGCGTGGTCTTACGAGATGCTTTTGTTTTCAAAGAATTTTGAAACTTTAATAATCCAATTGAGTGTGGTTTTCTCGCGCTGGTTTTCCAGACTGACTCGGGTGTTATTTAACTGTAATGCTCGGGTCAGACAGAGTACTATAGGATACAAGATACGATGCTGTGGAGCTCAAGAGACGAGCTAGATGGCGATACGTACTTCCGTATTTGGTTATTATTCCGCTGTGTATCTAGTTATATGACATTGATATGGAACTCCGATGATGTACTCTAATGATGTATGTATAAACAGTTATAGTTTTCTTTTGTTTAAACATCTGTTAATATATATTACATTTTATTCCGCTGCGATGGTTAGATTCTGATGTTGTTTTCTGTTTTCTCTTCTTCTACCTCTTCTTCTTAAATCAAATTGGTTCGTATTTCTGGACATCTTGAGTTGATTGATGTAGAATAGTGTTGACTAAAGGGGTACGGATTTGCGGGCTGTTACAATTGGATTCGCAATATGGTAGTTGGATATATTTTTTTTTGAGTTATTTTAAAAGGGTAACTTTGAAGTATAAATTATTAAATTTAAAGATATTGAATAATAATTTAGAAAATTAATTAGTCGGTTGTTTTAAAATGGTTTAAAGTATATTTAAATATTTAATTAAGTTGGTTATAATAAATTAATTATTATTTGAGAATTTATCTGTATTGATATTTTAAAAGGGATAAATTATTCAATATTAATATTATATAAATAGCCTTTATTTAAAAAAATAGTTTTGTTTAAAGTTATCTTGAAATTTATTTTAGAATTTACAGGCATTAATTTGAGAAATTTTTTAAAATAAAGTTTCTGGAAAATATTGGTATTTTAGCGTGGCGTAAATCGGAGGCAGTGAATGCCTATAGTTAAGTTTTGGATTTCTTTGGGATAGAGACGTAACCATTGAGCTATGGTCCATGGTTTGATACCGCAGTGGTACTTTCCAAATTATTTTAAAGGTTATCCAAATATCTTTGAGAGAAAAATTGCTTTAGTGAATTTACTTAACTCGATAAGATAAGTATATATTGTGGATAAAGAGATTTAATTTATTAAAATAAAATTAAAAAGGGATTTGTATTTTTTAGTGGAAAGTGAAGTATTTTGTTGGATTGGGTGTTTTATTTGATAACTAAATAACCGACTATCAAAGTATAGACCCAAATATAAATTTGGAAATATCTAAAAAAAGTATGGGAATTATATGGTACAGTTACCGTTCTAGGTGCTATACTGTACGTATAAACTCGTTTTGTCCTTCTAGGACGTTTTTAAGGAAATCCGTCCATTAACGGTTAGGAGGTGGTCTCCGATCTTATCTTCATCTGTGTATTTCCTAAAGAACGAGAGTTGAGTTCACCGAAAAGTATCGAACGTTGTTTCGAAGAGAACGAGATCGTATTTTTTATCCAAAAACCATTTCGATCCAACGAGTCAGTTTTCGGAATGAAGACAAGAGTTTGGTGTTGAAGATGGAGCAGTATTGCAAGGGCTAATAGTTACTAATCCTGAGGGTGATTCCAAACTAAATGTAGTAGGAAAAGTACCTTCGGTTCCGTTCGGAATGGCAACGGACTTATATGGATGAATGCCATCAGAACATTGTCATTGGAGGAAAATGAGCATTCTAAGTGAATGTTCCAAGAAGGTAATCGTAGCTTCTGGCCTCATAAACCGAGAATAACTGAAAATCAGGGGAGATGCAGCAAGGCTAAGCGGGTCTCACCCAAGTAGGATGTTTCTATCACCTTTCTAGATAACCTTGGATATTATTGCTACATGTGGAAGGTGCTCATAGAAGGGTGGGAACACCTGGGGGATAGCATATTCGGTCTATCCAGGTTAGGGTTAGTCTGGTCTTATGTTGTAGGGGATCCCGGCATGGTCCTAATTTCGTTCTTGATATTTTTCAGGATGAATAGAGGAAATGCCAGAGGTAGGGCTCATGGTATTGCCCCAGCTCCTTAGCTTGTTGATCCTATTAGATTCACTGTTCTCTGTAAGGAATTCACTCAACTTGGTGGTACCAAGTTTTCTGGTTCAGAGACTATCATTGAGGCTCAGTAGTGTTTGCGGAGTCTAGAGAGGATATTTACTGGTCTTGAGATTACTGATGCCCAGAAACGTCAGTTAGCAGCTTGGCAGTTGCAGGATGCTGCTCTTGATTGGTGGGAGTCTGTTACGGCTAACACCGTCGAGGCTGATATTACTGGGGAGCAGTTTAGGTATCCTTTGTGTTATCTTGAATTTGTTACTATTTTTCTTTCTTTTGAATCTATCTTAAGTCTGCTCTATATCTCTCTTTTCCAGGGAGGCTTTTGTGGCAAAATGGATGCCAGAAGCCGGCAAATCTCACCTTTATCGTGAATTCATGGATCTCAAGCAGGGTAACATGTCCTTTGCTGAGTATGAGAGAAAGTTCAATGAACTTTCCAAGTTCAGTCCTAGCCTGATAGACACTCCTCTCAATAAGAATGAGAAGTTCATTGTTGGTGCTCGTCTTAAGTATTATAGTCGTCTCATTACTCATGTTCATGGCACTTTCACTCACCTTATGGATATGACTATTCGTTATGAGAACCCTACATCTAAGGGTCCTGCTGTTTCCGGTGCTCCTTCATCTCAGTCTTCCTTTGCTAATTATAGGAAGAGAAAGCCTAATTTCCACCAGTAGAAGAAGAATTGGCTCAAGCATCCGGGTTTGGGATCTTCATCATCTGCTATTTCTTAGAGGCAACCCGTTGATCTTTCCTCCATCACTTGCTTCAGATATGATCAGAAGGGACACTATGCCAATAGTTGTCCTACTTTATCTGGTGCTGCTGCTCCTCCACCTACTCAGTTTGCTAGGCATGATCTCTGCCATATCTGTCTCTAGCCTGGTCATTTTAGGAAGGATTGCCCTACCCGGCAAAAGGGTAAGCCTTCTGGCACATTTTCTGTTTCATCTGCATCATCTCCAGTTTCTTCACCTGTTCCTGCTCCTAGTAATGACCAAGGTACTCTTCAGGGTACATTTACTTTATTTCATCATCCAGTTCGTGTGCTGTTTGATACTAGAGCTTCCCACAGTTTTATTTCTGTTGATTTGTGTGATAAGTTCGAGCATCTCCTTTCTCCTGCGCATGCTTCGATTCCTTTATGTGTTTTTAATCCTATCGGAAGTCCTGCCAACCTTAATTGGATTTGTCGAGGAGTCAAACTCTTCCATTCTAGTTATCGTTTTCTGGTGATTTCTATGTTCTAGGTTTCGATGCTTTTGATCTATTGCTTGGCCGAGATTGGTTAAGGAATCATGATGCCCATATCTCTTGCAAATCCTGAATTGTCACTCTTGTTGGAGATAAGGATGATTCTTTTGTTATTCAGTGCCCCATGCCTCAGGATTTTGCTGGCATTTTTGTTTATTCTATGGATTCTTCTCCTAGTGACCTTGATTCGACTCCTGTGGTCAGACTATATCCCGACGTATTTGGTGAAGTCGCTTCTTTGCCTCCTAAGCGGGTAATTGATTTTCGGATTAATCTTATTCCAGGTGCTCGACCTGTTGTTCTTCCTCCTAGAAGAATGACACCCAGCGAGAAGGTTGAGTTAAGGAAGTAAATTGAGAACTTGTCTTCCAAAGGTTTGATTAGGCCTAGCTTTTCTGAATGGGGAGCAGCGGTGGTTTTTATCACTAAGTCTGATGGTTATCTAAGGACGTGTGTTGATTATAGGGAGATGAACATGCTCACTATGAAAAAAAGATATCCAATGCCTTGTATCGATAATATGTTTGATCAGCTTTATGGTGCCACTGTTTTCTCTCAGCTCGATCTTGCCTCAGGTTTCACCAGCTCAGGGTTGCTGAGGATAGCATTCCCAAGACTGCTTTCCGCAATGAGAATGGATTTTATGAATGGTTAGTCATGCCTTTTGATTTGACTAATGCTCCTGCTTTCATTGTTGATTTGATGAATCGTGTCTCTCGTTTGATGTGCTTAATAAATTTGTTTTAGTCTTTGTTGATGATGTCCTTATCTTCCCTAAGACCAAGGAAGAGCATGAGTCGCATTTGAAATTTGTTTTGGAGACTCTCAGAAATCACCGGTTGAAGGCTAAATTTTCTAAATGCCATTTCTAGAAGGATGAAGTCCGATTTCTCGGCATATTGTTTCTGGTAATGGAATTTCTGTTGATCCAGCCAAGATCACTGTGATCAATGTAAGCTTTCTTTTCTCTCTTTTCTTTTATCATTTATTAATTCTATCTTTTCGGTTGTCCTTATTGTTCTCCCTATTCTGTTGCAGGATTGGGAAACTCTAAAGACTACATCTGATATTCATAGTTTTCCGGGCCTTGCCGGTTACTATCGGAGATTCATTGAGAATTTTGCTCGGATTGCTGCACCTCTCACTGCTTTGACCCGTAAGAATGCTAGGTTCATCTGGGATGAGAAGTGTAAAGCTGCATTCAATGAGTTAAAGAGCAATCTAACTTCTGCACCAGTTCTTACCATTCCTAATGGAAGTGAGGGATTGACTGTATATACTAATGCTAGCCGTGAGGGTTTGGGTGCTATTCTCATGCAGGATAGTAAGGTCATTGCTTATGTCAAGTGACAGTTGAAAACCCACGAGGCTAATTATGATGCTCATGATTTAGAGTTGCTTGCTGTTGTCTTTGCTTTGAAGCTTTGGAGGCATCATCTTCTAGGAACCAAGTTTGAGCTTTTCACCGATCATCAGACTCTGAGATATATCTTCTCCCAAAAGGATTTGAATCAGAGGCAAGTTCGTTGGCTTGAGGTTTTGGCTTCTTACGATCTCGATATTAGCTATACTCCCGATAAAGCTAATGTTGTGGTCGATGCTTTAAGTCGAAAGAAGGCTTTGTTGTGTCATCCTGTTGTTTCTTCTTCTCCTCTTCTGGATCGTATCATGGCTAAGCAGGACGAAGATGAGATGCTAAGACTGATGAAGCAGAGTGTTCGTAGTAAAGTCGGTGGTAGTAATGGTAGTAGTGGAGCTCTAATCGATGATAGAGGGATTTTGAGGATTAATGGTCAGATTTATGTCCCGAATGTTGATGGTTTGAGGCAGGAGTTGCTTTGGGAGAATCATCGACCCAGGCTTTCTATTCATCCTGGTGTGTCGAAGATGTATCAGGATATGAAGAAGCTTTAGTGATGACCCGTCTTTCAATATCCAGAAAGACGTATCATCAATAAGAAAAGAAAGAGATAGAAATAGAAAGATAGAAAGAAAAGAACAACAATAATCAGAATCTCACACCGGAAACGAAAAAAATATAATATTACACATATCCATTACATAAGTTTACATATCAGAGTACACAAAATAATATTACTCCATTACATCTGACATTCATAAGAGTTTTCCCAACCGATACAACTCAAAACACAACATCAAAATGTCACTACAGCGGAAAGTGATAGATAATACGTCCGGACTCCGGCTCCAGCTTCCAAAACATTTGTTAATCCAAACCTAAATGACTTGGCTACTCATAAAAATTTGAGTACCCAAGAGTTTATGAAAAATAAAATAAACTCCGGGTTAGACATGGGTCTGGTGTGAGTAAATCAGTTAAAGTTGTTTAATTTTAAAAATTATTTTGAAACAATGGTATCACATAAGACTTCCCACAAATAAATACAGGTAATTTTTTACCTTACGCTAACCAAAACATTTGATAGGAAATCCAGTGATATTATAATAGGACCTAGGGTTTTCAAGTAAATAGAAAATAGCCGAAATTGTTACATGATTAAATTCCAGCTACTAGCCATGAAAGTGGGTAATACAATCAAAACCGTAGGGTCTCGTAGGGAGAATGGATTTCCATCAATGACAGGGCTACTGGGGTGCCGCCCGTCACAATACGGGGCCTAGATCACCGTACCGAGTAGCCACCCTAACTCCCCTGCAACACAAGGTTGGACTCATCCCTTACTGGACACCTCCGAACAAGACAACCCCGCAGTTGTGGCCAACAACTTCCCACACAACCGAATATGATAAGGGACTTCCAGACAGGGGTACATCTCACTCTCAAGTGGGGGCTACCCACGAAGCCTTGCTGCACCTCCCCTGTTTTAGACATTCCCGGTTGATGAGGCTTAAGGCTACGATTACTTTTAAAGAACACATCTCTTAGAATACTCATCATCCACCTGACGATGTTCTGAAAGCATTCAATCCATGCAAGTTCGTTCCGGGTTCGAACGAAACCGAAGGCATTATTTCGTTACACTCATTTTGGAATCACCCTCAGAGTTAACGACAATAACCCTTGCACTCTAAAACTTCATCTCGATCCTCACTTGAGATTTCACGACCTAACGTTTAACTTGGATCGATGTGGTTTTCGGAAATCAATTCGATTTCCGATCCCGGTCTCATCGAAATCCAAACGTGTCTTAAAGGCCAAGTTGTTTAAAGATTTAAACAATTCAATTAAGATTTAAACATTTCATCACACAACATTATCAACAGATAATAACCAATATCTATCACATTTATACAATATCTCATCACAGAATATCTCAACTATCATTCAACAGATATCAACCATATTCAGATATTCAATTCAAACGATCATCCATAAGCAAGCCCTACTTAAATTCATATTATAATTAATTTAATTAATTTAAATTAAATTAATTACTTAATAGTTTATCACTTAATGTTTCTTATCCAAACATTAATTAATTAATCACAATCATTTAATTAATTAACCACCTCTTAATTATCTCCATTATTAATTAATTAATGTTTAATTATTTAATAATCTTTATTTAATTAACAATTAATTACTATAATTATTTATTAATTAAAATTTGATTTAGGATTAATCATTCCTTAGTTTATTATTAATTAGCCCTTAATTTATGATTAATTAACCTTAATTAATTCTTAATTAATCACAAATTAATTTATCTTAATTACTTAATTGATTATTCATTAATTAATCTTAATTATTTAATTAATTAAATCTTAACCATTAATTAATTTACTATTAATTATAAATTAATTAATGTTTAATTACTTAATTAATTAACTCTCAATCAATTAATTAATTAACTTCTTAATCACTAATTTATTAATCATTAATCATTTAATTAATCAGTTATTAATCACTTATGAATTAATCTTAAATTAATTAATAAATTAATTAATAATCTATTTATTGTTATTTAATTTAATCCTTAATTATCCATTAAATCCATAAGTAACTAATTAAATCTTAACAAATTAATTAACCTAAATTAATTAATTAGTTCCAACCTTAATTACTAATTATTTAAAGTAAACTAAAATTTCAAAATTTAATTAACTTCCAAAACCAAACAATTTCATTCATCATTGAAAACTCTTACATATTTAAACATTTCAATTCATTAAAACTAATTACTTTTTTTTAAAAGTTAGATTTAAAGATGTAAAATCATTTCAAAACTTCAACAAATAAAATGTGAATTAGTTTTGAAACAAAATATTTGATATTTTATAAAGTAGTGAGAATATAAATTTTTAAGTTTAAACTTAAACAAATTTGAGATTTAAAACAAGTTTAAAAAAACTTTGACTTCATTTACTTTATTTTAAACTCGACCAAAATCCAAAATAAACACAAACCTGAACTCCATCTCCCCTACCCTTCTTCATCTTACCTGAACCCAACAAAACACGAATTACACCCCACTCACCCGAGCGCACACACGAGACACGCGACCAAAACACGAGCACGACTTCGAGTAAAACCCACTCGCATCGAACCGAAGCTCACTGACACAGGCCATACCCCGTGCACATGCACGAAGCTCCGACGCCTTCACCGCCGCCGCCGACATCTCGCGCAAACCCCAAATCAGCCTACGACCCAATTCCAAACTCCAAAGCTCACCTACTCAAGCTCGAACGCAAAATGGGTTGCTCGAACCCAAACCCAAACTACAGTCGCTAGGGAAGAATCCATCATCCATGGCAACCTACCACCATACGCCTCCAAACTCCGGCCATACACTTGCACAACCCTAACACACCTCCACCCTAAGCCTATCGTAACTCGGTCATCTCTAACCTTCACACGAACGAATTTCCCAAACTCGAAAAAAACACAGAGCAAAAACCCTAAAAATCAAAATTCTAAATTCTGTGTTGCATGATAAATTCATCTATTATTTTTCTAGTGTTAAACAACATTTAACACAACTTCAATTTAAATTTCAAAGCTTATAAACAACCCAGTCACATGAATTTTTCAAAAGCCCCAATTTCAGTTATTCCCAAAATCCATCTTCAACTTTAAGTTAAAAATTCTGATTTCTATCTTAAAATTCATATTATGCATAGTAGATTTAGGATATGAATTTGATTCATTAAAATTCGAACATGATTTACATGACATAATTATTTGTTTTTACTGCATTATCTTAGTTTCTGCAGATTTTAACTATTTTCATTTGCATATTTATTTTAAACACTTAATTCATATTGAATCAAACCTCCATATTTGAAGGTATCAACTCGGTATTACCTTACTGTATTTAAATTTGAAGTTTTGTTCAGAAATTTGCTCTGAAATTGAATTTACAGAGGAGTTTCAATTGCCCTTTAAACATGTATAACAAATTTAAACCTGTAAACAGATATTTTTTCAAAATAGAAAACATGCAAGCATTTCAGAGCCAACATTCACATGCAACATATTATTTTTTTTATACTTAAATTTTGATTTAAAATCTACTCACCTGTTTTTGTTGTTAAGACTCAAGCTGCTGGAAAAAAAAGGAACTGCAGATTCTTCTTCCCACTTCTTGAAATTGCTTGATTAACTTTGATGATGCTTCAAATCTTGAATCAATAAGTGATACAAACTTGAGATTTGTTTCAGAAATTGGATGATTTCAGGAATCTAGATTGCAGTTTCAAGAGAAATTTGAAATGCAGAGTTTCATCTCAGGAATTTCTTTGCAGGTTTAGATTTTGGAAAGGAGTTTGAGTTTTGATTAATAATTGAAGTGAAGATTTTCAGATTTGTAAATGAGGAGTGTAAAATTTTCTTGCTTGATAAATATAAGAAAGTATATTTTGAAGCATAAGAAATATCTTTTATAAAAAAATTTGTTTTATAAAATTTAAAGAAAATAAACTTATATTATGACACTTGTCACTATCTAGCAAATTTTCTAACACATGTTATTTGTAGAATTTAAATGTTTAACAAGTGTTAATTTCATGCAAAAAGAAATTTTAAAAATGTTTTCTTAATTGATTTTTCTTATTTTAAATTCATTTTTAATTCCTATAAAAATCAATTTCCCTTAAAGAATGAATATAAAACAAATGTTATATCTTAAATAAAATCATGAGAATATTTCTTATAATTCAAAGAAAAATTTATAATAAAAATTAACATATTTTAAATCTTTCAATTTATCAATTCAAATTCAATTTAATATTTTTAAATTCAATTCAAAATCAAATCTGATTAGAATACAATTTTGATGCATTCATTACCCTTATATATGTATTAGTTTTAATTAGAATAAATGTATATTTACAATTCATTTATTTTCTGTTGAATAAAATAACAAATTTATCAATTCAAATTAGTTTATTATAAAGATCATCATATTTAAATTGGGTTTGAAATTCCGGGATATCACATTCCTCCCCCCTTAAAAGAATTTCGTCCTCGAAATTTTAAACAAAAGATAATCCAAAATTTCTTTTTATTTAACACTTCAAACATACATAACATCCATTCATAAGAAATCAACAAACAAAACATCCAAACAATGATACATTCAATACAAACACCACTAGCTATCCGGACCCACATCTGGATAAGCCTTCTTAAAGCTATCCAGAGTCTCCCAGGTACAATCTCTGGGATCCTTACTCCATTGGACTTTAACGAGTTTCACTATCCTGTTTCTGAGTTGCCTCTCATCTTGATCAACAATATGAACAGGATTTCTTACAACTGATAAGTCCGGCTCAACTTCTAATTCTTCCTACACAGCTGGCTCCGTAATAAGAGATGGATCGTGCACATATTTCCGTAGATGAGATACGTGGAAAACATTGTGAATTCCAGCCATCCAGACTGGCAATTCAATCCTGTATGCTACCGCACCAATCCTCTCGAGAACTCGGAACGGACCAATATATCTCGGAGCGAGTTTCCTTATCTTCCCGAATCTTACAGCTCCTTTAATAGGGGAAACTTTGACAAAGACTAAATCACCAATCTCGAACTCCAATTGTCTCCGTCTTTTATCAGCATATTTCTTTTGACGATCCTGAGCAGCTCTCATCCTTTTCTTGATAAGCTCGACTTTAGCAGATGCTTCACGGATCAGATCTGGTCCAAGCACAATACGGTCCTTCGACTCTATCCAACAAGTTGGAGATCTACACGGTCTTCCATATAAAGCTTCATAAGGAGCCATCTTGATACTTGCTTGGTTATTGTTATTATAAGAGAACTCCACTAAATGTAGATGCTCCTCCCACAATCCTCCAAAATCTAATACACAGGCTCTCAGCATATCTTCTAGAATTCGATTAAGCCTTTCTGTTTGTCCATCTGTTTGTGGATGATATGCTATACTCAATCTCAAACTAGTCCCCAAAGATGATTGCAATGCCTTCCAGAATTTGCTGGTGAAGATAGGATCTCGATCACTTACAATACCGACTGGAACACCATGCAATCTCACAATCTCTTTTAAGAAAATTTCTGCTAAAGAAGCTGCAGTACGGGTTGCTTTAACTGGTATAAAATGGGCGCTCTTGGTTAGACGATCCACAATCACCCATATTCCTTCATTCCCCTTCTTAGTTCTAGGCAGACCGTCGATGAAGTCCATCGAATTCATCTCCTATTTCCATGTCGGGACCTCCAAAGGTTGTAACAAACCGGCTGGCTTCTGCTGATCTCCTTTCACTTGCTGGCAGATAGTACAACTATGAACGAATCTGATTACATCCTTTTTCGTGCCCGGCCACCAGAAAACTCTTCTAATATCTCTGTACATCTTCGAGATCCGTGGATGAATATTTAATCTGGAACGATGACTCTCAGATAAGACCTCCTGCTTCAATTCCTTGAAATTTGGAACACATATCCTTCCGTTCATCCTTAGTGTTACATGATCATCAATCTCAAAACTAGGACACTGCCCCTTCCTAACTCTTCTGATAATTCCTCTTAACTTACTATCAGATTGCTGCTTGCTCAAAATCCTTTCCAGAAGAGATGGAACCACTTCCAAAAGAGAAAGAACCACATTTCTGCTAAGAGCATCTGCTACAACGTTCGCCTTCCCCGGAGTATACAAGATATCCAAATCGTATGATGCCAAGAATTCAACCCATCTCCGTTGTCTTAAATTAAGATCTTTCTGAGAGAAAAAATATTTCAATGGTTTGTGATCCATGAATAACTCAAACTTTTCTCCTAAAAGATAATGCCTCCATATCTTTAAAGCAAAAACAATAGCCAACGGCTCTAGATCATGCGTAGCGTAGTTCCTCTCATGTGGCTTCAATTGCCGACTCACATACGCAATTACCCTACCATTATGCATAAGCACATCTCCTAATCCAACAATACAAGCATCAGTATACACTTCAAACTTGCTCTTCCCATTTGGAATAGCCAATACAGGAGCACTTGTCAATTTTGTCTTTAGTTTCTGGAAAGCTTCCTCACATTCCGATGTCCACTTGAATTTAGCTCCCTTTCTTGTCAGCTTCGTTAGGTGAGAAGAGATCTTAGAATAATCCTTAATAAACTTCCTGTAGTATCCGGCCAATCCCAGAAAACTGTGAACTTCTGTAGGAGTCCGAGGCTGCTTCCATTCCAGAATAGTCTCAACTATAGCTGGATCTACAGAGATTCCCTCACCGGAAACAATGTGGCCCAAAAATTTTACTTCAGATTTCCGAAAATGACACTTAGAAAATTTCGCTTTCAGAACGTGCCTTCTCAGAGTTTCCAAAACTATTCTCAAGTGCTGCTTGTGCTCTTCTTCCGATTTAGAATAAACCAAAATATCATCGATGAATACCAAAACAAACTTATTCAAAACATCTCTGAAGACTCGGTTCATCAGATCTTCAAAATAAGCAGGAGCTTGGTTAACCCGAAAGGCATAACCAACCACTCATAGAAACAATTAGGTCTCCTAAATGCAGTTAAGGGGATACTGTCTTCGGCTACCCTTAACTGATGGAAACCTGATGCTAGATCTAACTGAGAGAAGACTAATGTACCATGAAGCTGGTCGAAGAGATCATCAATGCAGGGAAGAGGATACTTATTCCGAATGGTCACTTTGTTCAATTCACGGTAATCTACACAGAACCTTAGCGACCCATCCGACTTGGTGACAAAAACTACAGCAGAGCCCCAGAAGGAAAAACTTGGTCTAATCAAACCCTTCTCCAACAAATCTTGAGTTTGCTTCACTAATTCCTTCCTTTCTCTTGGAGCCATTCTCCTACTAGGTTGAATTACAGGTACTGCTCCAGGAACCAAATCTATACGAAACTCTATTTCCCGGTGCGGTGGCAAACACTTAACTTCCTCAAATACGTCGGAGAAATCCCGGACTACCTCAATATCTACAACCTCCTCTTGAGAAGTCTCCACTCCATGTAAAAGACTACTCAAGTGAATTCCAGAGTTATCACACATTACTCTGGCAATGCTACTAAGATCAGTTTCCAACGAAACTGTTCTTTCATCACAATTTAAAATAGCCTTATAATTGTCAAGCCAATCCATTCCCAATATAAGGTCGAAACCTTTAAAATCCAATACATAAGGATCACAGGAAAAACTATGGGATAGATAGGAGACTCTCAAATCTTTACAAATCCTATCCAATTTGGTTACCCCTCCTATAGGATTTGATACATAAATGGGATTGTCTACGATACTAGGGGTAAGTAAGAAATTATCTATAGTTCCCAGGGAAATAAAACTTAACGAAGCACCAGAATCAAATAAGACTTTAATATATTCCCATTTAAAATTAAGGTACCTTCTAAAACTCCCTTGCCCTTCGACGAGTTTGATGGTGCGCCTTCTAAAGCAAATACTTTGTTCTGTTGAACCTTATGAAGGAGCGGGCAGTCTTTAATCATGTGTCCTGGTTGGTGACAGTTAAAGCAAAGAGACTTTTGAACTAAGGCTGACCCTGGTCCACTATACTGTTGCCGCTGTTGCTGTTGCTTCCTTTCTTGAGGATAGTGATTTGCCAGATGTCCCACTTGATTACAATTATAGCATTTTCGGGGTCCATTATTGTTTCTGGACTTCTTCTTGTTTTGTTTCTTCCAGTTAGGATTGAATTTTCTTTTATTAGGATTGGAAGAATTTCCTCCAGATGCAGCAACTCGCGCCTCAGAACTTTTATTCATCAAGTCTTCATATCTCAGTGCCATGTCAATAAGTTCCACAAAAGATCCTTTAAAATGTGTAGTCATTCTCTCATGATACTCAGGCCTCAACCCTTGGACAAACATCTCGTTCTTCTTAAGAGGAGTGTCAATAAGTCCTGGACCGTTGCAAGATAACTCGTTGAATTTAGTCTCGTATTCAGCTATAGACATATTCCTTTGTTTCAGATTCAGAAAGTCTTGATAAAGCCGAGTTCTTCCTGCAGCAGGCATAAACTTTTCCTCAAACATCTCCTTAAATTCTTCCCAAGACATACCATCTTCCGAGATATTAGCAGTCACTAAATTCCACCATGCTGCGACACCACCTTGAAATTGCCACGCTGCCATTATTCTTTTCTGCGGATCTGATAACCTCATACTCTTAAAAATCTTCCCACACGAGCGAAGCCATGCTTGAACTTCTATTATAGTATTTGATCCCTGAAATGATTTTCCTCCAAGATGAACAAAGTCCTTGCATAATGCGGCAAAACTGACTGGAGAGGTAACTGGATTAACAGTCTTATTATCAGCCTGCTCTCTTCTGTTGCCAGTTGATGCACTTCCAACAACTCTTCCCCTTCGGCCTCTTGAACTCATATTGGCTACCTGAACAGGTAATCCAACCAATTTAGATAGGGATATGGTTATATAAGAAAATTACAAATACGCACTCTCAAGATAGATACTACTCCAGAACCTAGGTGTTTCTCAACCTTTGCTCTGATACCAATAGTGACGACCCGTCTTTCAATATCCAGAAAGACGTATCATCAATAAGAAAAGAAAGAGATAGAAATAGAAAGATAGGAAGGAAAGAACAACAATAATCAGAATCTCACAGCGGAAACGAACAAAATATAATATTATACATATCCATTACATAAGTTTACATATCAGAGTACACAAAATAATATTACTCCACTACATCTGACATTCATAAGAGTTTTCCCAACCCATACAACTCAAAACACAACATCAAAATGTCACTACAGCGGAAAGAGATAGATAATACGTCCGGACTCCGGCTCCAGCTTCCAAAACATTTGCTAATCCAAACCTAAATCACTTGGCAACTCATAAAAACTTGAGTACCCAAGAGTTTATGAGAAAAAATAAACTCCAGGTCAGACATGGGTCGGGTGTGAGTAAATCAGTTAAAGTTGTTTAATTTTAAAAATTATTTTGAAACAATGGTATCACATAAGACTTTCCACAAATAAATACGGGTAAGTTTTTACCTTATGCTAACCAAAACATTTGATAGGAAATCAAGTGATATTATAATAGGGTCTAGGGTTTTCAAGTAAATAGAAAATAGACGAAATTGTTACATGATTAAATTCCAGCTACTAGCCATGAAAGTGGGTAATACAATCAAAACTGTAGGGTCTCGTTGGGAAAATGGGTTTCCATCAATGGCAGGGCTACTGGGGTACCGTCCGTCACAGTACGGGGCCTAAATCACCGTACCGAGGAGCCACCCTAACTCCCCTGCAACACAAGGCCGGACCCATCCCTTACTAGACAGCTCCGAACAAGGCAACCCCGCAGTTGTGGCCAACAACTGCCCACACAGCCGAATATAATAAGGGACTTCTAGACAGGGGTAAATCTCACTCTCAAGTGGGGGCTACCCACGAAGCCTTACTGCATCTCCCCTGTTTTAGCCATTCCCGGTTGATGAGGCTTAAGGCTACGATTACCTTTAGAGAACACATCTCTTAGAATGCTCACCGTCCACCTGACGATGTTCTAAAAGCGTTCAATCCATACAAGTTCGTTCCGGGTTCGAACGAAACCGAAGGCATTATTTCGTTACACTCATTTTGGAATCACCCTCAGAGTTAACGGCAATAACCCTTGCACTCTAAAACTCCATCTCGATCCTCAATTGAGATGTCACGACCTAACCTTTAACTTGGATCGATGTGGTTTTCGAAAATCAATTCGATTTCCGATCCCGGTCTCATCGAAATCCAAACGTGTCTTAAAGGCCAAGTTGTTTAAAGATTTGAACAATTCAATTCAGATTTAAACATAGCATCACACAACATTATCAACAGATAATAACCAATATCTATCACAGATATACAATATCTCATCACAAAATATCTCAACTATCATTCAACAGATATCAACCATATTCAGATATTCAATTCAAACAATCATCCATAAGCAAGCACTACTTAAATTCATATTATAATTAATTTAATTAATTTAAATTAAATTAATTACTTAATAGTATATCACTTAATCTTGCTTATTTAAACATTAATTAATTAATCACAATCGTTTAATTGATTAACCACCTCTTAGTTATCTCCATTATTAATTAATTAATGTTTAATTAATTAATAATTTTTATTTAATTAACAATTAATTACTATAATTATTTATTAATTAAAATTTGATTTAGGATTAATCATTCCTTAATTTATTATTGATTAGCCCTTAATTTAGAATTAATTAACCTTAATTAATTCTTAATTAATCACAAATTAATTTATCTTAATTACCTAATTGATTATTCATTATTTAATCTTAATTATTTATTTAATTAAATCTTAACCATTAATTAATTAACTATTAATTATAAATTAATTAATGTTTAATTACTTAATTAATTAACTCTCAATCAATTAATTAATTAACTTCTTAATCACTAATTTATTAATCATTAATCATTTAATTAATCAGTTATTAATCACTTATGAATGAATCTTAAATTAATTAATAAATTAATTAATAATCTATTTATTGTTATTTAATTTAATCCTTAATTATCCATTAAATCCATAAGTAATTAATTAAATCTTAACAAATTAATTAACCTAAATTAATTAATTAGTTCCAACCTTAATTACTAATTAATTAAAGTAAACTTTAATTTCAAAATTTAATTAACTTCCAAAACCAAACAATTTCATTCATCATTAAAAACTCTTACATATTTAAACATTTCATTAAATCTAATTACTTTTTTTAAAAAGTTAGATTTAAAGATGTAAAATCATTTCAAAACTTCAACAAATAAAATGTGAATTACTTTTGAAATAAAATATTTGACATTTTATAAAGTAGTGAGAATATAAATTTTTAAGTTTAAACTTAAACAAATTTGAGATTTAAAACAAGTTTAAAAAAAAAATTGACTTCATTTACTTTGTTTTAAACTCGACCAAAATCCAAACTAAACACAAACCTGAACTCCATCTCCCCTACCCTTCTTCATCTTACCTGAACCAAAAAAAACACGAATTACACCCACTCACCCGAGCGCACACACGAGACACGCGACCAAAACACGAGCACGACTTCGAGTAAAACCCACTCGCATCGAACTGAAGCTCACTGACACAGGCCATTCCCCGTGCACATGCACGAAGCTCCGACGCCTCCACCACCACCGCCGACATCTCGTGCAAACCACAGATTAGCCTACGACCCAATTCCAAACCCCAAAACTCACCTACTCAAGCTCGAACGCAAAATGGGTTGCTCGAACCCAAACCCAAACTGCAGTCGCCAGGGAAGAATCAATCATCCATGGCAACCTGCCACCATATGCCTGCAAACTCCAGACATACACTCGCACAACCCAAACACACCTCCACCCCAAGCCTATCGTAACTCGGTCATCTCTAAGCTTCACACGAACGAATTTCCCAAACTCAAAAAAAAACACAGAGCAAAAACCCTAAAAATCAAAATTCTAAATTCTGTGTTGCATGATAAATTCATCTATTATTTTTCTAGTGTTAAACAACATTTAACACAACTTCGATTCAAATTTCAAAGCTTATAAACAACCCAGTCGCATGAATTTGTCAAAAGCCCCAATTTCAGTTATTCCTAAAATCGATCTTCAACTTTAAGTTAAAAATTCTGATTTCTATCTTAAAATTCATATTATGCATAGTAGATTTAGGATATTTATTTGATTCATTAAAATTCGAACATGATTTACATGACATAATTATTTGTTTTTACTGCATTATCTTAGTTTCTACAGATTTTAACTGTTTTCATTTGCATATTTATTTTAAACACTTAATTCATATTGAATCAAACCTCCATATTTGAAGATATCAACTCAGTATTACCTTACTGTATTTAAATTTGAAGTTTGGTTCAGAAATTTACTCTGAACTTGAATTTACAGAGGAGTTTCAATTGCCCTTTAAACATGTATAACAAATTTAAACCTGTAAACAGATATTTTTTCAAAATAGAAAACATGCAAGCATTTCAGTGCTAACATTCACATGCAACATATTTTTTTATTTATTTAATTTTTGATTTAAAATCTACTCACCTGTTTTTGTTGTTAAGACTCAAGCTGTTGGAAAAAAAAGGAACTGCAGATTCTTCTTCCCACTTCTTGAAATTGCTTGATTAACTTTGATGATGCTTCAAATCTTGAATCAATAAGTGATAAAAACTTGAGATTTGTTTCAGAAATTGGCTGATTTCAGGAATCTAGATTGCAGTTTCAAAAGAAATTTGAAATGCAGATTTTCATCTCAGGAATTTCTTTGCAGGTTTAGATTTTGGAAAGGAGTTTGAGTTTTGATCAATAATTGAAGTGAAGATTTTCAGATTTGTAAATGAGGAGTGTAAAAATTTCTTGCTTAATAAATATGACAAAGTATATTTCAAAGCACAAGAAATATCTTTTATAAAAAAATTTGTTTTATAAAATTTAAAGAAAATAACTTAAATTAAGACATTTGTCACTATCTAGCTAATTTTCTAACACATGTTTTTAGTAGGATTTAAATGTTTAACAAGTGTTAATTTCATGCAAAAAGAAATTTTAAAAATGTTTTCTTAATTGATTTTTCTTATTTTAAATTCATTTTTAATTCCTATAAAAATCAATTTCCCTTAAAGAATGAATATAAAACAAATGTTATATCATAAATAAAATCATGAGAATATTTCTTAAAATTCAAAGACAAATTTAGAATAAAAATTAACATATTTTAAATCTTTTAATTTATCAATTCAAATTCAATTTAATGTTTTTAAATTCAATTCAAAATCAAATCTGATAAGAGTACAAATTTGGCACATTCATTACCCTTATATATGTATTAGTTTTAATTAGAATAAATGTATATTTACAATTCATTTATTTGCTGTTGTATAAAATAACAAATTTATCAAATCAAATTTGTTTATTATAAAGATTATCATATTTAAATTGGTTATGAAATTCTAGGATATCACAGCTTTATTGATGGAAGGGGATGAAGAGGGATATCTCTATCTTTGTTAGTCCATGTGCAACTTGTCTGCAAGTCAAAGCCGATCACCAGAAGACTCCTGGTTTGTCGCAGGCCCTTGAGATTCCCAATTGGAAGTGGGAACAGGTTTCCACGGATTTTATCGATGGTTTACAAGAACTCGGAGGGGTAATGAGAGTATCTGGGTTATTGTGGGTAAACTGACCAAGTCCGCTCATTTTATTCTGGTCAAGGTTACTCGTTCTGCTTCTAGCTTGTTTGAGATCTACACGAGAGAGATTGTCATCTCCACGGGGTTCCTCTCAGCATTGTTTGTGAGTGTGATCCTATCTTTACCAGTCAGTTTTAGAAAGCTTTTCAGGAATCTATGGGCACTCATCTGAATCTGAGCACTACTTACCACCCATAGACCGACTGTCAAACAGAAAGAGTGAATCAGATTCTCGAGGATATTCTTCGTGCTTGTGTGTTTGATTATGGAGGATCTTGGGAAGAACATCTCCATCTTGTAGATTTCACCTACAATAATAGTGATCTGGTATAATCTATTCTTCTGTTTTAAGCCTATTTTAATCTCTTTATCTATCTCATTCCATCTTTATATTCAGGCCAGTATCAAAATGTCTCTGTTTGCTGCTCTATACGGACGACCTTGTAGATCTCCATCTTGCTGGATTGAATCCGATAATCGTTTGGTTCTTGGTCCTGATGTGATTTTGGAAGCTTCTGAGAGAGTTGAGGAGATTAAGAGGAGGTTGAGAGCTGCTTAGGATAGGCAGAAGAAGTATGTTGATAGGCATAGGCAGAGTTTGGAATTTGCTATTGATGATCAGGTTTTCCTTAAGGTCTCTCCCTTAAGGAATGTCATTCGCTTTGGTCGTAGAGGGATGCTTTCTCCTGGGTTCATTGGTCCTTTCCGCATTGTGGAAAAAGTTGGTTCTTTGGCTTATCGCATGGATTTGTCCGAGAAGCTTTCTGGAGTGCAAGATGTATTCCATGTCTCGCATCTTCCTAGATATCTTCATGTTCCATCTCTTATTATTCAGCCTTCTGCTCTTGATAGTTTGGAAATTGTGCCTAACCTGACTGTCGAGAGGAAGCCACTTCGTATTCTCGACCGAGGTACGAAGCAGCTCAGATGGAAATCTGTTAATCTAGTGAAAGTACAGTGGAGTACTGATGATCGAGATTGTACCGGGAAGACGGAGGAAGAATTCGCGCTTCGAATCCGAAATTATTTGTTTCAGGTACTATTTTGTTTTTCTATCTTGTTCTCACTATTTTCCTTGCCCGTTCTTTTCGTGGACGAAAAGATTTTAGTGAGGGAGAGTGTATCAACCCAAGATTTTTAAATATATTTTAAATTTGACTTTATTTCATTTTGAAAATATTTTAAATTTATTTATATTTCATGATTTCATTTTTAAATATTTTTAAGGTGATGATAAAATTTTTCCAAAGCTTATTGTATTTATTTTCAATTTTTAAAACCTAGTTTCTATTTTTAAGCTATTTACTTAATTTATTTATATTTCTCCAAAATTTGTTTATTTATTTTTATTCATACATTATTTTGTTTTTTTTTTGTTTTTTATATTTATTTTTCATGTATTTATAAATGCAAAAAGTAATAAAGAAATATGAAGAGTTTTGAAACCTTCACTTGCCTTTGTCTCTTCACCTCCTTTTGCCTTATCAATTCAATCAACACATGCATTAATTTTGGCCGACCTTATCTACCATCTTCATTCGATTTCTTTTCATTTCTCACGCACATCATTTTTTTTCTCATCTCAAAAATTTCGGCCTCCATTCGGAGAAAAGAATTGGTAAATGTTTTCACTTTTTTTTTTCATTTTCTTCTTTGTTTTAGTGTAAATTCTTGCCTTGCTTTCACTTTGGATGTTCGGCCTATAGCCTCCACCTTCACTACCACCCCCACCACCATCATATTCAGCTGTCATCTCCTCCAACACCTCTGTCATGTCATGGCCATGGCCACACTTGGTTGCAAGATCCATAAAAAAAATGCAAACACTTCCTATAAATACGTAGTCGAGCCCTCCTATGGCCATCACCACATCACCACACCTCTTAGCCACCCTTAGCACCACCTTCTCCAGCCCCTACCTGACCCAAGTCATTGCCACACCATCCCCTGGCCTCCAGTAGTCATGGCAGTGCAACATAAGGCCATGGCCGAAGCTTGTGTTTGTGCAAAAATTGCGTTGTTGCCTTGTGTTTGTATTTTCATGCACAAACAACTCCCATGCCTTCATACCTTTGCCAGGCCAACCATATTAGATCCATACCTGACTAAATACACCTCATGGCCGTGTATTTTGACCATATAGGCCGAGCATAGTGATGGTGAAAGCAAGTGCAAGTGTTTGATTATTTGTTATTTCTTAATTTCTAGTGTTTAATATTATATTTTGGGATGTATATTCATGTACTATATATATTGTTTTGTTTCATATGAACATGACAAATAGCTTTGGCTCTCCCCACACTTGAATCATACTCGTGCTTTCATGCCTTTGTAGATTTGGTTTGTGCGTTTGGTTGTTATCTCCAGCTTGTAGAGGTGAGTAATTCTCACCAGACAATTTATATTTATATAACTAGTAAACTGATGGCAATTGAATCTGTAAATTATATCATCATGTTACAACTGCCTATGCTATGATCATATCATGTTCACCCATGTTTATGCACCTATCATATCATCTATTACCGTTATATAATGTTATTCTTTTCGTTTATATTTGTTTATCACACTACAAGTTCCCTGTAGATTAGAATCACTATGGGTTGAAATGATACATACCCGAACAGACTTTAGAATAGAAAAAATCGTTATGGGCTGAAATGAAAGGCCTGAGCAATTTTTATTCATCTTATTTTACTTGGGACTGCGGGTTTGAAATGATAAAACCCCGGTTTTCTTAGTAAATTACGGATTGAAATGATATATTATCCGTATCACTTGACCTAGGTTAGAAAATTATATACAGAACCGTGGTTAATATATGTTTTTCTAAAAAAATTTAAAACTATTTTTGAAATGTAAATATTATGATATTTTGAATTAAATTTAATTAAAAATGATTTTTATAAAGTATTATTGATTTTCTAAAAATTAATAAGTGAAATAAATTAATGGTAAAGTAGAAATTTGAAGTATAAGTTAATTTTGGAAATTATGATTTGTTTATAAATGGAGTTTACATTAAGTAAGAAAATATGATGAATTGATTTAAATTTGAATTTAAAATGATTTTATAAAGTGCTATTTTTTTTATAAATTAAAAATAGTTAAATAAATGAATGACAAAAATGTAATTTGAATTATAACTTAACTTGTAAAATGGAAAATGTATTTTGAAATATAAAAGTTAAGTTAAAATAAATAAAATGGAACTTAAATTTGATTTATAAAATTGGTAAATTAAATTTAAAGAATAAAGTAAATGAAAATGTTATGAAAATGGTATATTAATAAGTGAATTATTAAAATTTGATATTAAATTATGTAAATGTTACTTTATAAAATCATAAATTACAAGGTGTTTAAAATGATCACTTTCAAAGTGAGAAAATATGATTTTCATAAGTTATAATGGTTTAAGTTAAAATTTAATTGTTATGAAATTATATTGTAAACTTGGAATTTAATTAACAGTATTTTTAAAATGCTATCATTTCTTAAGTAGAGGCTATTACAGCATTTATAAGTGTTGTAGTTAAAACAAATGAAATAAAAGACTAAGTTGAACTAAGGGCTATTACTGCACTTTGTAAGTTGTAATTGCAGAAAATGAACTAAAACCTATTATAGCCTTTTTAAAATGCTATCTTTGATAAATGGATTGTTTTAAAACATAACTTTCCATAGCATTTTCTGAGTGCTACGAAAGTTGGATTTTCACTATTTTAATAAATTTAAGTGAATGAATGAACTTTGAAAAGGTTAAATTTTGGGAATTAAATATTTGATTTTTAAATATAATGACTTCATTTTTAAATGGTTTAAATGGAATATTTTAATTTGACATATAAATCATTTTGAAATGCGATGTGTAATGTTATTTAATTTTTTAATAAAAATGAATGTGGTTTGAAAAATATGATATATTGATATTTTGAAATGGATTTGAAATAATATTGAATTTTGAAATGTTATTTGATTTTTGAAATATAAATACCATTTTTAAATTATAACCATGGGTTATAATAACGATTGGTTAATAAAGAGACAGGGATCGGATATGGACATACTTTCTGTCAATACCGGAAACCACTTTAACAACTGTGTACGCGGTGGAGATTCCAGAACGAAGTTGGATGGTGGCGATGATCCAATTATGGTATGAATGTGGACCCGACTCCCGTGAGTTGGCTTATGGTGGCTAAAAGAGGAGCGATCGACGGGCCAATTGAGGTAGCTCCTCCGATCGGACACACTTCTCCGATACCATTCTATTACTTTGTGATTGATTGGGTGCACTCCTTTGATTTTAGGAGTGTGGCTCGAGGTGGGAGGTTGTGACTGCTACACGTTACCACCAGCCCGGAGGCGTAATTCGTATATCTACCCTGTCGTTGCCTCGTGTGCCTTGTCGCCTACCATAGCGAGCTTTACTACGAGTTTGTTTTTCTCCTATAGCCTATGGAGTATTTAGGGTAGTCTTCCAATCTGGAGATATGCTGATACTAGATGGACTACTCGGACTATTACGTGTTGGGGGCTATATGGGTAACCCTTCGATGCAGTTTTAAAATATGTTTATTTTACTATAGACATTATTATAATAGCGCAATACTACTACAAAGTAAATAGTTTATCGGATCCTTAGAGGATGGACGGTCCAAAGCATCCTTTAAGTTACGTGTATCTTATTACAGTTCACTTGAGTTAGTTTACATAATATAAGTATATATTGTTGGAAACTGGGGTGGCTATAATACAATGTTGGATCTTAAGGCTATTCAGACACTAGAAGTGGTGAAATGTGTATTAACTACTTACTTATGAATATAAAGATATAATCAGAGAATAAGTAAGAAATAAAGTAAAATGCAGTAAAGTAAATAACACCCGGATTTTTATACTGGTTCAGTTAACCAATCCTACGTCCAGTCCTGCACTCTATCATGCAGAATCCCACTATAATCGCTTGCTTTCCACAGGTGGCAAGAACACCTTTACAATCTTGGTTTCACGGGCTACAAGACACACCCTCTTGATTTTACAGCCTACAAGAACACCTTCTCCTTATCACCAACAACAAACTATGGAAAGAGGTTGTATCTTCAATACAGATTCTTGCTGATTTGGTACAATGATCCTATAGACCTCCAATGGCAATATATCTTTGAATTCTTTTAGGAATAGGATGAAATCAGAGAGAGAATGATGTGAATTAAATTACAACTCTTTGATATTGTGTGGTTTGCAAATCAATGAAGAATTGAAGTGAAATAGTATCGATTCGCAAGGAGATTCGAAGAGTATGCAATGGATTTCTTTTGCAAATGTTTGGAGAAGAAAGAGTAAGAGAAAATGAGAATTCTTGATGTTAAAATTCGTTTTCAAAAGCCTTTATATAGTGGTTGAAGAGATGTGTCTTTTGGTGAAGAGGTGGAGGGAAATGTCTCTTCATTTAAACTTTGAAATTCTGAAAACTGCTAGTATGTCGACATACTAGGTACCTCCATGTCGACATATAAGTGTTGCAAATTGAACAGCAACACTGATAAGTGTTGCAAATTTTTAGCATTTCAAATTACCTTATATTTGTGGATTTTTGTGATTCGGTTGAGGTCAATGGTTGATGATCTTCAAGAATAATTGCCATGAGATCTTTAACAAGAGATTCTAAGGTTCAACCATGTAACGGCCCAGAATTTCTATTAATTAAATTTTGAATATTTAATTAATTTTAAATATTAATTTGTGAATTTATAAGTCGAATAAATTTTATTTCGAATAATTGGATTTAATTGAATAATTAAATCGATAATTTAATATGTTAAACTACAGAAATAATTGAAAATTTGGTTAAATATGATTGAAAATGAGTTGTAAAATTTTATTATATCATGTTGGAGTTAGAATGATATTTTAGAACTTTTAAAATCGAACTAAGAGTTAATCTATGAAAATTGAATATTTTAATATTTAATTATCGAGTGTAAAATAGCCAATTTTTGAATAGTCTCAGAATTGGACGAAACTAGTTTCATTGGATCCGTAATAGTTTGTTATTATCGGATTTCAATTTTCGTAGCAATCGGAGTGGTCGTTTGACCGTGGCAGCTTGAAACGCATCGAAATTGTTTTAATATTAATTTGGCGAGTTAAAATAGTCATTTTTCAAAAAGTCTCGGATTTCGACGAACCAGTTTCATCGGATCCGTAGTGTGATATTATTGTATGGTTTCAAATTTCGTGTCAATCGGATTTACCGTTTGTCCGGTGCAAGCTAAAACGCCTAGAAAATCATTTAATCGGTTTAATTTTAAATCGAACGTTTATTACCATAACTCGCACAGATGACCGAATTAGCTCCCGAAACATGTTCCATTTTGTTCAAAACGCAGGGTAAACCTTGGGAACGCCAACCGGCATGCTTCGTTTGGAGTTTGGAAAATTCGGGGTGAATAGTGTACGTCGATTTTTGTATAAAAGGACCTAGATTTTCTAATTTGCATAAGAAATGAGCTAGGGTTTCATATCCATGCCCAGCCGCCATTTTTCTGTTCAATGGCCAGAAAGCACCTCTCTTTCTCCCTCAAAATCTTCAAATCCATCGTTTAATTCAAGAAACTTTCTACATGAAATTTGTAGACGACAATGAGATCTAGTAGTTCAACGGTCATGATCAAAAAACAAAGCCACAAATCAACAGCAAAATGGAGTTGAAGCCGTCACGTTCGGCACGCAAATCGAGACACTAGGCAGAGCCGAGCTTCAAGCTCTTTAGGCCGAAAGTGGAGTAGGCAATGCTCTTCAATATGGTACCTTCTGATCACGTTCAAGATCATCGTGGAGGCCGATTGTATAAGGGTTTGTAGCTTGGAAATGGGTCGCGTGTTTAGAGTCCTGGGGGAAGATGGACGCATGCGTGAGTAAAGGCAATGCACGGCCTTGATCTGGAGGGATGGGAATCTACGGCCATGATCTAATTAGGGTTAGAAAATATAAAAATATATGTTGTAAATTTTATATTAAAAATTCGTGTAAAATTCGTAAATTCGTATCTTTTTCATATGAGGTCGAAAACGCACGAAACCAGTTGCATTGGAATCGTATGGACGAGCACTACGCTATGGAATTGGATTGGAGTCGTTTGGAGTTAGTGAGAATTTTGGGTAAAATTAAAGTCTGTTTAATTTTATTCGAAATAAATCGCTAAAACGAAATTGAAATCAAGGTGAGAACTTCTCACTCGATCGAATCGGTTTTGATTTTTAATTTTAAATAGTTATATTTAAAATTATTGAATGCATGTTTGAATGATGATTGGTATCTATTGATTGTTAAAATAGACATTATGCGCCGTTAGTAAGCGGATGTTATTTATTAAAAACATATACCGCGAATATTTCACAGTACAGTGAAATTGATATTATTTATGTACTTGGAGTTTATTTCCCGCATTATATAGCGGATGAGACCCTATTGCGCCGCCTATTAAGCGGATAATATTTTTTAAATCGCATATACCGCGGTAATTCCGTACTGGAACGGAATTGGTATTGTGCTAATGTTTGTGGATGCAGGGAAACAGGTTGGAGGGATCCAACTGGATTCCTCAACTGTATTGATTTATTTACAGATATTGTGATATTTGTTGATTATCATATCGATATATGATATTTGGATGTCGTGATTGACTATTTGGTGCTACTGCATCATCGGATCCATTTTTGAAGTTTTAAAATAATGATTTTTGTTTTTAAAAGAATTTTTAAAGTGATTTTTGAAAGTATACGTTTTATTTAATTTTGAATTGTTAAAATAAATAAACATTTTAAATTTTATGGTTATAAAAGTTATATTTTTGGGAAAATAATACCAAAGTGTAATTTTGGAGTTATATAAGTTTTAAATAACGTTTTGTAAATTAATAAAGAGATTGGTTTATTTAAATTGAGATTTTTGAATTATTATAAACGGTTTGTATAAAAGATTTATAAAAATTATATATTATAAGTTAAAGATATTGGAATTATAAAACGAGCTTTTATAAGTGTTAAAATAAAGTTCTACTTAGTTTTATAAGTAAATAAGAATTTTAGATTTATAAACAAACGATGATATAAAAGAATGGATTTGTGAATAAATGGATTATAAGTAATTTACTTATAAGTTAGACTCGGCATATAAACGAAATATAAATTGGATTAATGAAGGAGATTTATAAACCGAAGCTTATAAATAGAAATGGAATTTATAGACATTGTTTATAAATTCGAAATCAATGGAATTTGATAAATTGAAAGTTGAAATTGGTTAAGGAAGTATATTAACGATTTTGGACAGTGAATATATTATCAAATAAAATGGATATGCTTGGGAAAATGAATATTATAAAATGAAGTTAATCATTTTAACGATGTTTTAAAATGTACTATGAATCGAATACATAGATTTCAACATTTATTGTTGAAATAGACGTTTTCGAGAAATAGAAGGAAATGATGGACTATAACACTGTTGTTATAGTAAATGATTTCCGAAAGGAAATGTTTTTGTATAGTATTGGGATTTATATATCTATCTAAATTTCGAATTCCTATACTAGTGATTTTGGGTTGTCGTAACGATGTTTTGCGCAACATTCGTTTTGGCCTAAATAAATATGTTTAAGAGAATGATTTCCTTAAAGAATGAATTATATACTTAATTTCGATATTAAGTATATTGAATATTTTCTAAGTATTGAAAATAAATGGATTTGTGAATCACTTATTAATAAATAAGTATGGAAATGTTTTTCCAATGTGAAATGAAACGTTTTGAGAATTTATCTTTTTGAAGATAAATTGAAAATGAATAATTGAAATCGTATATCCATAAATATTTTGGAATGTAAATTCACTATGGAATTTATAAATGGAAAGGGGGATTTGATTTAAAAATAAACGTTGATTTATTTTTGAAGTGTGGAAAGATATATCTTGTAAAGATATTTTGGAAAGTAAATAATTTGGGAAATTATTTGGAATTTGGTGATGTTGAGCATGCCAATTGATAGTTAAATAATCTGACTATCAATATTTACCTTTAAATAGGTATTTGTTGTGATTGTTTGAATTTGAATGCCACGCTTATTTTTGAATAAGCTCTCACTATTCGGGTTAGCCGGGAAAGGACCTTGGGGTCGTATATCCCATTCCGAATATGTGATACGTCGTAATGGACTGCATTTGATTACCGGTGTTGAAGATCGGATATTTTTGAAAACGGAAGGATTACCGTTGAGTTACTCTGCATCGGCCGATCTCCGATATAGAGGTTATATCAACCTTAGTGACGGGAAGTCCAGACGTGATTAGAAATTATCCGGAATGCAAGGACTTCTTTGTAAGTGCCTTCGGTTTTGTTCGAGCCCGGAACAGACTTGTATGGATTGTATGTCTGACATTACAAATTGATAAATAAAGCTTATTTCTTTCAAATATATTTCTGTTGGTGGCGGAGAATTTATTCTCTTAGCTTAACACCCTTCTCTGAGAAGTACGAGCTCAGAGGTTATATAGTTGAAGGTTATTAGTGATATACTCCCAATTTGGTAGTGTGGCATGCTGAGTGTTGCTGTGAAATGATCATTGTTTGATCATTTGTGATATGATCATTTGTGATATGATCATTTGTTTGATCATTTATCTTAGTGATCATTTCTATGATCATTTGTAGACCCAAAGCACAGCTTTTGTATAAAGCGTGGTTTGTGGACGAGACTTCGTCGGACCTCACACCCCGGAAATGGTCAAAACAGGAAGGATGCAGCAAGGTTATTAGGGGGTAACGCCATTTTGGGGAATGTCATTCCTTCTGGATAGAGGTGGTATCATGGTATGGAGCCCATATATTTAACCTATGTTGTTGCTGCAAATTTTGTGGTTGTTGGAAATCGAGGATCCTCGGATAGATCGGTTACGATCGGGGGATGACATATTCGTGTCAGTAGTTACCTAGTTTGAAAGATAACCCGGCCTTGTGTTGGCAGAGATCCGGTTAGGTTCTCGGGACGTCATTCCAGAGGCGTTTCCATGTGGCAATGGGAAGTTCCTTGGCCTGGCCATTTGTTGGAAATCCAAAGAAACAATACGATCCTTGTACGGTTTTAGTTGTATTACCTGCTATGGAATGTGGCGGTAACCTGCATTGAACATAGTAGCTATAGTAGGCATAAGTGCGGAATGCCTATGCTGGCTAAGATTTATATTATACTTTCGAAATTATTTCCTATACTACGCACTAGTAATAATATCAAATGTTTCTTTTTAATGCGTATCAAGCATCTTTGACTATCATAAGGAGAAATCTCCTCCGATTCTACGTTTGCATTGTGTGTGTGTGCGGGCGGTCTTATGGTAGTCTCATTTTTAAAAGAATTGCGAATTGACTTTAAAAATATTCCTCTATTTCTAATTTAAAAGAAAAATAAACTGTTTTAGTTCTCACACCAGTCACATGACTGACTCGGAGTTTATTGTTTTCCTTCCTAAACTCTGGGTGCCCACCAATTTCCACACGGGCAGTCAAGAGTAAGGTTTATCAGGATATTCTGGAATTCAGAAGTTGCTGGAGGCAAGCTGGATGGCATGGCGTATTACTAGTATATAATATTTCTTTTCCGCTGTTGATGTTGTTTGTTGTTGTACACTCTGATGATGTAATGAATTCTAATGTGATGTAATAACTGATATAGTTCTTTGTTTAAAGATTATTCATTTATGTATTATATGTTGTTCCGCTGCGAATTGTGAGATTCTGATATTTCTGTTGTTGCTTTCTGTTCTGTTCTCTCTTTCTCTCTCTTCTTCTATCTCTTTCTTCTTCTTTAACCCTAACGGTACGGTTTTCCGGCCTTCGATTGCTCGACAGTTGATACAGCGGACGTATTGATGTCGGCGTTCGTGGACGAAAAATCGCAAATGTTACATTTGGTATCAGAGCGTATGGTTAAGCGACAACCATGGCTCTGTTGGGAATTACTCATTAGAGATGGAGTCTGTAGTACTCTAGAATGAGTTTGAGTGTAATAATAGATTCGAGTGCGTATTTGTTAGTGAATATAAATTGTTTTATATTGTGATGATTGGTTTGTTGAGTGGTATATGGATTTTGGTCAACACAAGTAATTAACGTTGTTGATAGGGATCTCTAAACACTTGTACAGAACAATTTGACACGATATTGTTTTAAATTGGGTAGATGAAATAATTTTACCCGAACTATTTTTGTATATTAAGAGAAATAAATTTTCTGAATATTTATATATCTTTGGATGTTTGGTTGTTAATGAAATAATCAAATATAAGAACTTAGAGTTTAAAAGGGTTTATAGCCAAATAAAATTCTATAAGTATGATTTATTCAAAGGAAGAATAAGTAAATTTGATTTAAACCAGAATTGAAATCCCGGGGATTTTGATAAGTGTTTTAAATGTAATGAAAACAAAGGTTTGGGGATTTAAAACTCTTGGGAATGTTGAAATATTTTCCAAAGTATTGAAGGAAACGATTGAATATTATTTTAGGAAATATTTTTGGAGGAAAATTGTTTTAGAATGAATTTGTGGAAGTGAGGAAGCACTAAACTTACTTCGGTCGTTGGAAAATAATCCTGATGATGATGGCCACATCATTAGAATTCATTTTCGAGTTTCTAAAGTGATGGATTGCTTCCATAGGAAATTGGATTTGAGTTGATTATAATTTCAAAATGGTTTTGGAGTAAAAACCGTGTAATTGAATTCTGGAAACTTTATCTAGATAATGTGAAAAGTTAAAATGAACCTATTAAGTGATGTTGATATTAATAAAATAAACAAATGATATTTTAAATGGAATATAACTTAAGTGATGTTGAATGAAGTTGATTTTTGGTGTCAACGTAAATTAATAAGTGAAATGAAGTCATTAAGAATTTGAACTTGAGTATATGAATAAATTCAACTTTATATTGTTAAAGAAATTAACAATTCAATTGATGAAGGAATGAAATATTAATCAATTAAATGTAAATAATTGATATGAAATAATGGATGTAAGTGTTAATTCATTAGAAGCTAATGTTATTAGAAATTGAATAAATTGAATGAAAGTCAATTTAATATGATCCAATTGGAATTAAATGTGTTGAACCAAATTGAATGTAAAGTGAATAAATTTGGTTGTATTGAATAAACACTGGTTGTTATTTGATTGTTGATTGATGTATATAAATTCATTAAGTGTTAATGAAATTGAATTAGCGAAATTAGAAGCTAAAGTAATTGAATTCAAATTGGAAGTAAACAAATTTGAATAGAATTGAACGTGAATTGGATCTAAATTAGTGAATGCAAACTAATTGAAAATTGAATATGAATGAATGTTAGTAAATCCAATTTAAATAAATCAAATGTGATTTAAACTGAAAACCAATTCATTGAATATTAATGAGAATATGAATGAATATTGATTTGGTTATGGATGATAGTTGGTTGATGTTTGCATTTGTTGTTTTGTTGCATTTGCTATGTTGGCATATGTAGTTGTTATGTTGCTATATGTTGCATATTGATACTATTTTTATATATGCATGATTCTCATGTCGTTGTTGAGTGTTTAGTAGGTGCGGATGGCGTTGCTTCGCTTTTGGTGCTCGCTTTCGTGCTATATTAGCTTATATGCTCGCTAATAATAAATAAGGTACATATCTCGGATTACATACCGTACTTTTACACTTTTTTCCCTGCGGGATGCCTCATCACTTGATGAGATGTATATTTGTGATATATATACTGTCATTTTTTTTGGATCGAGCCGCGCAAAGGAGGCTATGGCGAAATTTTCCGAAAATTTAAGGGTTAGAATATTTTTGAGAAAATTGGGAGATTTTTGAAAACTAAAGTTTGGTTTTGAAAAGATAACTAAGTATAGATTTGAAAACTCAGTAAAGTATGGTAAGAAGTTTAAATTTGTTTTGGAAAGTTAATGAATTCTGTAACTTTTTCTTACTTGGTAATTTCGAGGACAAAATTCTTTTAAGGGGGGAAGTTTGTAACGACCCAGAATTTCTATTAATTAAAATTTGAATATTTAATTAATTTTAAATATTAATTTGTGAATTTATAAGTCGAATAAATTTTATTTCGAATAATTGGATTTAATTGAATAATTAAATCGATAATTTAATATGTTAAAATATAGAAATAATTGAAAATTTGGTTAAATATGATTGAAAATGATTTGTAAAATTTTATTATATCATATTGGAGTTAGAATGATATTTTAGAACTTTTAAAATCGAATTAAGAGTTAATCTGTGAAAATTGAATATTTTAATATTTAATTATCGACTGTAAAATAGCCAATTTTTGAACAGTCTCAGAATTGGACGAAACCAGTTTCATTGGATCCGTAATAGTTTGTTATTATCGGATTTCAATTTTCGTAGCAATCGGAGTGGTCGTTTGCCCGTGACAGCTTGAAACGCATCGAAATTGTTTTAATATTAATTTGGCGAGTTAAAATAGTCATTTTTCAAAAAGTCTCGGATTTCGGCGAAACAAGTTTCATCGGATCCGTAATGTGATATTATTGTATAGTTTCAAATTTGGTGTCAATCGGATTTACCGTTTGTCCGGTGCAAGCTAAAACGCCTAGAAAATCGTTTAATCGGTGTAATTTTTAATCGAACGTTTATTGCCATAACTCGCAAAGATGACCGAATTAGCTCCCGAAACATGTTCCATTGTGTTTGGAACGCGGGGTAAACCTTAGAAACGCCAACCGGCATGCTTCGTTTGGAGTTCGGAAAATTCGGGGTGAATAGTGTACGTCGATTTTTCTATAAAAGGACCTAGATTTTCTAATTTGCATAAGAAAAGAGCTAGGGTTTCGTATCCATGCCCAGCCGCCATTTTTCTGTTCAATGGCCAGAAAGCTCCTCTCTTTCTCCCTCAAAATCTTCAAATCCATCGTTTAATTCAAGAAACTTTCTACATGAAAGTTGTAGACGACAATGAGATCTAGTAGTTCAACGGTCATGATCAAAAACAAAGCCACAAATCGACAGCAAAATGGAGTTGAAGCCATCACATTCGGCACGCAAATCGAGACACTAGGCAGAGCCGAGCTTCAAGCTCTTCAGGCCGAAAGTGGAGTAGGCAATGCTCTTCAATATGGTACCTTCTGATCGCGTTCAAGATCGTCGTGGAGGCCGATTTTATAAGGGTTTGTAGCTTGGAAATGGGTCGCATGTTTTGAGTCCTGGGGGAAGACAGACGCGTGCGTGAGTAAAGGAAATGCATGGCCTTGATCTGGAGGGCTGGGAATCTACGGCCATGATCTAATTAGGGTTAGAAAATATAAAAATATATGTTGTAAATTTTATATTAAAAATTCGTGTAAACTTCGTAAATTCATATCTTTTTCATACGAGGTCGAAAACGCGCGAAACCAGTTGCGTTGGAATTGTATGGATGAGCACTACGCTATGGAATTGGATTGGAGTCATTTGGAGTTAGTGAGAATTTCGGGTAAAATTAAACGTCCGTTTAATTTTATTCAAAATAAATCGCTAAAACGAAATTGAAATCAAGGTGAGAACTTCTCACTCAATCGAATCGGTTTCGATTTTTAGTTTTAAATAGTTATATTTAAAATTCTTGAATGAATGTTTGAATGATGATTGTTATCTATTGATTGTTAAAATAGACATTATGCGCCGTTAGTAAGCGGATTTATTTATTAAAAACATATACCGCGAATATTTCACAGTACAGTGAAATTGGTATTATTTATGTACTTGGAGTTGATTTCCCGCATTATATAGCGGATGAGACCCTATTGCGCCGTCTATTAAGCGGATAATATTTTTTAAATCCCATATACCGCGGTAATTCCGTACTGGAACGGAATTGGTATTGTGCTAATGTTTGTGGATGCAGGGAAATAGGTTGGAGGGATCCAACTGGATTCCTCAACTGTATTGATTTATTTACAGATATTGTGATATTTGTTGATTATCATATCGATATATGATATTTGGATGTCGTGATTGACTATTTGGTGCTGCTGCATCATCGGATCCATTTTTGAAGTTTTAAAATAATGATTTTTTTTTAAACGAATTTTTAAAGTGATTTTTGAAAGTATACGTTTTATTTAATATTGAATTGTTAAAATGAATAAAAATTTTAAATTTTATGGTTATAAAAGTTATATTTTTGGAAAAATAATACTTAAGTGTAATTTTGGAGTTATATAAGTTTTAAATAACGTTTTGTAAATTAATAAAGAGATTGGTTTATTTAAATTGAGATTTTTGAATTATTATAAACGGTTTGTATAAAAGATTTATAAAATTTATATTTTATAAGTTAAAGATATTGGAATTATAAAACGAGCTTTTATAAGAGTTAAAATAAGTTCTACTTAGTTTTATAAGTAAATAAGAATTGTAGGTTTATAAACAAACGATGATATAAAAGAATGGATTTGTGAATAAATGGATTATAAGTAATTTACTTATAAGTTAGATTCGGCATATAAATGAAATATAAATTGGATTAATAAAGGAGATTTATAAACCGAAGCTTATAAATAGAAATGGAATTTTAGACATTGTTTATAAATTCGAAATCAATGGAATTTGGTAAATTGAAAGTTGAAATTGGTTAAGGAAGTATATTCACGATTTTGGACAGTGAATATATTATCAAATAAAATGGATATGCTTGGGAAAATGAATATTATAAAATGAAGTTAATCGTTTTAACGATGTTTTAAAATGTATTATGAATCGAATACATAGATTTCAACATTTATTGTTGAAATAGACGTTTTCGAGAAATAGAAGGAAATGATGGACTATAACACTGTTGTTATAGTAAATGATTTCCGAAAGGAAATGTTTTTGTATAGTATTGGGATTTATATATCTATCTAAATTTCGAATTCCTATACTAGTGATTTTGGGTTGTCGTAACGATGTTTTGCACAACATTCATTTTGGCCCAAATAAATATGTTTAAAAGAATGATTTCCTTAAAGAATGAAATATATACTTAATTTCGATATTAAGTATATTGAATATTTTCTAAGTATTGAAAATAAATGGATTTGTGAATCACTTATTAATAAATAAGTATGGAAATGTTTTTACAATGTGAAATGAAACGTTTTGAGAATTTATCTTTTTGAAGAAAAATTGAAAATGAATAATTGAAATCGTATATTCATAAATATTTTGGAATGTAAATTCACTATGGAATTTATAAATGGAAAGGGGAATTTGATTTAAAAATAAACGTTGATTTATTTTTGAAGTGTGGAAAGATATATCTAGTAAAGATATTTTGGAAAGTAAATAATTTGGGAAATTTTTTGGAACTTGGTGATGTTGAGCACGCCAATTGATAGTTAAATAATCCGACTATCAATATTTACCTTTAAATAGGTATTTTTGTTATTGTTTGAATTTGAATGCCACACTTATTTTTGAATAAGCTCTCACTATTCGGGTTAGCCGGGAAAGGACCTTGGGGTCGTATAACCCATTCCGAATATGTGATACGTCGTAATGGATTGCATTTGATTACCAGTGTTGAAGACCGGATATTTTTGAAAACGGAAGGATTACCGTTGAGTTACTCTGCATCGGTCGATCTCCGATATAGAGGTTTTATCACCCTTAGTGACGGGAAGTCCGGACGTGATTAGAAATTATCCGGAATGCAAGGACTTCTTTGTAAGTGCCTTCGGTTCTGTTCGAGCCCGGAACAGGCTTGTATGGATTGTATGTCTGACATTGCAAATTGAGACATAAAGCTGATTTCTTTCAAATCTATTTCTGTTGGTGGCGGAGAATTTATTCTCTTAGCTTAACACCCTTCTCTGAGACGTACGAGCTCAGAGGTTATATAGTTGAAGGTTATTAGTGATATACTCCCAATTTGGTAGTGTGGCATGCTGAGTGTTGCTGTGAAATGATCATTGTTTGATCATTTGTGATATGATCATTTGTTTGATCATTTATGTTGGTGATCATTTCTATGATCATTTGTAGACCCAAAGCACCGCTTTTGTATAAAGCGTGGCTTTGTGGACGAGACTTCGTCGGACCTCACACCCCGGAAATGGTCAAAACAGGAAGGATGCGGCAAGGTTATTAGGGGGTAGCGCCCCTTTAGTATATGTCATTCCTTCTGGATAGAGGTGGTATCATGGTTTGGAGCCCAGATATTTAACCTACGTTGTTGCTGCAAATTTTGCGGTTGTTGGAAATCGAGGATCCTCGGATAGATCGGTTACGATCGGGGGATGACATATTCGTGTCAGTAGTTACCTAGTTTGAAAGGTAACCCGGCCTTGTGTTGGCAGAGATCCGGTTAGGTTCTCGGGACGTCATTCCAGAGGCGTTTCCATGTGGCAATGGGAAGTTCCTTGGCCTGACCATTTGTTGGAAATCCAAAGAAACAATACGATCCTTGTACGGTTTTAGTTGTATTACCTGCTATGGAATGTGGCGGTAACATGCTATTGAACATAGTAGCTATAGTAGGCATAAGTGCGGAATGCGTATGCTGGCTAAGATTTATATTATACTTTCGAAATTGTTTTCTACACTATGCACTAGTAATAATATCAAATGTTTCTTTTTAATGCGTATCAAGCATCTTTGACTATCATAAGGAGAAATCTCCTCCGATTCTGCGTTTGCATTGTGTGTGTGTGCGGGAGGCCTTATGGTAGTCTCATTTTTAAAAGCATTGCGAATTGACTTTAAAAATATTCCTCTATTTCTACTTTAAAAGAAAAATAATCTATTTTAGTTCTCACACCAGTCACATGACTGACTCGGAGTATATTGTTTTCCTTCCTAAACTCTGGGTGCCCACCAATTTCCACACGGGCAGTCAAGAGTAAGGTTTATCAGGATATTCTGGAATTCAGGAGTTGCTGGAGGCAAGCTGGATGGCATGGCGTATTACTAGTATATAATATTTCTTTTCCGCTGTTGATGTTGTTTGTTGTTGTACACTCTGATGATGTAATGAAATGTAATGTGATGTAATAACCGATATAGTTCTTTGTTTAAAGATTATTCATTTATGTATTATATGTTGTTCCGCTGCGAATTGTGAGATTCTGATATTTCTGTTGTTGCTTTCTATTCAGTTCTCTCTTTCTCTCTCTTCTTCTATCTCTTTCTTCTTCTTTAACCCTAACAGTAAGGTTTTTAGGCCTTCGATTGCTGGACAGTTGATACAGTGGACGTATTGATGTCGGCGTTCGTGGACGAAAAATCGCAAACGTTACAAACCAACTCCTCATCACTTCAAGCACCTTTATCCTTCAACATTCTTATGTAGTTAGGTTTTGTTCTTCAAATGCTCTGATTAACCTTCTTCTATAATTCATTTGCTTCCACTATAATCTTTTTTATCTCTATAAATGTCTCCATAATCTATCTGATATGACTGCATAACTCGAAGATATGTTAGTAGTAATATTTATATGGCTGCTGTCATCAAAATCAATACCTATGATACTAACAATCTCCCCCTTTTAGATGACGACAACCATATAAATATTTGAGAGATAAAATATAATACTTTTATATTTGACATCCCCTAACTCTATGCACTCCCCCTATCATTTTGCCTAGTATATTTATACCTTTTCTCCCCCTTTGTCATCAACCAAAAGGGCGAAAAAGAGTCACTTAAATCACTGCTACACAATATGTAGAGTTTGTATATAGAGATAAATGCTTATAAATAAAACACTTGAGTGGAAACCAAATCAATTCAAAACATGAAGTAAACTTATCAAGTAATAAGATGAGTTTTAGAGTTACCGACTTTGCCGATGCCAATAAAAAATCCTTTTCGTATTTATCCAATGTTTAATAGATTTCTTGCCATATGCTTTGAGCATCTGCTATCTGATATACATTGTTTGGTACCTGAAAAATTATAAAATATGCACACTGGTACCCTTTTTATTCTAGGTCCATGGGGTTAAGTTTTGGGACGCCAAACCCATGAAGAGTTTGAATGTCCTTTCAAAATATAATCATTAGATGAATGAACCTTATTAATAAAATTATCAATATAATTTTCTTTTTCAATATCATCCACCCTTTTTGGAACCCTTAAATTAATGAATCTATTTGGAGGTTTTGACTTTAATTTCCTAGGTTTTGGTTTGAACTTGGTAGCCCTAACAAACTTAGTATTTTGAGTACTATTTTTCTTTAATTTAGCCTTAGGGGTGTATCCAAGTCCATGTTTATTCCTAGTGTGTTTAGATGTAGATAATAATTTTTCTAGATTATCCTTCCCTTTGTTAAATTTATCAACATCGGTTTTCATTTTGTCAAAATCCTTATTACGGTTAAGAATAACATTGTCTAGAGATGTTATTTTGTCATTCGGATCAGTGATCTGTGACTTCATTGAAAGGTTTTCTGATTCTAAGGATTCATTTTCACTTTTAATTTTCCAAAACTTCCATGTGTCAAATCCTTTTCATCATTATACCCATTAAGTCTTTCAATTTCATCTTTTAGACATTGTTTTTCTTCAGTTAGCCTTTCATTATATATTTTTAATCTATCTATCTCTGCCAAACTATTGTTGTACTCTTTCCTAAGTATTTTATATCCCTGATTCATATCATTCAAAACAAAATGTTAACGCTAAAATTTGAACGCTAACACCCCGGTGTATGAAATGTAGTTGTGAAAGCACCACCCGATGATTCAGGAGCAGAGTATAAGCAGAAAATCACAGAAAAAACAGTGAATAAGAACGATTTTATAGTGGTTCGGCTCAAGGCAAGCCTACGTCCACTTTAATTCTCTTTATTGCTAAACCGATTACAACTTTACAACAATCTTCAATTACAATTATGACGAGACAAACAACTAGAACTTTGGTAGAGAAGAATTCTTCGAATCCATGTAGATGGCATTAGATTTTCCCTTGAAGTTAGTTGAAATGTCTTTCGAACTTGAAGTGTCGGGTGAGTTGAGAATTCAGCAGAGTATTGGCGCTTGAAATGATTGGCCCAAAAAGGTCCCCTGAATGTTGGAGGTGGCCATGTATTTATAGGAGTTTTCAGCCCTAAGTCGTGAGTCGTGTTCGACCCATGCTTGGCTCGTGGCCGAGTCAAATTAGGTCATGGCCGACTCATCGAACCAACCCTTGATTTCTCCATGGCTTATTCCTCTGCTGGATTTTATGCTAAGTCCTGATCGCTTACGAGTCAATCTTCCTTGGCATAGGCACTGTGGCAATGGATTACGACCCAATGGCTTTTAGTCGTGGACGAGTCAATCTAAGGTGTGAGTCGTTAAGCCGTTAACGACTTATCAGGTAGCGGTATATAAATGAAGCGGCACAAGGATCCACCTTCTTATGTCGTTACTTCCCCTGAGTCGTCTCATATGGTAAGTCGCGAACTTGTTGAGTCGTTGATCCACTGAGTCGTTGTAAGCTCTGAGTCGCTGCTTACCATGAGTCATTGAGACGATAGTCTTGATGAGTTGGTAACTCACTGAGCCGTCCTGCCTTGTGAACCGTTAACCCCTTGAGTCGTCCTATCCCTCTAAGTAGATGAGTCGGTCCATCCCTTGAGTAGATGAGTCGGTCCTGTCTTTGGTTGGATGAGTCTGTCCAGTCCTTGAATCTTTGGCAAAACGAGGTTAACACTTGCCCCTCGAAGTACACGCCTAAGTCGTAGGTCGTGTGCTTCGACTCATCCTGTCTCGTGTGCCGATTCAACTTTCACTGCTCAAAGCTATAAAAGACTTGAGTCGTTACTCTTACCATACTTTTACTGTTTATCTGTTTCAGTTGATCCTGCCATTTGCGATCCCTCAAGCTTCCAGAGACGAATCCAAGCTAATCAATTGCCAATCCATCTTTACTCTCATATTGCGTAAGTGAATTCGCCTTTTGTTCAATCTACGATCACCACTGATTCACGAATCCGGACTCTCCATTCCCTTTTTTACTTCGATACATTTCTGTGCCGTGTTCCATCGCGACCCATGCTTTTGATCGATTTACAACTGCCATCGATCATGCTGTCGTTATTGTCCACGATGACACAGCAGCGCTTGAAGCGATTCGAGTTGGTCTTCTGAGTGATTTTCTGATGGTGTGAGGAGAGGGCAATGGATTACAGCACCTCGAATCATCTGGTCTGTGGATTTGGAAGAGATGAAATGACCCTTAACGGGTTAATGGGTTGGAGAGTGGACGACCGGTTGAGGAAATGACTTAGGATTCATACGGCCTAATTGGTTTTCTGATGACTTAGGTTTTTGGTCGTATGAGCGACTCAACCCTTTAGATCCTCACCGCGACTCATCCTTTGAACCGTGAACGACTCAAACCATCTGCCGCGAACGACTTAAGCCATAGGCCATGAACGACTCAAGTCATAGGTCGTGAACGACTCAGCACTTGGACTATTTTTCATACCAAGTTGCTCCTTGTGGTTTGAACCTAAGACCGGCTCAATTAGATGCAACCTAGGATTTGAGTCGCGGCCGAGACAAGACTTGGAGAATTTCACACTGCTTTGAACTAAAAAATTTCTCCTTTTACCATGCCTTACGACTTAGAGAACTAGTGACTCGATGCATTAATGACTTGGAGCATAAACGACCTAGCTTAACTTGCCTCATAACCTTTAAAACATGAATGAGTTATCACATTGTACTGCTTTGAAGCATAATTCTGACTCGATCTTTGAGTTGAATTGCTGAAATAAACTGCCTGAATATTGAATTGTCTGGACTTTAACCTGTTAAACTTTATTGCATACTTTAGTTTTACAGATTGCTTCAATTTGCAAGTATACAACCTGTTTAATACAACAATCACAGAAGATTGGGACGAATATACTGCCATTGATTGCCCACATCTAATGACAGATTAGTCAATAGAAGATAATTAATTTAAATGGATTGCGTGAATGAAGTACTTTAAACCAACGAATCCAAGTAGAGTGCTAAAGCAATGTTGAAATAGTCAACTGAAATTGACCGGTTTGCACTAACACTATACCTGAAACTTTAAATTAACAAGTCCTGAAATTTAGTAATTGATCAATTGCCAACTAGCTTAACTTCAGTTATATTTACTTGTTTATCTTCATTAGTTCTGCACAACACTTCACACTTTTAGGAAACGTGCACCTTCGCGTTTGAACATCCAGTTGCTTGTGTAGAATGACTTCTCAACAAGAAGAACCGATGGGCCAGGCTGAAGATGTCTTCCCAATAGCTAACCCATTGGATAACCCTCCGGAGAGAACTTCCACAACTCTGAATCAGCGGGTGTTTAACCAATTGCGCATCCAGTTTGGTATTGCCGAAGCTGATGCCTTACTGCCGGGGCCAAATGATACTGCAGATTGGCCCCCTCTTGGCTTTATTGCTGTCAATCGCCAAATGTGCTTGAGCGGTGTCATCCCACCTTTTAATGACTTCCTTCAGCAGTTCCTGCTTCGGTTATCTATCTCTCCATTCCAATTGCACCCCAACGGCCATGCCATTCTGATGGGGTTATGTGTGCTATTTAGGAGAGTTTTGGACCGATTACCGAGCTTTGGGGAAATCTGCTACTTCTGCTCATTCACAAAAATTAAAGATCATCCCTCTATCGTAGTTATAAGGAGTGCTCGAAACCGCAAACTCATCACTGATCTTCCTGACAACGTTCATGGATTTCTAAATCAGTTTTTCTTTGTTCGCTGTCCTCCAGGGTTTTATCCCATCTGGAGAGTAGGAAGTAAGATTTCCTGTTTTTATTTCTCCATTCTTGAGCTTTTCGAAATCTGAGTTGCTAAATGCTAACTTCGCTTCTTTTTTTCTGTTTTAGCACTTCCTCCTCCCTCTAGAGATCCATGCTATAAGCAAATTTTTGAAAGACTGAATGCCGTGGCGGCAGAAGAGAGGAGTATAAATTTTTTGTTAAATGATGAATTTTTACATCAATTTGGACTCCTTCACCCTTCTCGTTCCACTCAGCTTTGTGAAGTTCCCGATTCTCCAGCGGAGGCTGAAAAGCTTATGCCAAAAGATCCCTCCACTGAAACTTTACTGGTGAAGTGCCCCACTCTCACTGATGTTGCGGGGTCGTCTAGCAATTTGACACTTGCCCCAGTTATCGAAGAGGAAGAACCTCCACGATCTTTCGGGAGATCTGCTGACGAAGGAGTTGAGAAAGCAAGTCCCAAAAAGCATGATGGTGATGATGTTTTTGAGGGGTTGAGCGACCTAATTGTGACTTCACAAGAACTTTTTAAAGATGATGTTTCCAAAACTATCTCTTCTGTAATCGAGGCGACATCTTCTCTACAACAAATGTCAACTCCTCCTACTCAAGTTATCACCACCTCTACTCCACAGAGTGGTCTGTAGCTTGATGCATGTAGTTTACACATTACACAACACTTAGGATTTTTCAGCACTTGTTTGTGTTTGAATTCTTTTCTCTAAAGGCTTTTAAGACTTGTCTTTTTGCCTTTCAGATCCTTCAATGGGGCGTAGCGGCAGCGGCTCTTACTATAAAGACTTTCAGCGCTATGGAGGGCGTGGCAACTATGATTATAGACGCTACCTTACTGGTCCCAGAGAAACCGATGAGCAGAGAGCTGCTCGAAAAGTTAGAGAGAGGAGAGAATATGAAGAGCGTCATGAGAGGATAGATGTGCGACATGAGTCTTCTTCAAGAGGCGATGACTCTCACAAACGTAAAACACATGATGGTCGGGAGAAGAGCCACATTGTTGAGGACCCGAGCAAGTGGGCCAAACCTAGTGAGAAGCACGCATCTGCAATATCTGAAAAGTTTGACGCTTCCATCTCTATCGACATTCCTTCCAAATCCCCTGCTCTTGAAGGAAGCGCTATTCAAACACTTCTTAATAGGCCTTCATATCGTGTTGAAAGGGCCACACCGACCCTACAGAGCCGATTCACGAATTGGTGCTTAAAGGGGGTTCGCTTCGATCTTGATTTAGTTTCCATTGATAAAGAAGCCATGTACCAAAATCTTGATGCCGTCAGACTTGATATTAAAAGAATGTCTGGATGGCAAAAGCTTGTTGATGAACTCCAAAGGGTCAATCGGGCCAATATCGAGGCGATGCTAACTATGGAGAACGATAAGTCAGAATGGCAGAAGATTCTTGACCAGCACAACATCGAGTTGAAAAACATAACCGAGTATAACGAGAAACTTGAAGCTGAAGTCAAGCAGCTTAAAGACGATCTTATCACCTCTTCTAACACTTACACTCAAAGAGAAGAGGTGCTACAAAAACAAGTGCGGGATGCACATGGTGGCCAAAGAGATGCCGAAGCTAAAGTTGAGAGGCTAGAAGAGGTTGTAGAGAATTACCGCACTGATGTCGCTCAGTTGCGGAGTAAAATGAGCGCCCAAGACATGGAGATTGAAGCGTTAAAAGCTCAACTTGCTAAAACTAAAAAAGAACGAGATGAGGCCATGGCTGGTAAAATCGCAGCTGAAGAATCTATTCAAACCATGGAAGCCAACGTCAGTTCAAATCTATTCGACTTTTACTTGCACAGCGTCTTGGGGCACGAAAGTCTCTCTTTTCTCGGTCCTAAATACGAAATCACCTTGGCTGAAGTGTGGGAAGCCGCTCTCGACATGTTCAGAGGCGCCGGGTATACCGAGGAAGAGCTTGAGGCGCGCTATCTAGATGAGGAAACTCGTGCTGCTCTTGCGAAGGGAAAAGAGCAACTCGCCAGAGTGCGGACTGGGATCGCGGAAGAGGAATGTTCTGAAAAAGAATTACCACCTACTACCTCTGTTCGTCCTTTAGTTTGTCCTGGGGCTGACATCACAGGTTCCAGTGCTCATTCCCCGCCTCCTACAAGAACCGGGGTAATTACCCCTATTGATGATGAGGCTTTGGAGGATATTGGAGCTCAAAATTATGAGATTGAACTAACGAAGCAAATATCTTCAGGTAACTTTGACATTGGTGCGATTCAGGTGGATTGCCTGCTTGCTCCTCAAAAGTTTAATGAGCTTCTCGATTACTTCTTGAATCTTGACGAACCCATATCTCCCTTCTTTTGGGGAGATACTAATATTTTTAATTTCTCTTCTTCTGCAGTTGAAACACCAAGTGCTGTGCAAACTTCGCCTCCTCCGGTTATCCCTCCTCCGTCTCTTCAGGTGGCTCCTCCTTCTGCTTCACAGCCCGGGTCACAAGAGGAGCAAATAGAGGCTCTTCATGGTTTAGATGACCCTATCGCTTCGCAAGAGCAGAAAGACGAGGGACTTGAGGGAGGTGAGATATCTCCGGAGCGGACTCCTTCTGATGACATAATTTTGTCTGCTCTTGTTATTCCAGGGAGTGAGTCTTCTTCGAAGAGGAGAAAGAAGCACGGAACATCGAAGAGGAGGGGGAAGAAAATCATTGCTACTGAAGAGGAACCGGAAGTTGCACCAGTTGCACCTCCCTCCCCTTCTTCCCTTATGCCTACAGACCGACCTGAAAAGCTAACCATTCGGCCAGGTAAAGGGTCCAAAGGTGGCAAGAAGAAATGAAGTTTCCAGCTTTTAGCTTCTTGTCTTTTGCATATACTGGTCGAGAAGTGTGCGGGTACCGGCCCCTGCTTTTTATTTTGAAACTTGTATCTGCAATACAATTGAATAAAATGATCCTTTATTTGTACAGACTCCTGTTTGAATTTGAGAATGCATTTATTATTCATTTTTGCACAAGTTTATTTATATGATATTGCAGCGGGCTTATGGCATATTGTTTGAGCATTACTATTGCCGATGTGGCTATACCATATTGTATGTAATTATACCATGTTGCCCCCATACCATAAGCTTGCTGCAATATTTTATACTTCAAGGGGACTTGCACTCTTATTTTCTAAAGAACAATTACTTCATTCTTGAAGAAATTTTTCGTAGAGTACAACTCCCTTTATATAAGTTTTTACGCTTTGTCCTTCGAAGAAATCACTTTTTTCTTTTGCTTATGTACACATTTTACCAAGTGAATTCTTTTATGAGGTAAAGCGGGCCTCTGAAGGATACTTTTTTTTAAGAAAAAAAAACATAGAAAGTTGTACTTCTGAGGAGGGATTTTTCACGTTTCAACACTTGGAAGTTTTATTTCAATCTTGGTGAAACGTGTACCTCCAAAGAGTTGTGCCTTTGAAGAAAGCCTTTTCACGTTTCAACACTTGGAAGTTTTATTTCAATCTCGGTGAAACGTGGGCTTCCGAAGAGGTCTTTCTTCTTGATTGTGTCTCCGGGAGGAGATCTTTATTTTGTTTTGCATTTCAACTTTGGTGAAGTGAAACTCCGAAGAGCGGTTGTAACACTTCAACTCCTGGTGAAATGGGCCTCCGGAAAGGTCTTTATTTTGTTTGCATTTCAACTCTGGTGAAGTGAAATTCCGAAGAGCGGTTGTAACACTTCAACTCCTGGTGAAATGGGCCTCCGAAGAGGGCTTTTATTTTGTTTTACATTTCAACTCTGGTGAAGTGAAATTCCGAAGAGCGGTTGTAACACTTCAACTCCTGGTGAAATGGGCCTCCGAAGAGGGCATTTATTTTGTTTTACATTTCAACTCTGGTGAAGTGAAATTCCGAAGAGCGGTTGTAACACTTCAACTCCTGGTGAAATGTGCCTCCGAAGATTGCCTGGAAGTTACTCTCTCATGGTTGGAGGGTCATGACTCCTCCAATCTTTTTTGGTTGAGTAGAGAACTTTCTTTTTTACGGCATATGCTTCGTTAGAGGTCTTTATCCTCCGAAGAGTTGTGCCTCCGAAGAGGACTTTAGTTGTTCCTTGTCCACTTGCTTACGCCTTTTCATTGATCCTCTATTTTTATTTTTTATTTTTTTACAGCTTGCACTCCCTTCTCTTACAAGTAGCTTGTTTAATCCAAAGAAGTGTACTTCATTGCTAGGCCAGTTCATGAGAACGGACATAAGCTTCTTAATTGGATGTTTGTTTGTTCAAACTTCTCAATTTATTAGCTAAAGCCCGTTTTCGGCGAAATCATTGACCGTTCAATTGAAGCACTTCTTATCTAGGATTTAAGCTCGGGAATTTTGCGACTTGGAATTTGTTTGTTGAATGATAACAAGAATCACTTGGTCTTGTAATGTGCAAGTTTTGTTTTCGTTGTCTGCACAAATTTAAATCGACATTTCAGTAATACATTTAATGTACTTTTCATATCGAAAATAAAGCAAACATGTAATAATAATAAGGAACACAAGATTTATAGTGGTTCGGCCAAGAATTTGGGCCTACATCCACTTTATAGTCTTTCATTATTCACTTGCATCGGTTTTACAATCGCTTTCAATTACAGGAATCATTCATTCATAATTCTTTTTACAATATTTCAACAAAGCTATCATGTAAAGTATGGACGCAAGTGATTGCTGTTCCAAGCTCTTGGAATTTGATCTCCTTCGACAGTAGTGAGTTTGAATGTGCCATCCAGAAGCTTTTGACCTATGACATATGGTCCTTCCCAATTTGGCCCAAACACACCTGTCGCTGTCATAATTCTCTTTAGGACTAGATCTCCAATTTCAAAGCTGCGTTGGCGAACTTTGGAATTGAAATGTCTGGCTATCCTTTGCTGATGAGATGCAATTCTGAGCTCAGCCTCTTCTCTTTTTTCATCAAGGAGATCTAGTGCCTCAAGCTGTAGTTTCTCATTCTCCGCTTGATTGAAATGGATTCTTCTATGTGAAGGGACCTATGTTTCTACCGGAATCGTTGCCTCTGATCCGTATGCCAATGAAAACGGAGTATGCCCAGTCGCAGTTTTGTGGGTAGTTCTGTATGCCCATAGTGCTAGCGGTAGCTTATCGACCCAACCACCTTTTGCTCTTTCAAGTTGCTTCTTGATGGTTGACTTGATAATTTTATTTACTGCTTCCACTTGCCCGTTTGCCTGCGGATGGGCTACTGCTGAGAAGCTTTTTCGGATTTTGAATCGTTTGCAAAAATCTTGGAATTCTTCACTTTCGAACTGAGTACCATTGTCTGTAATTATTTTTTGAGGCACACCGTATCTGCAAATGATACTTTTAGTCACAAAACTTATCAACTTTTTTGAGGTGATAGTAGCCAGTGGTTCAGCCTCTGCCCACTTAGTAAAATAATCTACAGCACCAATGGCATATTTAATTCCAGATTTGGCAGTTGGTAATGGTCCTACAAGGTCTATCCCCCATATTGCAAACGGCCATGGACTGACCATCTGTGTGAGTTCAGTGGAAGGAGCTCTAGGAATTTTGGCGAATCTTTGGCATCTGTCACATTATCGGGAATAGTCTGCTGCATCTCGATTAATTTCTGGCCAAAAATAACCGTATAGGAGAATCTTTTTCGCTAAAGTCTGACCACCTAAATGATCACCACATTCTCCCCCATGCACCTCAGCCAGGATTGTTTTGGACTCTTCCCTGGATACACATCGAAGTAACGGCATTGAGAATCCCCGTCTGTATAACTGGCCATCCTGGACTATATAGCGAGAGACTTTCCTCGGTAGCTTCTTTCGTTCTTTTGAATTTTCCGGTAAAGATCCATTGAGCAGATATTCTGTTATTGGAGTCATCCATGATTCTTGCTCTTGAGACACACTCATGATCCAATCAATATCCATCTCGTCAATGCTCGGAGTCGACAGGACCTCCACTGGAGTTAACCCCAGAAATTGAGCTTCGCCTGTGCTAGAGTACTTTGCGAGAGAATCTGCTTTCATGTTTTCTTCTCGAGGAATGTGACTTATCATGTAATGGTCGAAATCACCCAGGAGTTCCCAAGCCTTTGACAAGTAGGCGGGCAGATTCCCCCCTTTTGATTGGAATTCCTTTTTGACTTGGCATACAATAAGCTGAGAATCGCTGAAGATCTGTAACGCTCGGATGTTTAGTTCTTTAGCAATCCTTAAGCCTGCGATAAGGGCTTCGTATTCTGCTTCATTGTTTGTTGAAGGAAATTCCAATCTTAGTGCATAGCATAATGATCGACCTTCAGGGGTCTCAAGTACAACTCCGGCTCCTGAACAGTAGTCGTTTCTTGCGCCATCGACATATAACTTCCATTGGATTGGAGAATCGTCGATCGTTTCCTCCTCACTGTTACCCTTATCTGTGAATTCTGCGATGAAATCCGCTAAAGCTTGTCCATTGATCGCTTTTCGGGGATGATAAGTGATGTCATATTGACTGAGTTCAATATTCCACTTTAGAAGACGACCCGAAGCCTCAGGGCGAAACAGGACTTGCTTTAAAGGTTGATCAGTGAGGACTCTGATAGGATGAGCTTGGAAATATTGCCTCAACTTCCTAGATGCAATTAGTAGGCAATAGGCGAGTTTTTCCAACTTAGAGTAATTCATCTCTGCCCCAGTGAGTCTTTTGCTGATATAGTAAACTGGATGTTGAATCCTCTTGTCTTCTCGTATCAGCGCTGCACTTAAAGCATGAGATGATACTGCCAAGTATATAAGAAGATCCTCGCCATCACCAGGCCTAGAAAGTATTGGAGGCGTTTCCATATGGCGAATCAATTCATCAAAGGCTTTTTGGCATTCGGGAGTCCAATCGAAGTTTTTCTTTCCTTTCTTTAGGGCGTCAAAGAATGGGATGCATTTATCTGTGGCTTTGGAAATGAACCGACTCAAGGCGGCGACTTTTCCATTGAGACTTTGCAATTCCTTCTTTGTTCTAGGAGCTTTGACTTCCTTTAAGGCGGTAATTTGAGCTGGACTAGCCTCAATGCCCCTAGCGCTCACGATGAAACCTAAAAACTTGCCTGATTCCACTCCAAATGAACATTTTAAAGGATTGAGCTTCATTCCGTATTTTCGGAGGACTGCGAACATGTCTGCTAAGTGTTCTATGTGATCCACTGCTTTCTTAGACTTTACTAACATGTCATCGATGTAGACTTCCATGTCTTGCCCAATTGCGGTTTGAACATAGCATTAACAAGTCTTTGGTATGTTGCCCCTGCATTCTTCAGCCCGAAGGGCATAACTCTATAGCAGTAAAGACCAGCGTCAGTAATAAAGCTCGTGTCCTCCTGATCTGGCTCATGCATCATGATCTGGTTGTATTCGGAGTAAGCATCCATGAAAGATAACAATTCGTGTCCCGCTGTTCCGTCTACCAGTTGATCGATTCTGGGTAATGGGAAGCAGTCTTTGGGGCAGGCCTTGTTTAGATCTGAAAAATCGATGCATACTCTCCATTTTCCGTTGGCTTTCTTAACCAGCACTGGATTTGAAACCCAATTCGGATAGGTAGATTCTTTGATAAAATTATTCTCCATGAGCCGATCAACTTCTTCTTTTAACGCTGCCGACCTTTCTGGACCTTGAGTTCTCTTTTTCTGCTTCACAGGTGTAAATTTTGGATCAATATTCAGGGCGTGTACTGCAACTTCTGGGGATATTCCGCACATATCGGCATGAGTCCAAGCAAAAACATCCAAATTTGCCTTTAAAAAAGATATTAAGATATTCTGAATTGACACATTAAGTTGTGAACCCACATTCAACACCTTGTTTGGGTCCTTTGGGTCAACAGGTACTGGTATTGTCGTTTCCACTGGTACCACTCTATTCTCCCCTGCACTGACTTTTCTAGGATCCATCTCTTTCCATGCTCCACTGTGCTCGCCAGTGCAGGGTCCGCCCTGTAATTGCTGCAAGGCTGGTTCTTTGATGCGGACTGGGGCTGCCGCATCCTTTCCCATTTCTCTTTTCCTTGTTTCTCGTAGCTCTGTTAGATAACATTCCTGCCCCGCATTTTGATCCCCTTTTATAACTCCCACTCCATTATCTGTGGGAAATTTAATGGTAAGGCACCATGGGGCCAGAACAACTTTGAATGCTGCGAGAGTTGGACGGCCAAGGAAAGCATTATAAGCAGAAAATTCGTCGACAATCACAAAAGTTTGCTTGCGGACCACTTTTCTCTCTCCTTCTCCAAGTTCCACAAACAAATCAACGGTTCCTATCGGCTGTTTTGGCTCCCAAGTGAAGCCAGCGATTTTCTGCGATGAGGCTTGCACATCAGCCATAGGGATCTTCATTTGGTCGAATGTTTTCTTGAAGAGGATATTGCAGGATGTGCCACAATCAATGAGAGCTCTTCTGATAATAGCTGGCCCGATACCAGCCGAGATGACTAAGGGATCCAAGGTAGGAGCTTCAATACCTGCGGAATCCCTGGCTCTGAACACAATATCATCATTGAAAGTTCTTTGTTGCTTCAGGGGCACAGCACCTTCCAAAACGAATACATCTTCCTCGGTCGGTACATACTTCAAAGCTCGGGTATACCTTTCCATCTCACCCCAGCTCCTGCCTGCCGGATGAGGTCCTCCCGTAATGACATTGATAACAGGCCTTCCGGATTCATGTCCTGCAGTCCTTTCACCTGTCCTGGGTTGATGAGCAGGAGCTCGTTGCCCCTGACTAGTCGAAGCGAGATTGCTGCTATTCTTTTCCACAAATTGCTGCAGCTTGTTTTCCCTTATCAATTCTTCAATCAAAATTTTCAATTGGCGGCATTCATCGGTATCATGACCGGGTTGATTATGAAAGTGACAGAACTTCCCACTTTGCACAGCTTTTTTCCCGGTTCTCAGAACAGGAGGTTTAGGATATTCAACAGAATCTTTAGTGGCAAGATATATATGCTACGGCGTATCTGATAAAGGAGTATATTCCGATGGTTTGAAGGAACGGGGCTTCTTCAGATTTTTCTGTTTCTTTCCATCGTTATTTTCCCTTTTCTGTCCTACAGATTCACTCTTGCGTGGAGCAGCGATGTTATCTTCAGCTTTTTCTAACACTGCCTTTACCGGTACAGGACGGCTTTCCAGGCATATGAACTCATCTGCTTTCTTGTAGAATTTTTCAAGGGAATTTGGTTCCTTCATGTTAAGCCATTTTCCAAATTCGCTCGACTTGTCGATGGCCCTCATCAGATGGGTCAAGATCATCCGTGGTTCTGCATTGTCTACCTCGGCTAGCGCTATATTAAAGCGATTCAAGAAAGATCTGATAGTTTCACCTGGATTCTGCTCTAAACTCGACAACGACATAATATCTTTGGCTTTTGAAGCGTATAGTCTGAACTGCTCCTTGAATTTCCGTGTTAAGTCAGAAAACTGATCTATAGACCGGACTGGCAGCTTGGTGAACCAAAGCAGAGCTACACCTTCCAGGTATACAGGAAAATATCGGCACTTTATTTCATCAGAAGCTCTGGCACCTGTCATGTGCCAATCATACTTATACAAGAATTCGTTCGGATCACTTGTTCCTTTGTAAGCTGGGATAGTTGGAGGGACGAACTTCCTTGGGAACTCAGCCTTTATGATCCTTTCGGTAAACGGGGTTTTACTTGGAGCGAAACCCCATTCCTTCTCATCTTCGTTCCTTTGCATGCTTTCCTTCATGATTTGTCGAACCATTTCAGAAAGATACCCCTCATCATTTCGAGCTCTAGATCCACCAATTTCAGGAAATGTCCGCTCAAAGGGGCTGGCAGCCCTCTCAGGAATGTTTCTTTCTTCATCTTCATGAATGTTGCCAACAAAGTTCCTTTCATTACCCGTCGGTTGACGGTTTACCCCAAGCAAGTCATTCAACTTATTCAAAATTAGGGCATTTTAGGCGTTCTGAGCTTCCAATTGTGCACTTTGGGCATTTATCTGCTGGTTCAGCCTTAAGATTACAGCATCCAACTCCGCTTTTGTAACCCCAACAGGTGGAGTGGCTTGATTAGGTACTGGGGAAGCGGAGGTTCCCTCTTGAGCATTTCTAGATCTAACAGATCTACTCTTTCTCCCCGGAGCCATGATTTCGGATAAACTTCTAGTCTTCAGAGAGGTTACTTCAACAAACTTTCGTGGAGCAATGATGACGATTTGCCTGAGTTCAGTTCTCAGTGAAAGCACCAAAAATGTTAACGCTAAAATTTGAACGCTAACACCCCGGTGTATGAAGTGTAGTTGTGAAAGCACCACCCGATGATTCGGGAGCAGAGTATAAGCAGAAAATCACAGAAAAAACAGTGAATAACAACGATTTTATAGTGGTTCGGCTCAAGGCAAGCCTATGTCCACTTTAATACTCTTTATTGCTAAACCGATTACAACTTTACAACAATCTTCAATTACAATTATGACGAGACAAACAACTAGAACTTTGGTAGAGAAGAATTCTTTGAATCCATGTAGATGGCGTTAGATTTTCCCTTGAAGTTAGTTGAAATGTCTTTCGAACTTGAAGTGTCGGGTGAGTTGAGAATTCAGCAGAGTATTGGCGCTTGAAATGATTGGCCCAAAAAGGTCCCCTGAACGTTGGAGGTGGCCATGTATTTATAGGAGTTTTCAGCCCTGAGTCGTGAGTCGTGTTCGACCCATGCTTGGCTCATGGCCGAGTCAAATTAGGTCGTGGCCGACTCATCGAACCAACCCTTGATTTCTCCATAGCTTATTCCTCTGCTGGATTTTATGCTAAGTCCTGAGTCGCTTACGAGTCAATCTTCCTTGGCATAGGCACTGTGGCAATGGATTACGACCTAATGGCTTTTAGTCGTGGACGAGTCAATCTAAGTTGTGAGTCGTTAAGCCGTTAACGACTTATCAGGTAGCGGTATATAAATAAAGCGGCACAAGGATCCACCTTCTTATGTCGTTACTTCCCCTGAGTCGTCTCATATGATAAGTCGCGAACTTGTTGAGTCGTTGATCCACTGAGTCGTTGTAAGCTCTGAGTCGCTGCTTACCATGAGTCGTTGAGACGATAGTCTTGATGAGTCGGTAACTCACTGAGCCGTCCTGCCTTGTGAACCATTAACCCCTTGAGTCGTCCTATCCCTCTAAGTAGATGAGTCGGTCCATCCCTTGAGTAGATGAGTCGGCCCTGTCTTTGGTTGGATGAGTCGGTCCAGTCCTTGAATCGTTGGCAAAACGAGGTTAACACATTAATAATTTCTTTATTAAAATTCCATACATGGTCATCCTTTGCCATGAAGCACATGTTGGCGTTTTCTGTTTCTAAATCACTATCACTTGATGATGTGTCTGAATCATCCCATTTTGCACTGAGCGCCTGTTTCCTCTCCTTATTGAAAGTGTTTGACTTTGATTTCTTTAGTTTGGGACAGTCTCTTTTCAAATGACTGGGTTTGTCACATGCGAAACACTTAACAACAATCCATTTCTAGAATTATTGTTGTTACTTTTTCAAAGTTTGTTTGTTATCCAATACTTAAAGAATTTCTTGAACTTCTTGGTCATAAACTCGATATCATCATCAATAGCATCATCATCAGGTTCATCTTTGTTGATCATAGCATTGAGTGCTAGTGATTTCTTCTCATTTGCCTGATTCTCTTTTCTAATCTGCAACTTTACTTCATAAGACATTAGGTTGCCAATTAAATCTTCTATTTTCATAATACTAATATCATTGGCTTCTTCAATGGCCAGAGTCTTCTGATCCCATTCACTAGGAAGTGAATTTAGGATCTTTCTGACATGGTCTTCTTCAGTAATTTTCTTTCCTAATGATATTAAGGCATGTACTATATCTTGAAATCTAGAATACATATCGGAAATAGACTCATTTGGTTTCATTTGAAAGAGTTGAAACTGGTTAGTTAGCATAGATATCTTTGTTTGTTTTACTTTAATGGTGCCTTCATGTGCGACTTGCAGTGTTCTCCAAATTTCATATGCAGAATTACAAATAGACACTCGATTAAATTCATTTCTATCTAAGGAATAAAATAAAATGGTCATGGCCTTAGAGTTATTAAGTGCTTGTGTCTTTTGGTCTAGTGTCCATTTTGAATATTCAGTTTGAGGCTCTATGTACTCTATTTGGGTGTTGTTCCAAATATCCAAACCATTAGACTTCAAATAACATTTCATCCTACACGCCCAATAAGCATAACTACTACCATCAAATAGAGGGGGTCTAGTGTTAGATTGCCCTTCTACAAAAGTGTTAAAAAATGTGTTACTAGTGTCATTAGCCATTAATACTTTTCAAAAACCAAGTTATGAATTTTTGAAAACCAATGCTCTGATACCAATTATTGGAAACTAGGGTGGCTATAATACAATGTAGGATCTTAAGGCTATTCAGACACTAGAAGTGGTGAAATGTGTATTAACTACTTACTTATGAATATAAAGATATAATCAGAGAATAAGTAAGTAATAAAGTAAAATGCAGTAAAGTAAATAACACCCGGATTTTTATGCTGGTTCGGATTAACCAATCCAACATCCAGTCCTGCGCTCTATCGTGCAGAATTCCACTATAATCGCTTGCTTTCCACAGGTGGCAAGAACACCTTTACAATCTTGGTTTCACGGGCTACAAGACACACCCTCTTGATTTTACAGGCTACAAGAACATATTCTCCTTATCACCAACAACAAATTATGGCAAGTAGTTGTATCTTCAATACAGATTCTTGCAGATTCGGTACAATGATCCTATAGACCTCCAATGGCAATATATCTTTGAATTTTTTGAGGAATAGGATGAAATCAGAGAGAGAATGATGTGAATTAAATTACAACTCTATGATATTGTGTGGCTTGCAAATCAATGAAGAATTAGAGTGAAATAGTATCAATTTGCAAGGAGATTCGAGGAGTATGCAATGGATTTATTTTGCAAATGTTTGGAAAAGAAAGATTAAGAGAAAATGAGAGTTCTTGATGTTAAAATTCGTTTTCAGAAGCCTTTATATAATGGTTGAAGAGATGTGTTATTTGGTGAAGAGGTGGAGGGAAATGTCTCTTCATTTAAAATTTGAAATCTTGAAAACTGCTAGTATGTCGACATACTAGGTACCCCATGTCGACATATAAGTGTTACAAAATGAACAGCAACACCAATAAGGGTTGCAAATTTTCAGCATTTCAAATTACCTTATATTTATGGATTTTTGTGATTCGGTTGAGGTCACTGGTTGATGATCTTCAAGAATAATTGCCATAAGATCTTTAACAAGATATTCTAAGGTTCAACAAACTCCTCATCACTTCAAACACCTCTATCCTTCAGCATTCTTCTCTAATTTGGTTTTGTTCTTCAATTGCTCTGATTAACCTTCTTCTATAATTCATTTGCTTCCACTGTAATCTTGTTTATCTCTATAAATGTCTCCATAATCTATCTGATATGACTGCATAACTCGAAGATATGTTAGTTGTAATATTTATATGGTTGTTGTCATCAAAATCAATACCTGGGGTATTAACATATATGTCCTGACTCGAGTGTTTTGTGTTTTACTTTAGGCTCGGGTCAGCCTGAGTATTTCACAGCTTTGGATTCTCTTTCTGGAGTTGGTCTTTACTGGAGATTCTGCCTATCTATTTATATATCTATTTCAGTTTCAGCTATTCTAGTTTGTCTCATGTATTAGTGAACTTCTACGTATTTAGGATTCCTGTTATGTTGTTTTCAGACTGATATTATGTATTATTTTGAGACTTTGTTATAGTAGCTTCATGAACTACTATGGTATTTTATATTCCACTACGAGTTATTCTGATGTTTCTGTGTCTGCGAATTTATATGTTTGATTTTATTCGCTCCAAATTTATTTACAATAAGTTATTTTGCATCATTCAAGTCCGTCATGTGTTGATCATTGTCGATTTGAATGGTACAAAATAAGGGGTTGTTACATCCCCCCCTTAAGAAAATATTGTCCTCGAAATTTGATAGATAGTGAGACAAACAAAGAACATATGAACACATGAAAAGATAGAGAAATGGCTTACCAGATCAAGGTGAAATATCCATTCTACATTTAGGATAGGACTTCTGCATTCTTTCCTCTATTTCTTATGTACAATCATTCGGATCTCCACTCCATTGTACTTTCATCAATCTCACCACTTCGTCCCTTATCCGCTTTTCATCTCGATCAATAATCTTCAATGGTTCTCTTTTCACTGCCAAGTTAGGCGCGATTTCCAAATCCTGTTGAGCACCCTCCTCAATGATGTGATATGGGTCGTGCACATACTTTCGAAGGTGTGAAACATGGAACACATTATGCATGCCAGCTAACCAATTAGGTAACTGCACTCGATAAGCCAAAGGACCAATCCTCTCAAGTATAGGAAAATGACCTATATATCACTATGCCAGCATACCCGTCTTTCCAAGTCTAAAAACTCCACGTATTGGAGAAACCTTTAAGAAAACTGAATCTCCAACCTGGAACTCTAAAGTTCTTCTTATGTGGTCGGCATAACTTTTCTGTTGACTCTGGGCACTTTTCAACTTCTTCCGAATGAAATCAATCTTCTCAGAAGCTTCCCTTATCATGTCCGGACCAAGAACAAGCCTATCACCTGACTCAATCCAACACGCAGGTGATCTAAAAGGACGACCATACAATGCTTCGAAAGGAGCTATTTTAATACTGGCTGACAACTATTATTATACAAAAACTCAACCAAATGTGAATGGTCCTCCTATGAACCTCCAAAATCAAAAATACAAGCATGCAAAAAATCTTCCAAGATTATATTTATTCTCTCAGTTTGCCCATCAGACTGCGGGTGGTAAGCAGTACTGAAATTCAACTTAGTTCCTAGTGCTGCTGGAAATGCCTCCCAAAATCTGCTAGAGAAGATCGGGTCTCGATCACTCACTATGTTACTTGGTATTCCATGGAGTCGAATAATCTCCTTCACATATAACTCTACCAAGCTCGCTGTTGTTCGGGTGGATTTAACTGGAATAAAGTACGCAGTCTTGGTCAGATGATCCACAATAACCCAAATCGAATCATTACCCTTCCGAGTTCGTGGCAAACCATCTATGAAATCCATAGACACTTGGTCCCATTTCCATTCGGGCACTTCCAGTGGTTGGAGTAAACCTACCATATTCATTTGATCACTCTTTATTTATTGGCAAGTTGCGCATCGACAAACATAAATGGATATATCCCTCTTCATCGTTTTCCACCAGAAGGTCCTCTTAATATCTCGACACATTTTGTTAACACTAGGATGGATATTAAACTTGAATTTGTGACATTCATCCAATACTTCTTGTTTGAGATCTAAGATGTTTGGGACACAAATCCTCCCTTTCAACCTTATAATTCCACTATTAGCGATTTCAAAGCTGGAATCTTCGCCTCGACGTATTCTCCCATAAATTTCATGGAGAAACTTGTTTTCTTTTTTCTTACTAGCAATCTTCTTAAGAAGAGTGGGGTGACAACAAGATAAGCAAAAACATCATGACTTTTACTTAAAGCATTAGCTACCACGTTGGCTTTACCAGATGTATACTGAATATCCAGGTCATCTGAGGCTAAGAATTCCAACCAAAGTTGTTTTCTTAGATTCAAATCCTTCTTGGTAAAGAGGTATTTCAAAGATTTATGGTCGGTGAACAATTCAAAATTTTCAACCAGAAGACGCCAGATTTTCAATGCAAAGATAACTGCCAAAAGCTCAAGATAGTGGGTCGGATAGTTCTTCTCATGTGGTTGCAATTGTCTACTCGCGTAGGCAATCACTCTACCCTTTTGCATTAGAGTAGCACCCATTCCTTCACCACACACATCTGTGTAAACAGATAAACCTTTATTCTCGGTAATAATGGCAAGAACGGGAGCAGTGGTCAACGTTTTCTTCAATTCCTCGAACTCTTCCTTGCACTTTGCAGTCCAAATAAATTTGGCATTCTTTATAGGCAGCTTAGTTAATGGACTGGCTAACTTAGAGAAATCCTGGAAAAACTTTCGGTAGTATCTGGCTAATCCTAGATAACTTCTGACCTCCTTTGGGGTTGTGGGTTGCTACTAATCTAGGATAGCGGAAAACTTACCAGGGTCTACAGAAATTCCTTCTTCTGTTACAATTTGTCCCAAAAATCTAACTTCTTTTACCCAAAAATGACATTTAGAAAAATTGGCAAAAAGAATATTCCTCCTCAATATTTCCAAAACTATTTTTAAGTGTTCGGCATGCTCTTTTTCAGTTTTGTAATAAATCAGAATATCATCAATAAGTACGAGAATGAACTTATTCAATACTTCAAGAAATACTCGGATCATCAGGTCTAGGAAATATGCAGGGGCATTGATTAATCCGAAAGGCATAACTAGCCATTCGTAGAATGTATCGAGACCCATAAAAGCAGTTAAATGGATACAATCTTGTACGATTCTCAACTGATGGAATCCTTAGGCTAGGTCCATCTTGGAAAAGAATCGAGCACCATGCAATTGATGAAAAAAATCGTCGATTCGAGGAAAAGGAAATTTATTTTTTAGGGTTAACTTATTAAGATCACGATAATCTACGCACAATGACAATGATCCATCGGACTTGGCTACAAATACTATAGTTGAACACCAACTAGAACAACTAGGTCGTATAAATCCTTTCTCTAGTAAATCTTAGGTTTTCTTGTAATATCCCGGAATTTTGGACAATTTAAATTTAATAATCTGAGTTTAAATTTAAATTGAATTGATGATTTTTGTTAATAAATTTGTTTTCTATTTAAATATGTATATGTATTTGTATATATTTTAAATAGACAAGTTGATTTTTATTTAAATTGGTATAGCATATTTTTAATGTTTTAAAAATAGAAATTGTGATTTATTTTTAATTTAAGCTTTTCAAAAATATTTAATAAATACTATATGGTTTTAAATATTTGAGATAAATATTTTAATTAGTTTAAAATTCATTTTTAACTTAAGTTGTATATTTAAAATATGTTACCAAAATGTTGTGTTTTTCTTTTTAAAACTATTAATTATAAAATGTGATTTGTTAATTTAATTTGTAAATTTAAAATACAATTTAAAATGTGAACATGCTTTCATTTAGTTTAATTTTTCTTTAACACTTAATTAAATAACAAAACCATTCAAAAGACATGTGTATGTAAATTAGGAGATAAGTTAAATATGTGTTAAGTATTTAAGATAGGTAGTTAACATGTGTCCATTTCTTTTACATGTGTCATTGTTTTAAATTTTATTTTCTTTGATTTCTAATTTATCAAAATATTGTTATTTAAAACTTGCATGCTTTCTTTCCACTTTCTTTTCTCATTTTTCATTTCATAACTAAGAGAAAATTTCCAACTAAAAACCTATAATCATTCTCTGTAAATAACTCCTCAAACCCTGTAAATCAAACTCCCTGTTATCAAAATGCATAGCAAAATTTCATCTCTTCAAAAATGCAAATCCCTGATCCATTTTCTGCATGCAAACCATCTTCAAAACATGAAAAACCAAACCTCTGTTCAAATGCATTCAGTTTGTAAATCTGGAAAAGCAAGCAAAAACCTGCATTCATGTTTTCTACAATCTGGAAAAAGGGGGCAAGAGGGTCTGCATGCATTTTTTTTTCAAACCTGGAAATCAAAGTTCTGTCTGCAATTTGAAAGTTTGCTCTGCATCTCTTTAATCTGGAAGCAACATTCAAGCTTGAAGAGCATTCAAGCATGTTATGCATGCTAAAGAGAATTTGGGAATGTGCTCTGCAATTTTTAAATCTGTGAGTAACACTTAACTTAAAATAAGTAAGTAGGATTATATGCTTGTTTAAAATCTGATGAATTAAATGTGTGCATATGCTTTTTATACTTCCTGCCTGAGTATATAAGAAATGAAATGCAAGTCAGATTCCCAAGGTTTAGATTGTTATAGTTTAGTTCAAAATTGAATAAAATCTGTGAGTAACACCTAATCTAAGTAAGTTTAGTAGGATTTCATTGCTTGCTTATCTGATGAATTTAATTGTGTATATGTTTTATGAATTGCATATAGATCCATATGAGATTTCTTTGAATGTTATACATATAAATATCTGCCTGTGATCTAATTTATGGCTGTGCATGTGGGTTTCTGCAAGTTTCAAACTCATATTGATCCCTGAGTTTTCTGTAGCTTGTTGCTACTATGATTTAAAACAATTGGACATAGCTTGTTCATGTTAAAATAGGATAAGCTTTAAAATATCATATAAACTAAACAAATTTGTCTGTAACCTGGGGAATCAGTTATGCAGAGCAACAATTCATATAGGATAAAAATTCAAACTTCATAATTAAGTAGTTTTGCAATTCAATTTTTAGATGAGATTTGGGAATTTCAGTTTGAACCCTAGTTTTACTGGGGTTAAGAAATGTTAGAACTGCTACCTCATCAATGATTCGAATTCAAGGATACTTTGAGTATGGATAGATTGTGGGTTGATGAGCATGTCACCGAAGTTTCGAGGATGATGGTGGCCGGAGTAGTGGGTTGATTGCGTTGACAGGTTGATCATTGGAAAGGAGGTGCTGTTCCAGGTTTTAGTTTTAACTTGAAATTAAATTCAAGTTGAATTAAGGGCATTTGGTGATTGAATGTTGATGAGGGGATTTTGGTAGTTGGAGGATGTCCTGAGTTGATGGCCAGAGATGGCCGGAGTTGGGATGGGGGTGCACAGAAGTGTTGTGCAGGTTGGTGATGATGGTGGTTCAGTTTTAGTTGCAGGGTTTTGTGAACTCGAGATTGTCTCGGGGAATTTGGAAATAACTCGAAGCAGGGAGTCATGTGACTCGAAGTAATGAAGAGGGTGGCTCGGGTTTGTTAAATGTTTCAGGGTTTTAGTTTTTTTGAGCAGAATCATGTTTCCAGGTATTCTAAGATTTGAAGTAAAATAAATTGCAAGCAAATCTGAAACTAAAGTGAATCTGAATTTAAGTATAAATTCAATTAATTAAATTTTGGGTTTTTGAAATAATTTAAATTTTGAAATTTATAATTAGTTTTAGAGATTGATCAGGAAACTGTTTCAGGTTTTACAAATTGAAGAAAAGAATATTGCAATCAAATCTGAAACTGTGTTGAATCTAGAATTAAATTTGAATTCTAAATTTGGGCCTCTGGAATTAATTTTAAAATTCTTTTAAATTTTAATCTGATTTCCAAACAGAACAGAAAACTGTTTTCTGTTTTTATTTAAATTTAAGAGCAAGTTTAGATTTGTAAAATTAAATTCAAACAGGGAATTTGCAAACCTGGAATGTAATTATGTATTCAATAATTTAAATCATGGATTTTGGAACAGTTTGAATTCAAATTTAAGATGTTTTAAAATTTAAAACAGAAAACTGTTTTTCTGATCTTAATTTAAAGGCAGATTTTTAAAAAAAAATGCAACTGAAATTTTAAATAAAGTTTAAATCTGGAAACTGAACTTTTGAGTTAATGAACCTGAGTTTGAATTTAAAACTGGAAATATAAATTTAAATTTTAAACTTTACAGTATTAAGAAACCTTGGTTTTGAGTTTGAACTATAAGTTTTGAGTTTATGAAATAAGAGTTTAAAATAAGTTTAAATTCAATTTTGAAATCTGGAATTTGACTTTAAAGTCAGTTTTAAAATAAATAAGTTTTAAATTTAAATTTGTTTAACTATGTTAGGAAAGGTTAAATAAATTGAATTTGAAAATGAAGATAGGAATGTAAGTAGAGTTTAAAATTTTTAAACTTGAATTTTTGTTTGAAACAATTTGTTTAAAATACTTTGTATAAAGAAGAATGTTTTTAAATTTTGAACTTAAGAAATTGGTTTCATTTAAATTATTTAATTAATTTAAATGGAATATTAATTATTTAATTAATTAATAATGTGGAGGATTAATTAAGTAATTAATAATTTTTAAGTTAATTAATTAAGATTTGAGATTAATTAATTAAGGTTAATTAATCTATAATTAAGGATGGTTAATTAAATTTTAATTTATGATTAAGATTTACTTAATCAAGAGATTAATGATAATTAAGATTTAATTAACACTTAATTAATTAATAATTAGACATTAATTAAATTGTAATTAAATATTAGTTAATTAATAATTAATAATGATTAATTATAAGTTAATTTCTTAATTATGTAATTAAGAAAGGTTAATGAAGGTCATTAACCTAAGATTAATTAACAATTAGTTAATGTGATTAATTCTTGATAATTAATCAGGTCAATTAATTTAATAATAATCAATTATTTAAGTTTAATTACTTAATGAAAGTAATTAATGAATTAATTACTTGGTGTAATTATTTTAATTAAATGTGATTAGTTTAGATTAATTAAGATTAATTAATTTAAACATTGAGGATTGTTTAATAATTACTTTATGTAATTTATGGATTGTAATTACTTAGAGAAGTAATTAATTAATAATTACAGGATGTAATTAAAGATATTAATTATAGAAGTAATTTTGATTTAAATTACTTTGAAAATTAATCAAGTGATTAATGAAGATAATTAATTAAGGGTAATTAAGTTATGGGAGGAGTAATTAAAATAGTTAATTACTAATTGGATATTAATCATGGGTGATTAATATATATGGTTTAAGTTGAAGATTAATTACTTATGTAATTAATTTATATTTAGAGATTGATTAAATGTAATTAGAAATCATTAATTAATTAATTAATGATGTAATTTGGAATTGATTAATTAAGGTATAATTAATATTAAATGCTAATTACTTATTGTAATTAGGGAATTATTAATCAATAAGGATTAATTGAAATGAATATTGAGATGATTTATAAATTGATTTATAATCAATTGATGATTAAGATAAGCAGGATTTGATGATGAAGTAATTAATTTAATTTATTTTAAATTAATTAGAGGTTAGGTAATTAATTTAATTCATTTTAAATTAATTATAGAATGGAATGATCATTAGATTAATTACTTATGTTTGATGATTGAAATTGGTTGCTTGGTATGGTTTGTAATCTCAGTTATGAGATGAGTAGTGTATGTGATATGGATGCATTGATTGCTTTTGGATGATAATAAGGATTATCTGATTTGGTATGAATTATCTGTTGATAATGATAATGTTGAATCATCTATTGTGTGGTGAATTATCTATCTGTGTATATTTAGATAATGAATTGAACTGTTTTAAACTTAAAACAACTTGGCCTTAATAAGACACGCTTTGGTTTTCGATGAGACCGGGATCGGGTTTCCATATTTGGATATCCGAAAACCACATCGATTCCAAATAACGTTAGGACGTGAATCCAAGTGGAGCGAGTGAAGACTCGAGGTGTAAGGGCTATACGTCAGTATAACTCTGTGGGTGATTCCGTAATGAGTTTGACGGAATAGCACTTATAGATTCGAGATGGAGGATCAGAGTGCAAGGGTTATTGTCGTTAACTCTGAGGGTGATTCCAATATTGAGTGTAACGAGATAATGCCTTCGGTTTCGTTCGAACCCGGAACGAACTTGTATGGATTGAATGCTTTCAGAACATCGTCAGGTGGACGATGAGCATTCTAAGTGATATGTCCTATAAAGGTAATCGTAGCCTCAAGCCTCATCAACCGGGAATGGCTAAAACAGGGGAGGTGCAGCAAAGCTTCGTGGGTAGCCCCCACTTGAGAGCAAGATTTATCCCTGTCTAGAGGTCCCTTTATTTTCGGCTTAGTGGTGCGGTTGCTGATCACAACTGCGGGGTAGTCTTGTTTGGAACTGTTCAGTAAGGAACGGGTCCGGCTTTGTGTTGCAGGGGAGTTAGGGTGGCTCCTCGGTACAGTGATCTAGGCCACGTACTGTGACGGGCGGTACCCCAGTAGCCCTGCCATTGATGGAATCCAAAATCCAATAAGTGCCAACGGTTTTGATTGTATTACCCACTTTTGTGGCTAGTAGCTGGAATTTAATAGATGTAACAATTTCGGCTATTTCTTATTTATTTGAAAACCCTAGACACTATTATAATATCATCAGATTTCCTATCAAATGTTTTGGTTAGCGTAAGGTAAAAACTTTTCCATGTTTATGTGTGGGAAGTCTTACGTGATACCTTTTCTTTCAAAGGTTTTTCAAAGTTAAGCAACTTTAACTTGTTACTCACACCAGACCCATGTCTGACCCGGAGTTATTTCTGTTTTTCCATAACTCTTGGGTACTCAAATTTTTATGAGTAGCCAAGGGAATTCAGGTTAGGATTCAGGATTAGCTTTGACGAATTGTGGAGGAGCATATGGAGCAGGAGGCTTCTGCGTATAGTTATATTGTTTTCCGCTGTGTTGGTATCTCTGAGTTGTTATGTATTGTAATTGAGTTGTAATAATTAGATAGGTGTTTATAACTGTCTAGTATGAGTTGTATATGTCTGTGTACTCTGATATTTGATGTATACTATGTAATACTTTGGTTATTAATATAATTTATTCGTTCCGCTGTTGAGATTCTTGTGTTGTTTCTTCTTTCTCTTCTTTCTTTTCTTCTTCTATCCCTTTCTTTCTTAATTCATGACGCGATTTTCTGGGAGTGGAAAGTCGGGTCGTGACAGCTGGTATCAGAGCTTTAGGTTGAGCGAATACCTAGGCTCTGGAATGAATCTTTCTTTAGGGAGCATTAGGTTGAGTGAATACCTAGGCTCAGTAGTGGTGTCTTTCTTGAGAGAGCGTATTTGTAATTTTTATATATAACTATATATTTCTACCTATCTGTTGGGTTACCCGTTCAGGTTTTTCCAATATAAGTTATAAAGGTAGATGAGGTAGAAGTGTGTGTAACACGACTACCATTGGTTGGAGTTTGAATGTTTGAGGTTGGAGGTGTATTTGTCGAGACTGTAGACCTAATACCGTCTCGAGTGAGTTTTGTTTGGTTTAAGGACTTCATCGATCTCTGAAGGTAACCTGTAAAGGTTCGGAGTTCATTTTTGAAGTGCAGAATTGAGTTTTGATCTGTCGGTAGGGCAGAAGCCAGTGAGTAAAGATATCTTGATATCTCAGGAAGTAGTAGCTGCGTGATGAGATGCAGTGAATATGGATATTTCCGAAGATGTTTTCTTTGGAACAGGAGTAAGAAGTGAGTCAGCCCGGTGATGTGGCTGAGTTTAGCAGAGTATTCTGAGTTGGAAAGGAGTCTTCTGGCTGAGTAATTTTTCTGAAGTGGAGTTCAGAAGCAGCATAGTGAATCCGTTACTCGTGTAAGTTGGCTAGGCCAGCATAAGCTATTCTGTTTGGTTGAGAGAGAGCAGTTTTCTTTGGATTTAGGCTGAGTTGATCGCAAAAGTGACTTGCGATAGTTTGTTCTTTGGATTGTTGGAGATTGTCCGGGTTTCTTCCAGGAAGTCAGAAGTTTGTCTGCATCTGGAGATCGAGTTTTCTTTCCAGGATGGAACTAGTGGTTCAGTTAGTAGATAGATGGTTCCTTGAGATAGAAGTTGGTGGAGTAACTCAGATTGGGAGAACACATCTGAGTTTTCTTTTATGGATACGTGGAACCATATTTCTGTGCTGGGTTGTCTGGTCTGTGCTTGTGCTCTTAGTCAGCATTTTCTTCTGTTTCGGATCAGAGTTGTGCAGCGGAAGCAGTTTGGGAATGTTTCTGTTTTGTTTTTCCGGATAAGGAGAGCTTGTTCTGTCTTCTGTTGTTAAGAAGCAGGGCGTGTGTTCTTGGTTTTGAGTGATCTTGAGGAGATCATTGGATTGTTTTGATTCAGTCTGTTTCTAGTGGAATCAGCAAGAGTTAAGCTGATCAGGATGGATGTTGGTAGCCCAGGATCGTCCGAAGAGTTTTTTGGATAAGAGACGGGAGAATTTGGATTCTGGAATCGGAGATTGGATTTTGGTTAAGTTTTTCTTTGATTCAGGGAGCTATAAGTTTGAGAAGCTAGCTCCGTAGTGTTTTGGTTTCTTCTATGTTTTGGTTAGATCAGTGTTTGGATTTCTAGAGTTGGATTGCCAGTTTGGATAACTGGAATTCAGGGTGTTTCGCGTATCTCTAAGGGAGTATGTGTTTGATATTTCTGGTTGTAGAACTAGCAGTTTAGGATGGTTTGTTTATTGTGTCAGACTCGTTTGTAGTCTGATATTATGTATAGAATGGTTGTTAGGAGCTCTATAGCTTAGTAGTATTGATTGATTGGATTTTATAGAGCGAGTATCCCGATATATATATACCGGGGAAACTCGTGAAAGTTTTATCCAAAATTCTTTTGGATAACTAGATTTGTTTTGATTGTGTGAATTGGTTGCTTTGGTTGTTGGCATATGATTAACATATGCTGTGTTTTAAAATTAAATCTGTAAATAGATTATTAAATTGCCTTTGTTTTAAATTTCGGGGACGAAATTCTTTTAAGGGGGAAGGATTGTAATATCCCGGAATTTTGGACAATTTAAATTTAATAATCTGAGTTTAAATTTAAATTGAATTGATGATTTTTGTTAATAAATTTGTTTTCTATTTAAATATGTATATGTATTTGTATATATTTTAAATAGACAAGTTGATTTTTATTTAAATTGGTATAGCATATTTTTAATGTTTTAAAAATAGAAATTGTGATTTATTTTTAATTTAAGCTTTTCAAAAATATTTAATAAATACTATATGGTTTTAAATATTTGAGATAAATATTTTAATTAGTTTAAAATTCATTTTTAACTTAAGTTGTATATTTAAAATATGTTACCAAAATGTTGTGTTTTTCTTTTTAAAACTATTAATTATAAAATGTGATTTGTTAATTTAATTTGTAAATTTAAAATACAATTTAAAATGTGAACATGCTTTCATTTAGTTTAATTTTTCTTTAACACTTAATTAAATAACAAAACCATTCAAAAGACATGTGTATGTAAATTAGGAGATAAGTTAAATATGTGTTAAGTATTTAAGATAGGTAGTTAACATGTGTCCATTTCTTTTACATGTGTCATTGTTTTAAATTTTATTTTCTTTGATTTCTAATTTATCAAAATATTGTTATTTAAAACTTGCATGCTTTCTTTCCACTTTCTTTTCTCATTTTTCATTTCATAACTAAGAGAAAATTTCCAACTAAAAACCTATAATCATTCTCTGTAAATAACTCCTCAAACCCTGTAAATCAAACTCCCTGTTATCAAAATGCATAGCAAAATTTCATCTCTTCAAAAATGCAAATCCCTGATCCATTTTCTGCATGCAAACCATCTTCAAAACATGAAAAACCAAACCTCTGTTCAAATGCATTCAGTTTGTAAATCTGGAAAAGCAAGCAAAAACCTGCATTCATGTTTTCTACAATCTGGAAAAAGGGGGCAAGAGGGTCTGCATGCATTTTTTTTTCAAACCTGGAAATCAAAGTTCTGTCTGCAATTTGAAAGTTTGCTCTGCATCTCTTTAATCTGGAAGCAACATTCAAGCTTGAAGAGCATTCAAGCATGTTATGCATGCTAAAGAGAATTTGGGAATGTGCTCTGCAATTTTTAAATCTGTGAGTAACACTTAACTTAAAATAAATAAGTAGGATTATATGCTTGTTTAAAATCTGATGAATTAAATGTGTGCATATGCTTTTTATACTTCCTGCCTGAGTATATAAGAAATGAAATGCAAGTCAGATTCCCAAGGTTTAGATTGTTATAGTTTAGTTCAAAATTGAATAAAATCTGTGAGTAACACCTAATCTAAGTAAGTTTAGTAGGATTTCATTGCTTGCTTATCTGATGAATTTAATTGTGTATATGTTTTATGAATTGCATATAGATCCATATGAGATTTCTTTGAATGTTATACATATAAATATCTGCCTGTGATCTAATTTATGGCTGTGCATGTGGGTTTCTGCAAGTTTCAAACTCATATTGATCCCTGAGTTTTCTGTAGCTTGTTGCTACTATGATTTAAAACAATTGGACATAGCTTGTTCATGTTAAAATAGGATAAGCTTTAAAATATCATATAAACTAAACAAATTTGTCTGTAACCTGGGGAATCAGTTATGCAGAGCAACAATTCATATAGGATAAAAATTCAAACTTCATAATTAAGTAGTTTTGCAATTCAATTTTTAGATGAGATTTGGGAATTTCAGTTTGAACCCTAGTTTTACTGGGGTTAAGAAATGTTAGAACTGCTACCTCATCAATGATTCGAATTCAAGGATACTTTGAGTATGGATAGATTGTGGGTTGATGAGCATGTCACCGAAGTTTCGAGGATGATGGTGGCCGGAGTAGTGGGTTGATTGCGTTGACAGGTTGATCATTGGAAAGGAGGTGCTGTTCCAGGTTTTAGTTTTAACTTGAAATTAAATTCAAGTTGAATTAAGGGCATTTGGTGATTGAATGTTGATGAGGGGATTTTGGTAGTTGGAGGATGTCCTGAGTTGATGGCCAGAGATGGCCGGAGTTGGGATGGGGGTGCACAGAAGTGTTGTGCAGGTTGGTGATGATGGTGGTTCAGTTTTAGTTGCAGGGTTTTGTGAACTCGAGATTGTCTCGGGGAATTTGGAAATAACTCGAAGCAGGGAGTCATGTGACTCGAAGTAATGAAGAGGGTGGCTCGGGTTTGTTAAATGTTTCAGGGTTTTAGTTTTTTTGAGCAGAATCATGTTTCCAGGTATTCTAAGATTTGAAGTAAAATAAATTGCAAGCAAATCTGAAACTAAAGTGAATCTGAATTTAAGTATAAATTCAATTAATTAAATTTTGGGTTTTTGAAATAATTTAAATTTTGAAATTTATAATTAGTTTTAGAGATTGATCAGGAAACTGTTTCAGGTTTTACAAATTGAAGAAAAGAATATTGCAATCAAATCTGAAACTGTGTTGAATCTAGAATTAAATTTGAATTCTAAATTTGGGCCTCTGGAATTAATTTTAAAATTCTTTTAAATTTTAATCTGATTTCCAAACAGAACAGAAAACTGTTTTCTGTTTTTATTTAAATTTAAGAGCAAGTTTAGATTTGTAAAATTAAATTCAAACAGGGAATTTGCAAACCTGGAATGTAATTATGTATTCAATAATTTAAATCATGGATTTTGGAACAGTTTGAATTCAAATTTAAGATGTTTTAAAATTTAAAACAGAAAACTGTTTTTCTGATCTTAATTTAAAGGCAGATTTTTAAAAAAAAAAATGCAACTGAAATTTTAAATAAAGTTTAAATCTGGAAACTGAACTTTTGAGTTAATGAACCTGAGTTTGAATTTAAAACTGGAAATATAAATTTAAATTTTAAACTTTACAGTATTAAGAAACCTTGGTTTTGAGTTTGAACTATAAGTTTTGAGTTTATGAAATAAGAGTTTAAAATAAGTTTAAATTCAATTTTGAAATCTGGAATTTGACTTTAAAGTCAGTTTTAAAATAAATAAGTTTTAAATTTAAATTTGTTTAACTATGTTAGGAAAGGTTAAATAAATTGAATTTGAAAATGAAGATAGGAATGTAAGTAGAGTTTAAAATTTTTAAACTTGAATTTTTGTTTGAAACAATTTGTTTAAAATACTTTGTATAAAGAAGAATGTTTTTAAATTTTGAACTTAAGAAATTGGTTTCATTTAAATTATTTAATTAATTTAAATGGAATATTAATTATTTAATTAATTAATAATGTGGAGGATTAATTAAGTAATTAATAATTTTTAAGTTAATTAATTAAGATTTGAGATTAATTAATTAAGGTTAATTAATCTATAATTAAGGATGGTTAATTAAATTTTAATTTATGATTAAGATTTACTTAATCAAGAGATTAATGATAATTAAGATTTAATTAACACTTAATTAATTAATAATTAGACATTAATTAAATTGTAATTAAATATTAGTTAATTAATAATTAATAATGATTAATTATAAGTTAATTTCTTAATTATGTAATTAAGAAAGGTTAATGAAGGTCATTAACCTAAGATTAATTAACAATTAGTTAATGTGATTAATTCTTGATAATTAATCAGGTCAATTAATTTAATAATAATCAATTATTTAAGTTTAATTACTTGATGAAAGTAATTAATGAATTAATTACTTGGTGTAATTATTTTAATTAAATGTGATTAGTTTAGATTAATTAAGATTAATTAATTTAAACATTGAGGATTGTTTAATAATTACTTTATGTAATTTATGGATTGTAATTACTTAGAGAAGTAATTAATTAATAATTACAGGATGTAATTAAAGATATTAATTATAGAAGTAATTTTGATTTAAATTACTTTGAAAATTAATCAAGTGATTAATGAAGATAATTAATTAAGGGTAATTAAGTTATGGGAGGAGTAATTAAAATAGTTAATTACTAATTGGATATTAATCATGGGTGATTAATATATATGGTTTAAGTTGAAGATTAATTACTTATGTAATTAATTTATATTTAGAGATTGATTAAATGTAATTAGAAATCATTAATTAATTAATTAATGATGTAATTTGGAATTGATTAATTAAGGTATAATTAATATTAAATGCTAATTACTTATTGTAATTAGGGAATTATTAATCAATAAGGATTAATTGAAATGAATATTGAGATGATTTATAAATTGATTTATAATCAATTGATGATTAAGATAAGCAGGATTTGATGATGAAGTAATTAATTTAATTTATTTTAAATTAATTAGAGGTTAGGTAATTAATTTAATTCATTTTAAATTAATTATAGAATGGAATGATCATTAGATTAATTACTTATGTTTGATGATTGAAATTGGTTGCTTGGTATGGTTTGTAATCTCAGTTATGAGATGAGTAGTGTATGTGATATGGATGCATTGATTGCTTTTGGATGATAATAAGGATTATCTGATTTGGTATGAATTATCTGTTGATAATGATAATGTTGAATCATCTATTGTGTGGTGAATTATCTATCTGTGTATATTTAGATAATGAATTGAACTGTTTTAAACTTAAAACAACTTGGCCTTAATAAGACACGCTTTGGTTTTCGATGAGACCGGGATCGGGTTTCCATATTTGGATATCCGAAAACCACATCGATTCCAAATAACGTTAGGACGTGAATCCAAGTGGAGCGAGTGAAGACTCGAGGTGTAAGGGCTATACGTCAGTATAACTCTGTGGGTGATTCCGTAATGAGTTTGACGGAATAGCACTTATAGATTCGAGATGGAGGATCAGAGTGCAAGGGTTATTGTCGTTAACTCTGAGGGTGATTCCAATATTGAGTGTAACGAGATAATGCCTTCGGTTTCGTTCGAACCCGGAACGAACTTGTATGGATTGAATGCTTTCAGAACATCGTCAGGTGGACGATGAGCATTCTAAGTGATATGTCCTATAAAGGTAATCGTAGCCTCAAGCCTCATCAACCGGGAATGGCTAAAACAGGGGAGGTGCAGCAAAGCTTCGTGGGTAGCCCCCACTTGAGAGCAAGATTTATCCCTGTCTAGAGGTCCCTTTATTTTCGGCTTAGTGGTGCGGTTGCTGATCACAACTGCGGGGTAGTCTTGTTTGGAACTGTTCAGTAAGGAACGGGTCCGGCTTTGTGTTGCAGGGGAGTTAGGGTGGCTCCTCGGTACAGTGATCTAGGCCACGTACTGTGACGGGCGGTACCCCAGTAGCCCTGCCATTGATGGAATCCAAAATCCAATAAGTGCCAACGGTTTTGATTGTATTACCCACTTTTGTGGCTAGTAGCTGGAATTTAATAGATGTAACAATTTCGGCTATTTCTTATTTATTTGAAAACCCTAGACACTATTATAATATCATCAGATTTCCTATCAAATGTTTTGGTTAGCGTAAGGTAAAAACTTTTCCATGTTTATGTGTGGGAAGTCTTACGTGATACCTTTTCTTTCAAAGGTTTTTCAAAGTTAAGCAACTTTAACTTGTTACTCACACCAGACCCATGTCTGACCCGGAGTTATTTCTGTTTTTCCATAACTCTTGGGTACTCAAATTTTTATGAGTAGCCAAGGGAATTCAGGTTAGGATTCAGGATTAGCTTTGACGAATTGTGGAGGAGCATATGGAGCAGGAGGCTTCTGCGTATAGTTATATTGTTTTCCGCTGTGTTGGTATCTCTGAGTTGTTATGTATTGTAATTGAGTTGTAATAATTAGATAGGTGTTTATAACTGTCTAGTATGAGTTGTATATGTCTGTGTACTCTGATATTTGATGTATACTATGTAATACTTTGGTTATTAATATAATTTATTCGTTCCGCTGTTGAGATTCTTGTGTTGTTTCTTCTTTCTCTTCTTTCTTTTCTTCTTCTATCCCTTTCTTTCTTAATTCATGACGCGATTTTCTGGGAGTGGAAAGTCGGGTCGTGACATTTCTTAACTAGCTCTACTCTTTCCCTAGGTGCCATCCTACGACTTGCATGCACAACTGGAAGGTCATTGGAAACCAAGTCGATTCTAAATTCGATTTCTCTATGTGGAGGTAAAGACTTAACTTCTTCAAATACGTCAGGAAATTCTCGAACAATAGGTATGGATTCTAAATTTGGTACGGGATACCCTAAATTATACATTAGCTTGTCCCTCTTCGAACTTAGATCCTCATAAGAAATCACAACAAAATTCACAAGTTTGGTTTTGACTGAAATCGTTCTATTGATACAATCTAATTTAACTTCATATTTTGTTAACCAATTAATTCATAGTAAAATCTCAAATTCATTAAAGTCAAGAAAAAAAAGGGTGATAGAAAACTAGTGATGAAAATACGAAATAGGAACCTTTCTACAACGTAAACAAAGCCTCCTACCGAGTTCTTCACACAAATAGGTTCGTTTACGAATTCGAGTTCAAGATTTAACTCTTCTATGGTTTGTTAGGAAATAAAACTATACGGGGCTACAATGTCGAATAGAACTCTAACAATTTTATCATAAGTAAGAAGATTACCTTCCAAAACTCCTTTCCCCTTACCAGCTCCTGAGGTTGAAGGTTTATCCTTGATTGCACATACCTTTTCTATTTGGGTCTGCTTCATTATCGGGCATTTTTTAACCATATGTCCTGGCTTATGGCAATAGTAACATTCCCTGGCTTCTTGTCCTAAATTCTTAGGTTGATTCTTCTTCCTTTGCTTCTTGGGCTTCTTGCAACTATTTGAGTAATGACCTTTCTCCAAATAGTTAAAACTGGCAACGTTCTTTGCCTTGTTCTCCTAAGTATCCTACTTTTCTTTAACTTGCTAAGGCTTCTTTCCTCCAAACTTTCTTTTCTTTCAATTTGGATTATTTTTGCTTCCTTTCTCTTTTGGAATCTCTTGTTTATCTAAGGTGGCATATCTATATCCCATGTCTACCAAATCAGCAAAAGACTCCTTCACATGTTCTGTCATCCTTTCATGAAACTTTTTGTTCGCGTCTTTAATAAATCTCTCATTCTTCTTAAGAGGGGTATTCATCAATTCAGGTCCAAATCGGGATAACTCATTAAACTGATTTAAGTATTCTTCAAAAGATAGATTCCCTTGCTTCAAATCGGTGAACTCTTGGTACATCCTGGAAATACCAGCGGAAGGCATATAACGCTGCTCAAATACTTGCTTGAATCAATCCCATGTAAACTCATCCTCCAATTCAGAAAAAGTAATGGTCTCCCACCATACCAAAGCTTCTTCCTGGAGCTGCAAGAAAGCCATCAACTCCTTTGATCATCATTGTAACGACCTAAAAATTTCAATCCCGAAAATTCCAAATAGTTACGCAAAAGAAGAAGGAGATAGAAGAAGAAGAGAACAGAAAACACCAAATACAGATTCTCACATTCGCAGCGGATCAAAATATAATATTAAATAAAATATAAGTTATACAAAGAAAAAACTGTGTCAGTTAATTACATTTAAATACATCAGAGTTACATTCATTTATACAACCACTAGACAGTTATAACAGCTTGTCCCAGATAAGCCATAATAAATCACAGCAGAATACACTCCATACGTTCCTGCCATCAAGCTCGCCACTTGAGCTCCAGAACGTCCTTACCTGAAAGTCTGTAATATTCGGTCTGACCTGAGCATTACATCAAAGTAACACCCGGGTCGTTCTGGAAACCAGCGTGAGTAAACCCACTAAATCCAAATCATTAAAGAAAACCCGGGGTAACTCGTAACGATTTTACAATTCACAGGGTTGGTATTGTTTGATGTGAACTTTTGTTTGATGTTAACAAATATATATATATATATATATATATATATATATATATCAATAAGTGTTTGCAGATTGTACTATATACATATAAGAATAAATATTCATATTGAATATTAATACTATTGCACAGAATGTATATTGAATTCAATCAGTATTTTATTCAATATAATATTTTACGAAGTTTTCAGCTCTCTCTATATACATATACTAGTCTGTACATTTCATATTCATATTTTCTCTCACTACAACACACAACACTGTACATTTTTACAAAACATTTAATCCGCATCCATCTACATTGTCCAGCTCCAGTTCTTGTCCTGTCTCCTGTGTACCTGTATAATTAGCAACTACAGCAGTAATCTGAAAATAAACAAATTTGAATTTGCAAAAATATAAATTTGTTTTTATTGGTGCTTCAGTTATTTGGGTCGTTTGTCATCATTTACATTTGAAGTCATCACACACAAAGTTGTGCACGTAGATATATACACTTGTATTCCTATAAGGGACAGGTAATCATAAGTGGCTGCAATACACACGTGTACATTCATACACGTGTGCACTGCCTCGGCAAACGTGTGCGCAGCCAACAAAAACAAGTGTGCAAGTGCAAATCACAAAGAACAATGATCAAGCAATGACCAGAACAAGCAATGAGCCAGACAGGTCAAGTAATGGATGCAGACATAAACACCATCATGCAAGCCATCAAGAATCAGCACACAATGACAAGTATGGTAGTGAAACTCAAGCAAGTGCACAAGCAACATCAAAATACAGACCAAAAAAAGACACTAGTACATGAAATAACAACTGAATACTGCAACACTCAAGCAACATGTCCAGTTACAACAATCCAATATACGATGAAGACTAGACATGAGTATCAAGCTACAACTAGAATGAAGAAGTGCACCGAGTATGCTCAAGACAAAATGTTATCATGTCAGAAAGTATACAACATGTCAAGATGCAGACATAAAGAACTTCAACCAAACACATCAAGACATGTCAACAGTACATGAAGACTACTTGAATTGTGTCGACTAGACATCACAATGAACAACAACATGTACACAAGGGCAGTGGACATCAAAAGCAAACAACAACTCACATGTATGAAACCAAAGAACGCCATGCAGACACAAGACAAACATCGTATAAATGCCCAACACAAATGGCCAGAGAAATGCACAGTGGAATGAACAAGTGATGCACATGATATGTCAATCACAAATGCTTGAAGACTACAAGATGAAACAATATCAAGTACATGAAGACAGTTCGAAGAAGACTACAATATCAAGTTCAACTGAAATGAAAACAGTTCGAAGAAGACTACAATATCAAGTACATGAAGACCAAGGACACAGTGGAATCAACATCATCAGAGAAGATGGCCAGAGTGAAAGCTCACAGGGATGAACACAAAAATGGCCGAAGTAGTGGCAATCAACTAAAGTTATTCACTGTAAAAGTCGAAAGATTAAAAGTGCAGTGTTAACCAAGTCAGAATTCAACGCAAACGTATCTTTGAAAAAGTCAGAAATCAAAAGAGGAAATTTTGTTTCGTATGACTCAAGTAAAATCAAACGTGTGAAAATCAAGACCATATGCATCAAGTAAGTGACTATATCAGGAAAGTGAAAATCATGAAAGTATCAAATTGATGCAATTGAATTATAGGGTTTCAGAATCCATATAAATACGTCTCCCAAACCATCATCGAAAGTGGGGGTGTGAGAAAATCGAATCAAATCCAAACATTCACCCAAGTTCATCATCGGCTAAGCAGTGAGAAAAATAATAGAACAATTGGGTCAAGCAAGCAATTAAACCAGCAACGAAATAGTTTACATACCGAATCAACAAACGAACTCGACCATCAGAGAACGAGCAAGCCAAGCAACGAGAATAGATCATTAGAGGGGTAACGCAAACAAGAATCAATCATCAGTGAAAAAGCGCGAGCAAGAGCTTCATCAATCAGATCGAACAAAGCCCCAATTTGGATCGCAAGAGTCGAAGCCCTAAATTCAGATCGAACAAAGAATACAACAGAAGGCCGCCATTTTTCTTCACAAACAAAAGACATTGGATCGGGTTAAAGAACAAGGAACCAGCCTTATTTGTTAAAAAGGGGTTTTTTTTATTTTGGGCAAAAAATAGGGATTAAATTTTATATTTTAAATTTTTGTTCCTGCATTTAGTTTTGAAATCTGTTTTTCTTTTCAAGTCAAAGAATTTGTAAATCACCACCTAGGTTGTAGGTAGTGTCATATTGTCTAGTTAGAATTAGTTCAGTGAGCAGGGTGTGCGAGTTTGCAAAACTCTATAGGCGGAGCAGAGTTTGCGAGTAAACGAAACTCTATAGGCGGAGCAGGGTGTGCGAGTCTGTGAGAGTGTTTGTGAGCGGGAGCAGAAGGGTTTGCGAGTCTAGTAGAGTGTTTGTAAGCGGGATACTGTTTAATTCTAATAGAAATCTGGGAATGCAGCAGTAGGCAGGGGTTGCTAAAGCTGGGTAAATTTTGTGTGCGATTTACTTTTCAGCATATTTATTTCTGCAGTTTATTTCTGTGTTTGAATAGAGAAAATTTGCTATAACCCTATTCATCCCCCCTCTAGGTTAATCTAGATCCTACAAGTGGTATCAGAGCGAGGTTATCTTTCTTTAACTCTAGAGTCATGAATCCACCAAATAATAAAGAGGAATTTAGTGAGGTCTGTTGGCGGGCTAAGGAGCAACAAGAATGGTTTCTAGATTCTGGGTGTTCTAGACATATGACAGGTGACAAATCGAAGTTCCTTAGCCTAGAGAATTTTAAAGGTGGAAATGTGATCATGGGAGACAATAGCAAGTGAAAGATTATTGGTAAAGGTGAAGTAGGTAACGGTACTTTTTCCTTGACTAATGTTTTATACGTAGATAATTTGCATCACAACCTCGTTTCTATTAGTCAACTATGTGACAAAGGTATGCATGTAGTTTTTGATAGTGATACGTGCAAGATCATTTATAAATCTTCTAATAACATTGTTTTTGTAGGCAAAAGAAAAGGAAATGTTTACTCACTTTTGTTTGATAATCTAAATCTTTCTAGATGTTTGGTAGCCACTGACAAAGAGGCATCTTTATGGCATAGGAGATTTGGACATGCTAACATGAGCCTCTTAGAAAAACTTGAAACAAAAGAATTAGTCAGAGGGTTACCACATCAGAAATTTAAAAATAATAAAGTGTGTAAAGCATGTTCCTTGGGCAAGCTTAGTCGATCATCATTTCGCCCTAAAAGCAATGTTAGCACATCAAGGGTCCTTGAATTAATTCACATGGACTTATTTGGACCAAATGAAATTGCAAGCTTGAATGGAAAACGTTATTGTTATGTATTGGTTGATGATTATTCTTGATTTACATGGGTTTATTTCTTAGCCAAAAAGTCTAAATCTTTTGATTATTTTTCAAAATTTGCAAAACTTGTTCAAAATGAAAAAGGAGTTTCAATTAAAACTTTGAGAAGCGATCATGGAGGCGAATTTGAAAATTTGGAATTTGAAAGCTTTTGTGAAGAAAATGGTTTAAAACATGAATTTTCTGCTCCACGAACACCTAAACAAAATGAGGTGGTTGAAAGGAAAAATCGTACATTACAGGAATTGGCTAGATCCATGTTAAGTGAGTATAAACTACCTCTAACCTTTTGGGCAGAGGCAGTGAATACTTCGTGCTATGTAATGAATAGAGTAATGATTAGACCAATACTTGACAAAACGTCTTATGAATTGTGGCATGAAAGGAAACCTAACATTTCTTATTTTCGTGTATTTGGATGTCCTTGTTTCATTCTTAATACAGGCGATCAACTTGAAAATTTTGAATCAAAGGCTGATGAGGGAATTTTCATGGGTTATTTAACAAGGAGCAAAGCTTACAGGATATACAACAAACGAACAAAAACAATTGTTGAATCAATCAATGTGAAATTCGATGAATCTGACCTGGAAAGGACGAATGGAAAGACGGTTGACGATGGGGTAAATCATGAAGGCATTGAAGAAGGAACATCTAGCGAGAAAGCTGAAAGTAGGACTGTTGATGCCGGTAGATTGAAGTTCAAATCCAATCATCCTCCTGAATTGGTTATAGGTGATCCTACGGAAGGTATACGCACTCGCTCTTCATTTGATGAAAATTTGTGTATGTTTTGTTGCCACAGTGGTTTTATTTCTGAGATTGAACCTGATTCTGTTGAGATGGCTTTTAATGATGAAAGTTGGGTTTTAGCAATGCAAGATGAACTTAATCAATTTGAGAGAAATAAAGTTTGGAAATTAGTTCCTAGGCCTAATGACTATCCAATTGTTGGAACTAAATGGGTGTTCAAAAATAAGCTTGATGAATCAGGAAATGTAATTAGAAACAAAGCTAGGTTGGTCGCAAAAGGATATAACCAAATAGAAGGCATACATTTTGATGAAACATTTGCTCCAGTTGCTAGGTTAGAAGCCATTAGGATTTTGCTAAGTTTTGCATGTTATAAGGGTTTCAAACTTAAACAAATGGATGTAAAATGTGCCTTTCTAAATGGTGATTTGAAAGAAGAAGTTTTTGTTGAACAACCCCCGGATTTGAAAATCATGATTTTCTAAATCATGTGTATAAACTAGAAAAAGCATTATATGGTCTTAAGCAAGCTCCTAGAGCTTGGTATGACTGCCTTTGTACATATCTTTTGGAAAATGGCTTTAAAAAGGGGAGTGCTGACACGACACTGTTTCTATTACATAATGGAAGTGAATTTTTGATTGTTCAGATTTATGTGGATGATATTATTTATGGTGCTACTAATGAACTCTTGTGCGAGAAATTTGAACAAGTCATGAAGGCTAAATTCGAGATGAGCTTGGTTGGAGAATTAAAATATTTTCTTGGATTCCAAATCAAGCAAAGCAGTGATGGTATTTTTATTTCACAATCCTAGTATGTGTTGGAACTGTTGAAGAAATTTGGAGTTGAGAACTCCAAACCATTGAGAACTCCTATGAGCCCATCAACAAAGTTGGACAAAGACGAGAAAGGAATTGCTGTTGATCAGAAAAAATATCGAGGGATAATTGGTTCACCTCTCTATCTTACTGCTTCTAGACCTGATATTATGTTTTCTGTGTGTTTGTGTGCACGTTTTCAATCTAATCCTAAAGAATCTCATTTGAAAGCCACTAAACGAATTTTGAGATATCTTTCACACACACAAAAATTTGGATTATGGTACCCTTCTTGTGAAAATTTTGATTTAGTTGGTTATTCTGATGCTGATTATGCTGGTTCATTGGTTGATAGGAAAAGCACTAGTGGGACATGTTTCATGCTAGGACATTCATTAGTTTCATGGTCAAGTCGAAAACAGAATTATGTTGCATTATCCACCACTAAAGCAGAATATATTGCTTTAGGAAGTTGCTGTGCTCAAATTTTATGGATGATGCAAACTCTTTCTGATTTTGGCTTAGTTTATAAACAAGTTCCATTAAAATGTGATAGTAAAAGTGCAATAGACTTGTCAAATAATCCTGTTCGTCATTCACGCACAAAACACATTGATGTGAGACACCACTTTCTTAGAGATCACATTGCTAAGGAAGACATTTGCATTGAATATATTTCAACTGAGGCTCAACTTGCTGATATTTTCACAAAACCCCTCCCCGAAGACAGATTTTCCAGATTACGTTTGGATTTGGGGATTATAGAAATTGACTAATCATTTTCCATTTTTTTAGTTGAAATATTCTTGGATATATACATTCAACTTCAATTTCTAGGATTCAAACAACTTTTGGATATTATCCAAAGATTGATTCGAATATGGTATTCAGTACTGGATATTACATAATATAATTTACTTGGTAACTTATTCCATGATCATTTCTATTTCTACCATCTTTCTATCGTGCATAATGGTTTTGTAAAATGAGAAGAGTGGATTATTTTTAAAATAAAAGAAATAATAATAATAATAATAATAATAATAATAACAACTCTCATGCATCCATTCTCATTTAAAAGTCCTTATGGTTATGCATGGATGGAGCATGTGAGTGAATTATTTTTATCATTACTCCATTCTCATTTAAAAGTCCTTATGGTTATGCATGGATGGAGTATGGTAACTAAGTATTCTGGTCTCACTTAAAAGTCCGGATGCTTAGACTAATAAGTAACTGCTAATCCCATTTAACAGTCCTTATGGTTATGCGTGGTTAGTAAGTGCTTATTTTTTTGTGCTTAAATGTCAAATTAATTTTAAAATATCTCTCTTCTTATTATACAAAAACCGAATCATCGATCCATTCTCTATAATGTGGAATTGTTATCTCGTTATGATATATTATTTTTTGTTCCTATTGTTCCATTGTTTTTTGTCAGTCTTTTGATAATGACAAAAGGGGGAGAAGAACAAGATTTTGATAAGGAAGTAAATATTTTTTGGAATATTTCAACAAATTTGTTAAATGTTGTTAGTTAATTTTCTTTAGTTCTTTTATTCTTTTGTAATTCTCTAAATCTTGTAAATAGGGAGTGGTCTCAGTTGTAGGGGGAGCATTCATATAGGGGGAGCTAAATAGTTCATGCTCAAACACATTTATTAGAATTTCAAAATCTTTTATATATATGTTTGTCATCTTCAAAAGGGGGTGATTGTTTGATGTGAATTTTTGTTTGATGATAACAAATATATATATCAATAAGTGTTTGCAGATTGTACTATATACATATAAGAATAAATATACATATTGAATATTAATACTATTGCACAGAATGTATATTTAATTCAATCAGTATTTTATTCAATATAATATTTTACAAAGTTTTCAGCTCTCTCTATATACATAAACTAGTTTATACATTTCATATTCATATTTTCTCTCACTACAACACACAACACTGTACATTTTTACAAAACATTTAATCCGCATCCATCTACATTGTCCAGCTCCAGTTCCTGTCCTGTCTCCTGTGTACCTGTATAATTAGCAACTACAGCAGTAATCTGAAAATAAACAAATATGAATTTGCAAAAATAATTTTTTTTTTATTGGTGCCTTAGTTATTTGGGTCGTTTGTCATCATTTACATTTAAAATCATCACACACAAAGTTATGCACGTAGATATATAGACTTGTATTCCTATCAGGGACAGGTAATCATAAGTGGCTGCAATACACACGTGTACATTCATACACGTGTGCACTGCCTCGGCAACTCGTGTGCGCAACCAACAAGAACAAGTGTGCAAGTGCAAATCACAAAGAACAATGACCAAGCAATGACCAGAACAAGCAATGAACCAGACAGGTCAAGTAATGGATGCAGACATAAACACCATCATGCAAGCCATCAAGAATCAGCACACAATGAGAAGTATGGTAGTGAAACTCAAGCAAGTGCACAAGCAACATCAAAATACAGACCAAACAAAGACACAAGTACATGAAATAACAACTGAATACTGCAACACTCAAGCAACATGTCCAGTTACTACAATCCAATATACAATGAAGACTAGACATGAGTATCAAGCTACAACTAGAATGAGGAAGTGCACCGAGTATGCTCAAGACAAAATGCTATCAGGTAAGAAAGTATACAACATGTCAAGATGCAGACATAAAGAACTTCAACCAAACAACATCAAGATATGTCAACAGTACATGAAGACTACTTGAATTGTGTCTACTAGACATCACAATGAACCAGCAACATGTACACAAGGGAAGTGGACATCAAAAGCAAACAACAACTCACATGTATGAAACCAAAGAACTCAATGCAGACACAAGACAAACATCATGTAAATGCCCAACACAAATGGCCAGAGAAATGCACAGTGGAATGAACAAGTGATGCACATGATATGTCAATCACAAATGCTTGAAGACTACAAGATGAAACAATATCAAGTACATGAAGACAGTTCGAAGAAGACTACAATATCAAGTTCAGCTGAAATGAAAACAGTTCGAAGAAGACTACAATATCAAGTACATGAAGACCAAGGACACAGTGGAATCAACATCATCAGAGAAGATGGCCAGAGTGAAAGCTCACAGGGATGAACACAAAAATGGCCGAAGCAGTGGCAATCAACTAAAGTTATTCACTGTAAAAGTCGATAGATTAAAAGTGCAGTGTTAACCAAGTCAGAATTCAACGCAAACGTATCTTTCAAAAAGTCAGAAATCAAAAGAGGAAATTTTGTTTCGTATGACTCAAGTAAAATCAAACGTGTGAAAATCAAGACCATATGCATCAAGTAAGTGACTATATCAGGAAAGTGAAAATCAGGAAAGTATCAAATTGATGCAATTGAATTATAGGGTTTCAGAATCCATATAAATACGTCTCCCAAACCATCATCGAAAGTGGGTGTGTGAGAAAATCGAATCAAATCCAAACATTCACCCAAGTTCATCATCGGCTAAGCAGTGAGAAAAAAAATAGAACAATTGAGTCAAGCAAGCAATTAAACCAGCAACGAAAGAGTTTACATACCGAATCAACAAACGAACTCGACCATCAGAGAACGAGCAAGCCAAGCAACGACAATAGATCAATAGAGGGGCAACGCAAACAAGAATCAATCATCAGAGAACAAGCGCGAGCAAGAGTTTCAACAATCAAATCGAACAAAGCCCCAATTTGGATCGCAAGAGCCGAAGCCCTAAATTCAGATCGAACAAAGAATACAACAGAAGGCCGCCATTTTTCTTCACAAACAAAAGATAGTGGATCGGGTTAAAGAACAAGGGACAGGCCTTATTTGTTAAAAAGGGGGTTTTTTATTTTGAGCAAAAATTAGGGATTAAAGTTTATATTTTAAATTTTTGCTCCTGCATTTATTTTTGAAATCTGTTTTTCTTTTCAAGTCAAAGAATTTGTAAATCACCACATAGGTTGTAGGTAGTGTCAGATTTTCTAGTTAGAATTAGTTCGGTGAGTAGGGTGTGCGAGTTTACAAAACTCTATAGGCGGAGCAGAGTTTGCGAGTAAACGAAACTCTATAGGCGGAGCAGGGTGTGCGAGTCTATGAGAGTGTTTGTGAGCGGGAGCAGAAGGGGTTTCGAGTCTAGTAGAGTGTTTGTAAGCGGGATACTGTTTAATTCTAATAGAAATCTGGGAATGCAGCAGTAGGCAGGGGTTGCCGAAGCTGGGTAAATTTTGTGTGTGATTTACTTTTCAGCATATGTATTTCTGCAGTTTATTTCTGTGTTTGAATCGAGAAAATTTGCTGTAACCCTATTCACCCCCCCTCTGGGGTTAATCTAGATCTTACAGGTATAGACAACACTTATTACACATATCAATTTCTAAGTACAAAACTTAGATTAAATGGTGCGGTTCACTTAAATCATTCCATTCAAGTCTATTGATTTCACATATCAAATCTGTACAGAATTATTATACATTACAAATCGAATTGGTTTCGGGTAATTACTAATACCCGACTCCGGTCTATTCGAATTCAATGCCATCTTAACCCATGTAATTCAAATGAACACAATTCAACCATTAAATACAAGATGTCACTTTTTACAAAGCAATTCATCATCGATAGATAACCACACAATTACTAGTCAAGACAAACTTATCATATCATAAACATTTCATATCAGAAGTATCAACCAACCATTCATAAGCAAGATTTATTTGTAACCCATTACTAATTTAATCACTTTAATCATTTTTAATCTTGCTTACTTAATAATAATTAATTACAAACTATTAAATTTATCAACTCCTAATTTATCCTCTCTAATTACATTCAATAATTAGCCTTCAAATTAATTTACTATATTTATTAATCAACCCTAATCAATCACATTTAGTAATTAATTATTCTTAATTAATTACATTAATTAATTAACCCCTTAATTAATTAATTAATTAATTAATCCTTTAATTGATTACACTTAAAAATTAACACTTAATTACTTCCACTAAGTAAATATTCATTAATTACTTTCCATTAAGTAACTACCCATTGATTAATTACAGCCTATAATTATCCATTAATTACTCCATTAAGTAAGTATCATTAAATAAATCACATTTAGTAATTACCCTTCAATTTAATTACATTAATTATTCTCTATTAATCAATTTCCTTAATAATTAATCAAATAAATAAATCAATACCTTTAATTGATTTCTCAAACTAATCAACTAAGTGCCCAAATAATGAAATTAGTTAATTATTCCTTTAATTGATTACCTTACTCAATTAACTATCCTTAATAAATAATTTATACTTTATTTAATGACATCATTTAAATCACCTCTTAAAACGTATAGGAATTTACCTACTAAAAATTACGTTAAACAATTAAATTTAATTACCTTAATCAATTAACCAATTTATTAATCATTATTAGAAGAATTTAGAAATAAATTCTTAAAACTGATGATAATTAACTTATTTAAGTCAAAACCTACTAAACATTTTAATTAAAATTTTAAATTCTTGGAAAAACTTTGATTGACTTGTTTTAAATAAAATTAAACAAATTCACTATTTTGAGAACTTAATTATCCAAACATTGCATTATTTAAAACCTAATTAAGTTATAACTTTTATTACTTTATTAACTTAAAACTTATTCCAGCCTTTACTAAAATTTTCTTACTAAAAGTCTTCCTTACATATAAAAAACTTGGTCACCAATTTGTTTAAGTTTTGAACTTTATTCGTGTATACTTGAGAATTTTAAAGTCTGGAAATTCTTATCACTTCCAACCCGAGAAATACACAGGCTAACCCGAGCTAAACACTGAAAAACTGAATAACTCAAAAATTTGAGACACACACTTAAAATCACAGAAACCAACCCGAGCCATCATTCCTTCTTCCCCATCCACACCTTCCAGACATGTTATCACTTCCGTGCACGTGCACCACTTAGAAACTCGTCGCCGATCATCTCCCTGGCCACCATCCACTCGCAATCGACCACGACAATCATCACGTCCTAGCAGAAATACAAAATCAATGACCAGAGAGAAATCGACCATCTCGATTAAAACTGAACCCAATGGACGATCAAAAAAAGCCCCTCCACGATGATTTCGACCTCGATGAGCCTCACCGTCCTCACCCAAGCTTCATCTTGAACCCATGAATTCGTTTCCCCGGCTCGCGATCAGCTCTGACGCACCAATATCGCCGTGATCACCTCAACAACATCACAGACCAAAAACTGGACAAAAACCCTACTACGACCCTTCCCGTTCACCAAGGCCAACAGAAAAATCATCCTCTATTTTTCTCAAAGTCGACTACCCTTCAACTAGCTTCGACCACAGCCTCGACACCAACTGCCATATCGATCACTAGAATTTGGTGATAATCCCAATTTCGATCAACCCAATATTTCTCAAGAATTCAAGCTTTAAAAAAATGGAATTTCATACTAAAATTCAAGTTTGATTACCACGAATCCATACATGCACTAAGATCATGAAATTGTTTCCATAATTTTTCGACCAATATTTGATTTCTTCAGTATTTCCTTGTTTCAGAGATAATTATTGAATATTAAACTTTGAAAACATTTTTAGAATTATTACTAAGTTGTTATCATCAACTTTCATTTGGAAATCCCAGCTTAAAATTACTTATATTTGAAGATATGGATTTTTAAAAAGAAATCCAGGAACTGTAAACAACAGAGAACCAAAATACAACATATGTACAAACATGTTCTCAAATTAAATATCAACTCCAGACATATTCAAGCTAAAAAAAACCATGCAATACATAACTATCACATACATTTCACATATATTTAAGCTCCATCTCAAATTTTAAACTGTTTTTAAAAGAAAACAGATTTACTCATGGGCATTTTAAAAATAAACAGAGGAAATAGGGTTGGAATACTCACCTTTCTTTTGAACAGAGATGTTTTTTAAACACTGCTACTTGCTTTTGATCAGGTTTTGATCCTCTCTTGTTTAGTTGTTGAGTTTTCCTTTGTTTTTGGTTAAGCTTTTTTGCAGTTTTACTTAGTTCGAATGCGGTAACGTGTGAAACAAGGTAGTGATGGATATATGTATATATACATAGAAGAGGTGTGTAGAAGAAGCTAGGATGAGGTGTGTTGTGTACAATGTTTCACATATTTTCTTTTGTTATTTTAATTGGTAAACATGAAAATCTGTTTGGATAAGATGATTTGAAGTTTTAGGGCTGATATGATATATTATATGCTTGAATTAATTGATTTCAGGTTTGTAATCTTTGGATTAAATGTTGTCCTCCTTTTTGTTTACACATATCCATTCCTACGTATATACATATCTCATACATATGTATACATATTATATTTTGTTTTATTGCCTTACATACATACAAATATTCATGTATATTTTACCATGGTTAATCTCATATGTTTTACTTATGTTTCATAAACAATGTAAATCACTTATATACTTGTATATATGTACTTGTATATATATACACACTCAACACCATAAAATTTGTGTATATTTATCTACGTATATATATATTTGTGGGTATCTTATCTTAGATTTAAAATGGTGGAGTTTCTATATACATATAATTTATTTCCTATAAGATTTATCATACCCATAGGTCCTATAATTCAACATTTATTATAATTTTCAAATCAATTTATATATATATCCAGATAATTAAATTATCACAATTTTATTTTTTCGACATATAAAATTAGTATCCCAATGATTTTGATTCAGTTAATCACCCAATTAACATACGTTAAAAATCCAGTTCGTCACATTCCTCCCCCCTTTAGAACTTTTCGTCCTCGAAAAGGAATGAAGCCATAATTTATGAAAATGCTTAAAGTCTGATAAATATTCTTTGATTATTTTTAAAACACTTTTTAATATCCATATAATATTATTCCAAAGTAGTTTTTATAAAAATACTTTTATAACTCGATGTTTCGACAAGTCATACTTGTTCTCACAGAAATTCGATCACATGTTGATCAGGCGTACGACTGAAAATCTATAAGTGCTTGGCGGACCCGTTTTCAACATCCAGTGAAAATACATTGAAAAATAATTTTATTGAAAATATAAAAAACAGTTTTTGAAAATAGAGGAATTATCCTTGGTGAGAATGCTCTGGAAATCATCACCCCCATCCATGGTCGCAGTTACATCCTAGGTTACGTTGCCATCGCAGCAAAAGTCCATGTAACCGTAGGCATCAGCTCCCCCGATTACGCCATGGAACCCGCAACAGATCACAGTTACATTCCCGGGTTACGTTGCCATCACAGCAAAAGTCCATGTAACTGTAGGCATCAGCGCCTTCGATTTTCGCTGCCAAAATGAAACTTCTCCACTCCCACATAGGTCGCAGTCTACCGATGTAAAATCAAACGTAGACTGTTGGCTCTCAGCGGCGTACACGACTTTCGCTATGTTGCCATAGGTCGCAGTCTACCGATATAAAATCAAAGGCAGACTGTTGGCTCTCAGCACCACACACGACTTTCGCTATGGTTTGTAGTAGATCATAGTGACATCGAGTTACACTGTCGTCACAGCATAACCCAAATGCCTCCGTAGGCATCAGCGCCCTCGACTTCCGCTACACACTACACGTAATCCTTAGGAACTAGTTTTGTCCGGACTCCTCACAAGATCAACTTTAGAACTCCGCTTAGGGTTCAAGGCAGCACCACCCTGTGGCACTCCTAAGAAGTTCATTTTAAGGGAGCGCCTTTTTCCTCAGAGCCATTGTCAAAACACTTTATACTATACGCATATAGTATTTTCCAAATCATACACACAGTATGAATTTCATATAAATCTCCTTTTCTCAAAATCGATTATCCCAAAATAGTTAATTCTCAAACTAGGCTTTCCAAATTCCAATATTGATTTTACCCGAAAATCAAAAGCCTTTCCAAATCCAAAGGTTCCCAAAACCTTTTTCCAAAATCCTCATAAGATCCTTTATATATATATATATATATATATATATATATATTTATTTATTTAAAACTTTCGATCATTTCAAACTTGTATAAAACTCCTTTTATACTTCAAACACCTTCAAAATCCTTTTCTTCTGGCAATAGATTCAACAAGGGGAGATTTGTCTTATATAACAAAGATATACAACTTTGTTTATTCAAAATCAAATATTCAAATTTGTTTACTCTTTTCATAAAGTTGTTTCCATCTTACTTATCATCATAAAAATATCCAACTTTCACTTTTATCCATTGTATATTTCACAAAATATACTATCGTTTCAAAAGAAATCATTTAACGTTTCTTATTCATAAATTTTCAATATCAATTTCATTCAAATCCGTACAATGTACACATATCATCTGTACACTATACTAATCTGATCGCTCACTCGATCACAAAATTTCACTTCCAAACCAGTATCGTCCACCTGACTTTCTATTGCGGACTTAGATATGGTTTCTTGATCAGAAATCGTCATTCTCCTTGCATAGTCATAATTATGATAGAGAATATTCGGAACCAATCAACAATCTGTATCCGGCTTCGCCGTCAAAAATCGAGTGAATAATCCCAACTCGGATCGATATACTACCACGAAATTCTGTGCTCGAATCTGGATCAAATCACTATGCGAGTAGGATAATATACGTACATCCTACGTACTTAACTACATTGATTATTAGCCAAATCCATTTCCTTTCTATTCATCCTCACTTTGATTTTATTCACTTATTCACATTTGCCTTAATCCCTATTTGGATTATCACTTCAATTCTTATCTCATTTGTGTATTTAATCAATAACAGTTTGAACTCCGACCAGTTTAGAGAATAGCTTGAAAATTTTAAAAATAGACAATTAGTTGAAAAATAGTTATTAATTTGTAAAATTACTGTAAAATAGTTAAGTAATTGTAAAATAGTTGAAAAAAGGTAAAATAATTGCACAACAGTTGTAAAATAGTAACTAGTTATAAAACAGTTGAAAAACAGTAATGAATTTATAAATAGTTGTAAAATTGTTAAATAGTTCCAAAAGTAGTTATAAAGCAAGTATAAGGTAGTTTTTGTTTTAATAAGAGAGGTTGTATATATAATAAATAGCTTGGAAAAACAGATTTGTACTAAAACGGTTTATTTTGAAAATAGTCCAGAGTCAAACTGTTCAATTCCCAACCTCCATTTCTAATCGATTCAATTTAAATTTACCCTTCCATTTGAACTGACTCAATTCCAATTTAAATAACTTCAATTTCCATTGAAATTGATTTAACCCCAATTCAAGTTGAATTAATCCTCAATTTCTTTTTTAAATTCAAATCAAATTCCATTTGAATCTTTAATTTCATTTAAAATTAATCCAATACAAATTTTCCATTTGAATTTTTAAACTTATCCATCTTCGATCGCAATTCCAATTAATTCAAATCAAATTCAATTTGAACTAATTTAAATTCAATTTCACTTTAAACCATCTTGAATTATATAAATTCGTGTTAAATTTCAAATGTTGGTTTAACCTCTTAAACCAAAATAACCTTTATTTTATAGTCTTTAAATAATTTAATTCTTAGTCCAAATTTCAAAATTTCATTTTAAATTATCTTTACTTAATTTATTTCAAAGTTCAAATAATAACTCAAATTTTTCGAACAATTTAATCTTGAAAATCAAATTTACTACCCAATTTCAATTTTGAAACCAAATTTCAGCAATCTCAGTTGCAATTTATCTTAAACATTCAAATCTTAAGTCCAAAATGATTCCACTTCTCTATTTCAAATTTTACTCCAAAATCAAAATCTTTTAAGCAATGGTTTTATTTCCACTTAATCTCAGTAATGGATATATAGATCATCTCAATCCATTTCCTAATTCATTTTAAACAACTCAATTCACAGTTTTAAGTTATTGATAATAACAGGATGATATTTGTTATTCCATTTTTGGTCAAAACTGGAATATCAATGTTGTGTGCATTTCCACCACGACCGGAAAAAGAAGAAGCAAGCAAGCGTATATAAGTCTGGGATTTCACTCATGATTCAAGTACAAAGGTTCATTCGGTAAAGCAAGGCAAGAGTTCGTTCGACACTACACTCCCCGAGTTCATCCGGTAATAAGTGTCATCTGGTACTTAAAACCCCTCGCTTTCGTCTGGTAGTTCAAGTATTTGAGTTCGTTCGGTATTCGAACTCCCCATGTCACATTCGGCATTCTCAAATATCAAGGGATCATTCGGCATTCCCAACACAAGATCCATTCGGTAGTACCAAGACCAGCTACCTCCTCCCACTGCCAAACCAGAAGCCGAACCAGAAGCAAGGTAGACCACCACCGAACCAAGCTTCGTCCCCATCGCCGAACCAACCTACTTCACTCCTACTACCGAACCAACTGTCTTTCCATGCACTACCGGACCGGCATACCACCGAGCCAACATACTACCGAACCAACTGCCTCTCCAACCCTCACCGGACCAACTCACCACCGAGTCAACCTCCACCGGTCCAAGGCCTCACCGGACCAACCCCTCCAACCATCTACCACTAGACCAAGGCATACCGAACCAACACTTCTAGTCCAGATTGCATCAGCCTAGGCCCACCAGCAGTTATAAACATCCAAGACCCCTGCCCCCAACCTCACTCTATAAATAGAGGGGCAGGGGTACAACAATGGGGGACAAGTTTGAGAGCTCAGCACGGATAGAACTTTCAAACAACATTCATATATTTGTATACAAAGCTTTGTATTTGTAATCTGAAGAGAAAATGGAGAATAACATATAAAGTGGACGTAGGCACGTTCTGGCCGAACCACTATAAATCTGTGTGTCTTTTACAGTTTAGTCCCTACTTTTTACAGATTTGCATAAACCACCCAAATCACTAAGAAAAACATATAATCAACTAAATCGTACGACTTTGAGGCGTTTGCCCATTTTTTGCGCAAACAATATTAAGGTAAGTAAACATCCAATTTACTTAAAATATCCATCATCCACTTCCCATTTTTAAATCTCAACCCTATTTGAGATCACATATAATTCCCTACCAATTCAACCCATTTAACTTCCTTTAATTTAAATTCAATTTAAATCATTCAGTCAACCATACTCAAATTTGAATTCTCACTTCAAATTTCAAATTTATATCAAAATTCCTTCCTACTTATAAGTTCAAAACTTATATTACTTTGGGGTTTTTTTTACATCACATTTTAGGGAAAATCAAAACTCAACACCTTAGAGTTTATTTCAAATCATCTTTGATATTATGTATATTCACCCATATATACATATTTACTTCTTAGCCCACTAAGCCATATTTAAAATTTAAACCACCTTTGGTTTTAATCCAAAAAAAATCTTTAAGGCTTTCAAACAATTCTTATTTTAAAATAAGATCATCTTCAAAATATTCTGAATAATATCGTTTGTTATTTCACTTAACATTTGAAAACATTTTCAAATGTTTCTAGACTTAGAATTCAAAATTTCTCTATTTACATCCTTGCTAATTTACAAGTTATTTTCATCTAGTGGTTACTTCCTTGAAACATTTCATTGTTTATTGAAAAACAATCATCCTATTTAAACACAATAACCATTCTATTTTCCGGTTTGAAACCAATTTTAATCCATCTTAGTTGTACAGTTCATTTTATCCAATCCTTATGTGGATATGTATATATTCCTTAATTTCTTATTTAATAACCAATTATTGCTTTATATATAAAATATAAACTATTATAAAAATCATTCATTAAAACCATTTTTAAAACCTTTATATAAAAAATAGCAAGTACACTTTCTTATATATATATCCACTCAACTCATCCTAGGGACCACTAACCCAATCCTTGATGAGTAAATCCACCAGAGCCAAGGTTCTCTCTTAACCTTCAGCTCTGATACCAAATGTAGTGACTTGAAAATTTCGATCTCGAAATTTCCAAATAGTTAAACAAAAGAAAAAGGAGATAGAAGAAGAAGAAAATAGAAAACGCCAAACACAGATTCTCACATTCGCAGCCGATAAAAATATAATATCAAATAAAATAGCAGTTATACAAAGAAAAAACTGTATCAGTTAATTACATTTAAATACATCAGAGTTACATTCATTTATACAACCACTGGATAGTTATTACAGCTTGTCCCAGATAAGCTACAATAAATCACAACGGAATACTCTCCATACGTTCCTGCCATCAAGCTCGCCTCCTGAGCTCTAGAATGTCCTTAGCTGAAAATTTGTAATACTCGGTCTGACCCGAGCATTACATCAAAGTAACATCTAGGTCGGGCTGGAAACCAACGTGAGTAAACTCACTAAATCCAAATCATTAAAGAAAACATGGGGCAACTCATAACGATTTTACAAATTCACTAGGTTGATATAGACAACACTTATTACACACATCAATTTCTAAGTACCAAACTTAGATTAAATGGTCTAGTTCACTTAAATCATTTCATTCCAGTCTATTGATTTCACATATCAAATCTGTACAAAATTACTATAGATTACAAATCGAAGTGGTTTCGGGTAATCACTAATAACCGACTTGGGTCTCTTCGAATTCAATGCCATCTTAACCCATGTTATTCAAGTGAACACAATTCAAACTTTAAATACAAGATGTCACTTTTTATATAGCAATTCATCATCGACAGATAACCACACAATCACTAGTCAAGACAAACTTATCATATCACAAACATTTCATATAAGAAGTATCAACAAACCATTCATTAGCAAGATTAATTTATCACCCATTACTAATTTATCATTTTTAATCTTGCTTACTTAACAATAATTAATTACAAACTATTAAATTAATCAAATCCTAATTTATCCTCTCTAATTACATTCAGTAATATCCTTTAAATTAATTTACCACATTTATTAATCAACCCTGATCAATCACATTTAGTAATTAATTATTCTTAATTACTTACATTAATTAATTAACACCTTAATTAATTAATGAATCCTTTAATTGATTACACTGAAAAATTAACACTTAATTACTTCCACTAAGTAATTATTCCTTAATTACGTTCCATCAAGTAATTACCCATTGATTAATTATAGCCTATAATTATCCATTAATTGCTCCATTAAGTAATTATCACTACATAAATCACATTTAGTAATTACCCTTTAATTGAATTACATTAATTATTCTCTATTAATCAATTTCCTTAATAATTAATCACAAAAATAAATCAATGCCTTTAATTGATTTCTCAAACTAATTAACTAATTTCCCAAATAATGAAATTAATTAATTATTCCTTTAACTGATTACCTTAATCAATTAACCATCCTTAATAAATAATTTATACTTTATTTAATGACATCATTTAAATCACCTATTAAAACATATAGGAATTTACCTACTAAAAATTACTTTAAACAATCAAATTTGATTACCTTAATCAATTAACCAATTTATTAATCATTATTAGAAGCATTTAGAAATAAATTCTTAAAATTAAAGATAATTAAGTTATTTAAGTCAAAATCAATTAAACATTTTAATTAAAATTTTAAATTCTTGGAAAAACTTTGATTAACTTGTTTTAAATAAAATTAAACAAATTCACTATTTGGAAAACTTAATTATCCCAACATTTCATTATTTAAAACCTAATTAAGTTATAACTTTTATTACTTTATTAACTTAATACTTATTCCAGCCTCTACTAAAATTTGCTTACTAGAAGTCTTCCTTACATATAAAAAACTTGGTCACCAATTTGTTTAAGTTTTGAACCTCATTCGTGTATATTTGAGAATTTAAAATCTGGAAATTCTTATCACTTCCAACCCGAGAAATACACAGGCTAACCCGAGCTAAACAATAAAAAACTGTACAACTCAAAACTTCGAGACACACACTCAAAAACAACGAAACCAACCCGAGCCATTACTCCTTCCCTATCCCCACCTTCCAGACATGTTATCACCTCCGTGCATGTGCACCACTAAGAAACTCGTCGCCGACCATCTCACTGGTCACCATCCAGTCGCAATCGACCACGACAATCATCACGTCCCAACAGAAATAAAAAATCAATGACCCGACAGAAATTGACCATCTCGATCAAAACGGAACCCAATGGACTATCAAAAAACGCCCCTCCACGACGATTTCGACCTCGATGAGCCTCACCATCCTCACCCAAGCTTCATCTTGAACCCCTAAATTCGTTTCCCCTGCTCGCAATCAGCTCCGACGCTCCCATATCACTGTGTTCACCTCAACCACATCACAGACCAAAAACTGGACACAAACCCTACTACGACCTTTCCCGTTCACCATGGCCAACAGAAAAATCATCCTCCATTTTTCTTGAAGTCGACAACCCTTCAGCTAGCTTCGACCACAACCTCGACACCAACTACCATGCCGATCACTAGAATTTGGTGATAATCCCAATTTCGATCAACCTAATATTTCTCAAGAATTCAAGCTTTAAAAAAATGGATTTTCATACTAAAATTCAAGTTTGATTACCACGAATCCATACATGCACTCAGATCATGAAATTGTTTCCATAAATTTTCGACCAATATTTGATTTCTTCAGTGTTTTCCTGTTCCAGAGATAATTATTGAATTTTAAACTTTGAAATGAATTATTATTATATTGTTATCATCAACTTTCATTTGGAGATCCCGGCTTAAAATTACTTATATTTGGAGATATGGATTTTTGAAAAGATATCCAGGAATGGTAAACAACATAGAACCAAAATACAACATATGTACAGGCATGTTCTCAAATTAAATATCAATTCCAGACATATTCAAGCTAAAACATCCATGCAATCCATAACTATCACACACATTTCACATATATTTAAGCTCCATCTCAAATTTTAAACTGTTTTTAAGAGAAAACAGGTTTATCACAGGCATTTCAAAAATAAACAGAGGAAACCATGTTGGAATACACGCCTTTCTTTTGAACAGAAATATTTTTGAAATACTGCTACTTGCTTTTGATCTGGTTTTGATCCTCTCTTGTTTAGTTGTTGAGCTTTCCTTTATTTTCAGTTATGCTTTTTGAGATGGTAGTAATGATTACCAGTTTTACTTAGTTCGAATGCAGTAAAGTGTGAAACAAGGTAGTGATGGATATATGTATATATACATAGAATAGATGTATGCAGAAGAAGCTAGGCTAAGGTGTTTTGTGTACAATGTTTCACATATTTTATTTTGTTACTTTAATTTGTAAACATGAAAATCTGATTGGATAAGATGATTTGAAGTTTTGGGGCTAATATGATATATTATATGCTTGAATTGATTGATTTCATGTTTGTAATCTTTGGATTAAATGTTGTCCCCCTTTTTGTTTGCACGTATCCTTTCCTACGTACATACATATCTCATACATATGTATACATATTATATTTTGTTTTATTGCCTTACATACATACAAATATTCATATATATATATATATATATATATATATATATATATACCATGGTTAATCTCATATGTTTTACTTATGTTTCATACACAATGTAAATCACTTATATACTTGTATGTATATACTTCTATATATATATACACTCAACATCATAAAATTTGTGTATATTTATCTACATATATATATATATATATTTGTGGGAATCTTATCTTAGATTTAAAGTAGTGGAGTTTCTATATGCATATAATTTATTTCCTATAAGATTTATCATATCCAGAGGTCCTATAATTCAATATTTATTATTGTTCTCAAATCAATTTATATATATCCAGATATTTAAATTATCAGAATTTTATTTGTTCGACTTATAAAATTAGTATCCTAACGATTTTGATTCAGTTAATCACCCAATTAACACACGTTAAAAATCCAGGTCGTCACAATCATCCAGTTTCGATCCTTTAAAAATCCTCTCACAAGATCGAATCCAAGCTTGCGCTTCTACAATATTCTCCGTACCTTTGAGTGGTTTCCCTCCAAGTCTTGAGAAATTCTGATATAACTCTGCCAGATCGGGCTGGGGTTGGATGGGAAGAGTTTCTCCTTCCATTACTATTGTTGCGGGGTCTCGACCACTTGTAGAGGTACTCCCCCTTCCCCTACCTCGTCCTCTTCTTGCACTCATTCACACTATCTGTAAATAGTGAGAAAATTAATTTTAGGCGTACAAACGAGATATCTTAGGGAATATACTCATTCTAGGGCATTTCTAACCCTATCTCTATTGAGTCACCTAATGAGTTATACTCCAAAACTAAAGTTCTTACTCAACGTTTAGCTTTGATACCAAATGTGATGACCTCGACTTTCAACTTTAGAAAATCGGCATCCAATACATCACCCGTATTCAAACGCCGGAGATTTTAACATTAGGGTCCGGATCGCTAGAGTTATAGCACTTTAGATAATAACAAAACAATGGAAACAAAATAAATTTCATTCATACACTACATGGATAACAACATTCTACAACAAATGTTCATTATCATCAGAGTCCTATATATACTACACAACAAAATAATACAACATAACAACGGAAAAATAACATCCACATGATCTTCCAAGAGAGTCCAACATAATGCATCTTCATTTCCAAAGCTCCAAAGTCCAAATCAAAAGGCTCAAAAAAAGCTTCAAAGACTTCCAAATCCACATCTTAGCTCCAGAACCTACTGATAACCTGACTCTAGGCTAACCGTGTGGAAAATTAGGGGCACCCAAATTTTAGCAAATAGAACAATAAACTCTGAGGCGATCATGGTACTGGTATGAGAACTTAAAATAGTTATTTGTGTAAAAAGAAATCCATTCATACTTTTGGAAAATGAAACAACCATAAGGTTTCTCGGCACACACTCAAATGCAGTCTCACACATGGGGAAGGTTTCTCCTTATAGTAGAAAACATGCTTGATAAGCAAAAATCCTTTTGATATTATTTTTAGTGCATAGTGTGGAAAAACATTTTGTAAGTATAATATTAATCTTAGCTAGTATACGTACCATTATAGTATGCCTAGTATAGCTACCATGTTAAATGGAAGGTTCTATAACTGAAATCGTAAAGGGCTCGTACTGTTTCTTTTGGATTTCCAACAAATGGCCCAGGCTAAGGAACTTTCTTTATCCTAATGGGCACGCCTCTGGAGAGACATCTCGAGAACCTAACCGGATCTCTCCAACACAAGGCCGGACTACCTCTGTAAATAGGTAACTAACTATCACGAGTATGCCATTCCCTAATCGTAATCGACCTTTGCCGAGATGCCTCATATTCCAACAAACACATAAGTAAAATATACCATGATACCACTTTTTATTCAAAAGGAAATGCACATACCCTTAGGGTCGCGAACCCCATAACCTTGTTATATCCTTCCTATTTCTACCATTTCCCGAGTGTGAGGTTTGATGAAGTCTCGTCCACAAAGCTATGCTTCACACAAAAGCCATACTTCGATCAACAAATGCTCAACACTTAGCATGCCATGTTACCAAATTAGGAATATATGACTAATAATTATCAACTACATAACCTCTAGACTTGTACGTCTCAGAGAAGGGTGTTAAGCTAAGAGAATAAATTCTCCGCCACCAAACCGAAATGTATTTGATAGAAAACAACATTATATCTCAAAGTGTAATGACAGACATACATCCATACAAGTCCATCCTGGGTCTGAATGGAACCGAATGCACTTTGTCCAATTAAGGGAAGAAGTCCTTGCAAATCCGGATATCCTTAATCTCGTCTGGAATCCCCATCATATAGTAATCTCTATACCGGAGCAACTCGATGTGGAGACAATCAACAGGAAATCCTTTCGTTTTTGAAAATACCCGGCCTTCAACCACGATCTTCAAATGCAATTCCATTCTATCGTATCATTATTCGAAATAGGTTCTCGACTTAATGCCTTTCTCCGACCTTTCTGAATAATGAGCACTTATTTAAAACATACAGATACGTTCGGATCTTAATTAAGTAATAACTTTTTAGACCTTATTCCCCAAAACCTTTCCCTTTGAATGGTTTAAACAAATTTTCATTTTTAATCTTTTAAACAAAACATCCACCTATTACAATTCAATGCAGAACAATATATTCACACAGTAATTCATGATAGATAAATAGCTTACATTTATTACAGCTCAATCCAAAGCAATTCATATCATAGAATATTACACATTAACATACAAGAGATACTAATGAATCCAAGCATTCAATATAATTAATCATCCATAAGCAGAATTAATTAATCATATAATTTATAATTAATTTAATTTAGACCAAATAAATTAACTACTTATGAATTTATTACATAACCTTGCTTAATTGATACGACCCGACTTCCTAACTCCAGGAAATCGCATCATCTTGAAGAAAGAAAGGGATAGAAGAAGAAAAGAAAGAGAAAGAAGAAACATAACAGCATCAGAGAACTCACAGCGGAACGAATAAAATATAATATATCACATAAAATATTACATGGTATCTCTTTACATCAGAGTAAACAACTTATACAACACATATTAGACAGTTATAAACATCTGTCTAACTATACAACTCAAGTACAACAGAAATAGATACTAAACAAACACAGCGGAATCAATATATATCAACACGTCGAAGCCTCATGCTCCATATCTCCTCCAAAATTCGTCAAGCTAACCTGAACCACTTGACTACTCATACATAATATGAGTACCCAAGAGTTTAATAAAACAGAAAATAAACACTCGGGTCAGACAGGGGTCTGGTGTGAGTAAACGGGTTAAAATTGCTTAACTTTAGAAAATCCTTTGAAAAGAAAAGGTATCACGTAAGACTTCCCTCACATAAACATGGAAAAGTTTTTACCTTACGCTAACCAAAACATTTGATAGGAAATCCAGTGATATTATAATAGTGTCTAGGGTTTTTCAAAATAAAACACAGAAATAGCTGGAATGCTTACATCTCACGTTCCAACATAGTTGGGCACAATCAAAACCGTACATGCACTTATTGGATTTTGGATTCCATACAATGGCAGGGCTACTGGGGTACTGCCCGTCACAGTACGTGGCCTAAATCAACGTACTGAGGAGCCACCCTAACTCCCCTGCAACACAAGGCCGGAACCATCCCTTACTGGACAGTCCCAAACAAGACCACCCCGTAGTTGGCGCGACCAACCACACACTAAGCCAAAATATAAAGGGACCTCTAGACAGGGGTAAATCTCACTCTCAAGTGGGGGCTACCCACGAAGCCTTGCTGCACCTCCCCTGTTTTAGCCATTCCCGGTTGATGAGGCTTGAGGTTACGATTACCTTTATAGAAGACATCTATCTGAGAATGCTCATCGTCCACCTGACGATGTTCTGAAAGCATTCAATCCATACAAGTTCGTTCCGGGTTCGAACGAAACCGAAGGCACTATCTCGTTACACTCATTATTGGAATCACCCTCAGAGTCAACGACCATAGCCCTTGCACTCTAATTCACCATCTCGAATCTATAAGCACTATTCCGTCAAACTCATTACGGAATCACCCACAGAGTTATACTAACGTATAGCCCTTACACCTCGAGTCTTCACTTGCTCCACTTGGATTAACGACCTAACGTTTAATTGGAATCGATGTGGTTTTCATATTCCAAATTTGGAAACCCGATCCCGGTCTCACCGAAACCAAAGACCATTTTAATGTCCAAGTTGTACTTAAGGGTTTAAACAGTTTAACTTAAATTCAGGATGATATAAACAAATAGATGAACCATATTATCACAAGAGATAATTCATAACAACATTCATCTTCATAAAACAGCATATCACTTAACAGAGATATCCATCAACCAATATCAAATATCCAATATCAACCAATCATACAGTATCAATCTCTAAATATTGATCATCCAATATCAATCCATTAACCAATATTAATCAATCAATCCATATTAATCAAACATCCAAAACAGAATTGATTATCTTTTAATCAATTGGATTACCATAATCCTTCTTTATTCATTATTATTCCAAATGAAATAAATTAATCATCTCTAATGATTTCCTAAATTAATCTCCCTTGATTAATTATACTTTAATTACAATCAAGTAATTATCCTTAACCATATTCAGTAATTAACCATTTAATTACTATCATTAATTACAATAATTAATGATCATTCATTAATTAATTAACTATAATTAATTACATTATACCTCAATTAATTACAATAATTAATCACCCTAAATTAATTACTTATAATAATAAATCTTAATCAATATCATTAATCACATTAATTAATGATTCTTATTAATTAATAATACTTTAATTAAATAAATAATTAACTTATAATTAATCAATTTATTAATCATAATTAGTAATTAACAATTTGTAATTACTTATCTTAATTAATTAACTTTTTAATTAATTAATTTCTAATCTAATTATATTAATCCTTGATTAATTAATTCAATTAATTAATCTTTAATTACTACATTAAGTAATTAATAAACAGTTAAATTAATGAATAAATCCTTAATTAATTACTTTATTGATTAATTACATTTAGCAATTAATCTTAAGTTAAATTCATTTATTAATTAATCAATCACATTAATTAATTAACTAAAATAATCAAGTAATTAATTACTTACATAAGTAATTATCTCTAATTACTTCATTAATAAATCTTAACTACTTTCTTAATTAATTACCTTACAAATAATTAATTCCATCATTAAATAATCCTTAATTAATTAATTAATTAATTAATTAATTAATTAATTACTTCATAATCAATTAACTTTAAAATAGTTAAATTAATCAATTCCTTAATTGATAACAATAAGTGATTACCCATAAATCACATCCACTTTAATTACTCCCATGAGTAACTTCTCAAATTACTTCCATAAGTAATTGCCATTTTAATTATATTCAATTATTACCATTGATTACATTATTAAGTAATTACACTTAATTAATCCATAATTAAGTGATTATCGAAATTAAATAAATAATTAACTAATTATTTAAAATTAATTAAACAATTAATTAATTAACTTCTTATATTTTAAAATCCTTAATAAATTAAGAAAGCATTTATCTTAATTAATTCTTTACTTATTTCAAATCATATTCAATTAAATATTCTCAAGTTATTAACAAAGATAAAGTAACCCTATTTATTTTCATAATTAAATTATTTGAAATTAAATCAAATTTTATTAACCTTAAAGACAAATTTATTCAATTTGGTTTACATAATTATAACTTAAACTTTATTTGAAAGTAAGGTATTCAGGAACAAATTTCAAATTTTAAAACACTTAAATCATCTAATTTTTAAACCTATTTGTTTCAATATAAATTGAACTTGGTTTTTAAACATTACTTAAAAATTTATCTTAAAATTTTGATTCAATATTTAAATTCAAAACATTCTTCATTTAAATTTAAAATTCAAATTTAAGTAAGTTAAATTACTTTCAAAACATACTCTTAACAATTTAAAATTTAAATTAAATTCAGTTATTGTTTAAAAGTTTGATTTACTTTATTTTCAAAACCACAAACTTTAACTCATAATTCATCTTCTTTATACACTTGAAATTGTTCCATTCGTTCAGTCAACAGGTTTACATCTGTAAACACTTTCATTACAGAACTAAACTACCAATCATCTCCCGAACAACTCGAGACAACACCCAAAGGAAAACCCGAAGCAAACCACCCACCAACCCGAGTTAACCCCGAAGCAAACGCAAACCACCCTGACTTTGAGTTACTACCGAGTCACACGCGAGTTCCCAACTGAGATTCCATCATCTTCTCTAACACGAAAACTCCACCAACCCAAAACTGTGCACACAAAGAACGGTGCACATGCACCTCCAACGCCGGCCTCCATTGACCATCGCGACAAGTCTCCACAGTCACAAACTCTCTCGCGAGCCCTTAGGTGAACCCAGATCCACCCATCAATACACGAGTCGAAATTTCGAACTCGAGCTTGAAATACTGCAGATGACTCAAACCCAAAATCCAACGTCTCCGATGTCGCCTCCACCAGAAAACCCCAACGATAATCTCACAGCATCACCAACCTCCACGCCTCTATTTCCAAGTCGCGGTCCATCCCGATACCATATCCACATCACAAATCTTCAGCTACCCAGACAAACAAAAGAACAATGCTAAACCCTACTAATTAAGTTTCGAAAATCTGTGTTGCATAATAAATTTGATCAGTATTTTTCTAGTGTTAAGTATTGATTAACACAGCTTGGATTCAAATTTCAAAGCCTATAAATCACTCAGTCACATGAATTTGACAAAACCCCCAAATTTAGAAAAATCCAAAATTCATTTTCCACTGTAAGTTAGAAATTCTGATTTCTGTTTTAAAATTCATATTATGCATTATAGATTTAGAATATAAATTTTATTCATCAAAATTCGATCATGATTTACTTGATATAATTATTTGATTTTACTGCTTATCCTACTTCCTGCAGTTTTCTTAACTGTTTCATATGCAAATTTATCTTTAACACTTAACTCATATTGAATCTAACTTCCATATTTGAAGATATTAACTCAGCATCACCTTACTATATTTCAATTTGAAGTTTACTCAGAAATTTTTCTTTGAAATAACAGAGGAGTTAAAATTTTCTTTTAGCAGATCACTTACAGTAAACACACCTGCATGCAAACAACAAACTCTCACAACATACAGGTACTAATCCATATAAATTTAAGTTATAAAATTTTAATACAAGACAATCACAACACAAGCAAGGTAGTAAAATAAGATCAACTGTTTTTAAAAAGTATTTACTCACCTGATTTTCAAAAATGCAGAGAATCAGCAGTTTTAATTCCAGTCTTCAAATCTTTTTAATTTGAAAAAAATGCTTTTGATTTCTTGTTGTTGCTGAAGAAAACCTTTGCATGCATTTAATTTGTTGTTTAAACTTGCAGGTTGAACTCATTTTCGTTGAAGATTGAATTGAATAGCAAGTTTTTTCAGATTGCAAGATTTTGAAATTACAGATTTTTTTTTTAAAAGTATTCAGGTTTCCATAAATGTTCAACCGAAGATAGCAAATAGGAATTTGAAGAAGAAAAGAAAAGTGTTTGTGAAAAACTGATTTTCTTTTTTCTAAAAGCATTTAGTTATCATGAAATAATGCCACTTGTTGTAAATTTGAACAAATGTCATTTAATTTGTTTAATAGCTTTACATGTGTTAAATTCTTGCATAATTGCATTTAAAACCTTATTACAAAGATAATTATATTTTATATTTATGTGAATATGAATTTTGTAATTTATTTACATACTACTTATGTTTACAAATTATTCTAAATTTTAGAGATTATTTTAAAAAGATTTTATTTATAACTTTATATATTTATAATCATTTCATAATAAGTATTTTAAAAGAAAACAAAACAATGCTTTATTTAAATCCTTTTTAAATTATCTTATTTAAAAAAAAACTAATTATCTTATATTTTAAATGAACTAATCTTTGAATTAACTTTTGAAACATAAATTAAAACAAAGCTTAAATTTACTATTCATTCATATATAAATTATTAATGGATTAAAATTCAATTTCAAAACAATATCAAACTATAACATATACATATACGTCACAATTTGAAAATTCAATCTTTAATTAAAAACAAAAGATATTCCCATTCACAACATATATCAAATATATATATTATAAACAGAATAAAATTTTATTAGCTTTTGAAAAATGTAACGACCCGAAATTTTCGAACCCGAAAATTCCAGATAGTTATGAAAAAGAAGAAAGAGATAGAAGAAGAAGAAAAGAAACATCAACAACTCGCATTCGCAGCGGATAGAATATAATAATAAATAACAGTTTACAGAAGAATACTATATCTGTTAATTACATTTGATATACATCAGAGTTTCACATTATACACAGTCACAGAATATACACTATTATCATGTTTCAGATACACAATAATATATTACAGTGGAAATACCCCATACGTTAGCCATCCAGCTCGCCTCCTGAGCTCCAGAACGTATCTACCTGAAAATCTGTAATACTCGGTCTGACCCGAGCATTACACCAAAGTAACACCCGGGTCAGGCTGGAAACCAGCGTGAGTAAACTCAACTAACATGAAATACCAAAGCAATCAACTTATATAAGCCCGGGTAATATGTATCAAATTATCCAATTCGCTATTTGCCATAGGCAATGCTTATTCCACATATAAATTTCTAAGTACCAAACTCAATAAATAATCGAATTTACTTAAATCATTTCATTCCAGCTTATTGATTTCACAAATCAATTTATAAAAATTCGAAGGGGTTTTGGGTATCCTCTAATACCCGACCCCGATCTCTTCGTGTCACATTCCAGGTATCCAATACTATTCAATCATCTATAAGCAACTTGATCGCTTTCAATTTATTTAATTAATTCAAATTGAATTACTAACCTCAATCACTAGATTCCTTCACTTGACATTAATTACTTCCAATACAATTTATTAATCATCCCCTTAATTATCCATCTTAACTAACAAATTCCACAAGATTAATTATCCTTAATCTCCAAATAAATAAGTGATCTTAATTACTTCATAAATTAATTAACTATATTAATCACATTAATCCTTGATTACTTATATTAATTAATTAATTTCTCATAAGTCACTTATTATGGACTAAATAAATCTTGATTAATCCCTTCTTTAGTTACTTCATTAATTATATAAATTATTGATTTCCAATTATAGTTCAATTCATCATAATCTAAATTAATTATATTAATTAAACCACAGTATTAATTACACTTGATTTGTCTCCACCCATTTATTTATTATCTTAATTTATCTCTCGATTAATTACACAAAGTAATTATATTTTATTAATTGCATTAAATAATTACTTATTAAACACCCAATGATCATTCTAATTAATTTAAACTTAATTAATTAACCCAAACCATTTATAAATTTAATTAATTAATTATTCATTTAAATTACCCTATCTATTTAATGAATCGCCATTCATTAAACCTTTGTTGATTTTAGTCTGAACCATCCTCTTATTTACAATTTAAGTTTAAAACCATTTAAAAAAAACAAATGCTTCGAGTCAATCCACAATTAACCCGAGATCCAACCAACTAAATTACCAGATCATCCATACACAAACAATTCAATCATTCAGCCAATTATGTAAATTAACAACTTAAATTTAAATAAAAGTCCAACAGAGTGAGATTTACTCACCTTTGCTTTTGCAATCCAAATCCGATCTCGATTTGTTTCCTTCAGATTTAAACCTTGTATAACAGTTATACGATTTATTAATATTTTACATAATCGAACAGTCAACTATCTCTTTTAACAATTTTTATTAAACTAAAAATTTAACCTAAATTAATTTCTTCATGTGATAATTTAAATCGACCAATGATTTACATAAACTATTAATAAATTTTGTTTAAACCAATTTGTTCAAATTAAAGTCCACCTTAGTGTTATTAAAATTTGAATTAACCGAACAACTTATTACTCTTTAATTAATTTAATTAACGTTTCAAGACATGTTATATAAATATCCTCATTTCTCAAATAAACATGCTAATCAACCCATAAGCTACTGTTTCATATATATATATATATCGTTGTTATTATCTTTTTCTCAACAATACATATTTGAAGTAGAGTGTTACTGTACCGAAATAAATTTTTCTTCCTACTATTACCAGTTTAATCGAAAATTTTACTATTATTGTAGTAAATAATTCATCAGAGTGCTTCAACAAACCTCAAACAGAATGTAAAAGGGAAACAAGGAGTTTCTCACCAAAAATCGAGAACCCACATATGCGCGCAATATTCCCCCATCTGCACTGCAACGTCACCTACTCGTCTCCAACTCGCAAACCCCCCCTCCGCCGCTCCATCCTAGCGCCGCCACCATCAACCCACGTGCGGCGCGAACGACACCCTGAAACCCTAAATCAAAAACCGCACCACCCCCACACAAAGCCTCGAGCGCTACCAAGGGCCGCGTCGCCACCTCTTGCTCGTGCCGCTAGGGCATCGTGATTTAATTTGTCTCGATTCAACGTTTTTTTTTTCTTTTTTTCTTTTTCATTCGGCCTGGAGAGTGATTGAAGGTGAGGAATGAAATGCGTGAAATAAGAAAAGGGGAGAGACGAGGAAATAGAAATAGGGGGAAGAAGCTTCTTGCGTACGAGATAAAGAAAATATCTCGTGTTGTAAAAGAAAATATCTTGTTAATTTATTTAAAATTTAATTATATTATAAACGTCTCGTTCAATGCCAATTAAAATTCAAACTCCTTTTAAGAATGCTGCGAAGCAATTGTAAGGTTTTACCCGCGTTCCGAACACGATGGAACGTGTTTCGGAGCCTAATTCGATCATATGTACGAGTTAAAGAAGAAAACGATCGATTTTAAATTAAATCGATTAAAATAGTTCTAAGCGTTTTGGGCTGCCAGGGTCAAACGACAACCTCAATTGCTACGAAAATTGGAATCCGGTAATAATTAACTATAACGGATCCAATGAAACTGGTTTCGTCGAATTCCGAGACTATCCCTCGGAAGGCTATTTTTAAATTCAATTTAAACGATATATTATTAAAACCGAACAATTTATCTTTAAATTAGATTCAAACCATTCTATTATCTCCAGTATTATCATTATAAATTTTATAAGCCTTCAAATTATTTTAAACAGGCTTAGAATCACAGATTCAAAAATTTACCCAATTTCAATTATTAAATTCAATATTTAAACTGTACAATTCAATGATTTAATTACCAAGTAAATATTGATATCTTAAATTCAAGTTAAAATTAACTTTTAAATATTTTAAAATCAATTAATTATTCCAATTTTAAGTTGTTAAAAATGTCGGGTCGTCACATTCCTCCCCCCTTAAAAGAATTTCGTCCCCGAAATTACTAGTTAGGAAGAATGGTCCAATACCCGTTTACATTTTCTCCTAAAACCAACAGTTCAACATCTTATCAACAATCTTTTATTAAAGACCCACAATCCTTAACTACTTGCCAAAACCTTCTATAGTTTTCACGCAACACCCTTTTGCTCAATACTTTTAAATTTCAATTTAAATTCAAAATTTGAATTATCAAAATTTTCTCGAAATTTTTCTAACTCCCTAAATTTCCGAAAAATTTTGCCAGCGTTTCCTTTGCGCGGTTAGCTCGGTACAACTACAAAAGGCCTCTACGGTCTCCCAAATACCAAAAGAAAACAAAAGCCAAGTGGCTACATCAAAAACCCAATCCAATTTCATCCAGAAATTAAAATACATACCTTTTTGTCGGGCAATACAAATTTATCTTTTAGAACCAAATCCAATTTCCTTTTTCCTTTATAACACCTGCATATTCTATTTAACAACAATATCCAATTGTAATCTTTCAAATCATTGTATACATTTTCTTACAGAAGCCTTCACATTACTTCTATTCAACTTAGTTTCCACCGTTTCATATGAATTCAATTTATTTTCGATTTCTAATATGGAGTTATATCTTTCATTTAAACTGATTCATATTAGTTTCACTTACTAGTTTATTTTAAGTTTCCCATTAGAAATTGTTTTGCCGTTAACCAAAATTTTCCAAAAATTTTCTAACTCCCAAAATTTTCAAAAAATTTTGGCAGTCTCCTTTGTACGGAGGAGCTTTTGCAATTTGACAAGAGATATAAATATGTATACATCGACCCACCCGGTCGGAAAAAGCAAAAACAGTTCATATTTCCTATTTTTATTGCGTAGGCGTACCTTATTTAGCATTTTAAGCAAGCAGCTTATTTAATTAAGTAGTTAGCGCAAATCCAAACCACCAAACAGCCTTCAGGTACCTGTACTATCTCAATTTAAATATGTAAGTGCCATATATATGAAGTTTTATTAGCATTTCACAAGCATTTCCAAAAACAACAAACACCAAACGCTTACCACAAGCGATTTATATAATTTAAAGCTAATCCAATTGCTTTTAACCAAATTTATATGTCATTACATTCAATTCTAATGGTTTACAAAGCAATTGTTCACATTTAATTCATTTTTAAGCAAAACAAACTCATATTCACTTTAATTGACTCAAAAATCAATTATATTTGCTTCCACTAATCCACAAAATTTAATTAAATCCAGTTTACGTTAAACAACAATTATTTCTACACAATTTGATAACCTCCATGTGAAAAAAATAATTACTTAAGTTTTATAACCTATTAAAATGGATTCCAACTCAATTTTATTTTCTTCAATCCCATTTTAACTTATTCACACTCATTCATTTAGTTCGCCACATTCCATTCTTATATACTAACCATTTCCAAATTACTTCAATCCAAGCTTTTATTAATGGGCTTTCATTCTTATTCGAAGCCAAGCTTCCATGCATTTTAAACTCAAGTTAACTAGTTAAATTTTAATTTTAATTCACCTACTCAACTTATCAAAAAAAATATGCAACACATACTTAACTCATTTATACCTCAAATTAATGTCACCGAACTTAAATTCAGTCTAATAATCCAATTCCAATCACATCTTTGATTTAGTCTTTATTAAATCATATTTCATCCATTATTATCTAATTCAATTAACTCATTTAAACTCTTTAATTTACCATTTAATTCATTATCGAATTTATTTTATTAATACAACGCCATTCTCAATTTATTTCTATTTACTTGAGCTTTGTTTGCAACTCAAATCAGTCTATTATAATTCACTGCATTTCATTCTACAACATTTTCATCATATCAAATTTACTTGCAAATTCATCAAATATTATTCAAATCACACTTGGATTTTATTTGCAATTCAAACCATCACATTTTTCAATCCAACTCTATTTCATTTTTATTTTACAATATCTCCTCTTATTTAATTCATTATCAAATCCCAAGTCGAATTCTATTTATAACTCGAATTCATTTCCAAACTTCATTATCTACTTACAATCCATTTTAGTTATCCAGGTTAAATTTTATTAACATTCTCTATTAAATAATTTATTTAGATAATTAGCTTACTTCCACTTTTAATTCAACATTGGATTTTTAATTACAAAGAGTCACTTCATTAAAATTTCCCCAGTTTCAATTTTATTTTACAATTTCAGTTTGAACTTCCCTTGATTTTCCAAAATTTCATCTCCTTTATTTTAAAATTTTAGAAATTCCTATAAAATCTCATAATAATATTAAAATAGCTTTTATAAAATATTTCTTATAACTCGATGTCTCAACCAGTCCATCCTTGTTCTCACAGAAATTCAGTCATACGTTGATCAGGCGTAGGACCGAAAATCTATAAGTACTTGGTAAACCCGTTTTCAACATCCAGTAAAAATATTTGGAAAATAATTTTATTGAAAATATTGAAAACGTTTTGAAATAGAGGAAATATCCTTGGTGACAATGCTCTGAAAATCATCACCCCCATCCATGGTCACAGTTACATACCAGGGTTACGTTGCAGTCACAACAAAAGTCCATGCAATGCAGGCTCTCCGCGGCCTCTCGATTACACCATGGATCCCACACAACAGATCACAGTTACATCCAGGGTTACGTTGCCGTCGCAGCAAAAGTCCATGTAACTGCAGGCTCTCAGCGGCCTCTGATTTTCGCTGACGAAATGAAACTTCTCCACTCCTACATAAGTCGCAGTCTACCGAGATAAACTCAACCGCAGACTGTTGGCTCTCAGCGGCACACACGACTTTCGCAATGTTACCATAGGTCGCAGTTACATCCTGGGTTACGTTGCAGTCACAACAAAAGTCCATGTAACTGTTGGCTCTCCGCGGCACACACGACTTACGCTATGGTAACTCAACTCATAATCCTCAGGAACTAGTTTTGTCCGGACTCCTCACAGGATCAACTTTAGAACCCCCTTTTGGGGCTCAAGGCAGCGCCACCCAGTGGCACTCCTGAGAAGTCCATTCCAAGGGAGCGCCTTTTTCCCCAGAGCTATCATCAAAACACTTTATACTATACACATATAGTATCTTTCAAATCATACACCTAGTATGAATTTTATCAAAGCTCTTTTACACAAAATCGATTATTTCCAAAATCGATAATTCTCAAACTAGGCTTTCCAAATTCAACATTGATTTTACCCAAAAATCAGAAGCCTTTTCCAAATCCAAAAGTTCCCAAATTTTTTTCCAAAATCCTCATAGGATTCTTTAAAACTTTGGATCCTTACTTTCTTGTATAAAACACCTTTTATACTTCAAACACTCTCAAAAACCATAGAAATATCCAATTTCCATCTTTATTCATTTCATATTTCTCAAAATATTCTTTCAGTTCAAAAGAACCATTTCACATTCCTTATTCACCTTTACATTAATTCCCAATTGGATTAGTACTTCAATCCTTATCTCAGTTGGGTATTTTAATTAATAACAATTTGAACTCCGACCAGTTTAGAAAAATAGCTTGAAAATTTTGAAAATAGATAAGTAGTTGAAAAATAATCAATAATTTGCAAAATAATTGTAAAATAGTTAACTAATTATAAAATAGTCGAGAAATAGTTAAATAGTCATAGAAATTTTAGATAATTGCAAAATAGTTGTTAAATAGTAATTAATTTGTAACATGGTTGAAATATAGTAATAAATTTAGAAAACAGTTGAAAGATAGTCAAATTGTTCCAAAATAATGGTAAAACAAGTATAAAATAATTTGGCTTTAAGAAAGAAAAGTAGTATATATTTAAGAGCTTGAAAAAAATAAGTTTACATCAAAACAATTAAATTAAAAATAGTTCAGAGTCAAAACTGTTCACTTCTCCAACAATTCGATTTAAATTTCCATTTAAATCGACCCAATTTCAATACTAATAACTCCAAATTCCATTGGACTTAATTCATTCCCAACTCAATTTTTATTAATTCTCAACTCCTTTCTAACTTCAAATCAAATTTCATTTGGTCTTAACTAATTCCACTTTAATTACAATTCCAAATTATTCAGATAGATCTGGACTAATATCAATCGAACTCTCTTCAAGTTCCATATCATTTTCCAGTTAATCCAATACAAATTTTCCATTTGAATATTAAACTTGTACAACTTTAATTATAATTTACATTTTTCAACTTCTATTTCAAATCAATTGCATTCACATTTGCTTTTAACTTGGAGTTTATATATTTTATTTAGCCCATATATTTTATTATTCCATAAACATTTTGAATCCAGATTCCAGAGTTTAAACAATTTTCTAAAACTTAAACATCACCTTAGAATTTATCTATATCCAAATTCTTTGACAGATTCTATTATCCCTTTGAATTTCAAAACCAAACTCAATTCACAACCAATTCCAATTTAAAACAATTTGGTAGCAATTTCTCTTCTAGAAACTCGAAAATAAACATCGATAATGCTGCAGTCATCACCTACGTTATTTTCCAGTGACCGAAAGAGTTCAATGCTTTTATCACATTAAAACATTTCCAAATATTATTTTTTTAATTTCAAATCTCCCAGATTTCAAACACAAAGATATTTTTGAAATAATACTATTCTTTCTTCAAAACCCTTGGAAACCACTTTCAAACCCAAAGGAATTTTAATTTTTCCCAAAATTCCAAACTCCCAATCCATCAAATTCATATTTAAACATTACTCTGGAATTTTCATCTTACTCTATTTCAAATATTCTCTGGAATTCTATTTCAAATTATAATCTCATTTATTTATGAAGTTTATTTCAATTTATAAATTACATTTACAATCTATATTTCAAATTCCTTTTCGATGTTAAACCAATTCCCACCTTCCATTAAATTCTTGAACTTATACATCTTCCATCCAAATCCAATTAATTCAAATCGGATTCAATTTGAATAAGTTCAATTCCTACTTCACATTTAAACCATCTCGAATTATATAATTCGAGCCAAATTCTCAAAGATTGGTTTAACCTTTTTAAACCAAATTTAACTTTGTTCATTTAAAGTTTAAAACAATTCTAATTTCTGAGTTCTAATTCTAGAATTTCATTTTTAATTAATTTAATTTTAATTTGGTTGTATTATAGTCCTTCTTAACTTAATTCCAATAATTTACAACCAATCACCTAATATTTATTAAAAGGAAATATTGCTATATATATCAAAATATACCTTTGTATAAAACCATTTAAAATCTTTATAAGCAAATAACAAGTACGCGCTCATATATATATATATATATATATAGACACACTCAACTCATTCTAGAGTACTATGGACTCTATACAATGAGTAATCCCCACCAGAGCCAAGGTTCTCGCTTAACCTTTCAGCTCTGATACCAAATGTAACGACCCGAAATTTTCGAACCCGAAAATTCCAGATAGTTATGAAAAAGAAGAAAGAGATAGAAGAAGAAGAAAAGAAACATCAACAACTCGCATTCGCAGCGGATAGAATATAATAATAAATAACAGTTTACAGAAGAATACTATATCTGTTAATTACATTTGATATACATCAGAGTTTCACATTATACACAGTCACAGAATATACACTATTATCATGTTTCAGATACACAATAATATATTACAGTGGAAATACCCCATACGTTAGCCATCCAGCTCGCCTCCTGAGCTCCAGAACGTATCTACCTGAAAATCTGTAATACTCGGTCTGACCCGAGCATTACACCAAAGTAACACCCGGGTCAGGCTGGAAACCAGCGTGAGTAAACTCAACTAACATGAAATACCAAAGCAATCAACTTATATAAGCCCGGGTAATATGTATCAAATTATCCAATTCGCTATTTGCCATAGGCAATGCTTATTCCACATATAAATTTCTAAGTACCAAACTCAATAAATAATCCAATTTACTTAAATCATTTAATTCCAGCTTATTGATTCCACAAATCAATTTATAAAAATTCGAAGGGGTTTCGGGTATCCTCTAATACCCGACCCCGATCTCTTCGCGTCTCATTCCAGGTATCCAATACTATTCAATCATCTATAAGCAACTTGATCGCTTTCAATTTATTTAATTAATTCAAATTGAATTACTAACCTCAATCGCTAGATTCCTTCACTTGACATTAATTACTTCCAATATAATTTATTAATCATCCCCTTAATTATCCATCTTAACTAACAAATTCCACAAGATTAATTATCCTTAATCTCCAAATAAATAAGTGATCTTAATTACTTCATAAATTAATTAACTATATTAATCACATTAATCCTTGATTACTTATATTAATTAATTAATTTCTCATAAGTCACTTATTATGGACTAAATAAATCTTGATTAATCCCTTCTTTAGTTACTTCATTAATTATATAAATTATTGATTTCCAATTATAGTTCAATTCATCATAATCTAAATTAATTATATTAATTAAACCACAGTATTAATTACACTTGATTTGTCTCCACCCATTTATTTATTATCTTAATTTATCTCTCGATTAATTACACAAAGTAATTATATTTTATTAATTGCATTAAATAATTACTTATTAAACACCCAATGATCATTCTAATTAATTTAAACTTAATTAATTAACCCAAACCATTTATAAATTTAATTAATTAATTATTCATTTAAATTACCCTATCTATTTAATGAATCGCCATTCATTAAACCTTTGTTGATTTTAGTCTGAACCATCCTCTTATTTACAATTTAAGTTTAAAACCATTTAAAAAAAAAACAAATGCTTCGAGTCAATCCACAATTAACCCGAGATCCAACCAACTAAATTACCAGATCATCCATACACAAACAATTCAATCATTCAGCCAATTATGTAAATTAACAACTTAAATTTAAATAATAGTCCAACAGAGTGAGATTTACTCACCTTTGCTTTTGCAATCCAAATCCGATCTCGATTTGTTTCCTTCAGATTTAAACCTTGTATAACAGTTATACGATTTATTAATATTTTACATAATCGAACAGTCAACTATCTCTTTTAACAATTTTTATTAAACTAAAAATTTAACCTAAATTAATTTCTTCATGTGATAATTTAAATCGACCAATGATTTACATAAACTATTAATAAATTTTGTTTAAACCAATTTGTTCAAATTAAAGTCCACCTTAGTGTTATTAAAATTTGAATTAACCGAACAACTTATTACTCTTTAATTAATTTAATTAACGTTTCAAGACATGTTATATAAATATCCTCATTTCTCAAATAAACATGCTAATCAACCCATAAGCTACTGTTTCATATATATATATATATCGTTGTTATTATCTTTTTCTCAACAATACATATTTGAAGTAGAGTGTTACTGTACCGAAATAAATTTTTCTTCCTACTATTACCAGTTTAATCGAAAATTTTACTATTATTGTAGTAAATAATTCATCAGAGTGCTTCAACAAACCTCAAACAGAATGTAAAAGGGAAACAAGGAGTTTCTCACCAAAAATCGAGAACCCACATATGCGCGCAATATTCCCCCATCTGCACTGCAACGTCACCTACTCGTCTCCAACTCGCAAACCCCCCCTCCGCCGCTCCATCCTAGCGCCGCCACCATCAACCCACGTGCGGCGCGAACGACACCCTGAAACCCTAAATCAGAAACCGCACCACCCCCTCACAAAGCCTCGAGCGCTACCAAGGGCCGCGTCGCCACCTCTTGCTCGTGCCGCTAGGGCATCGTGATTTAATTTGTCTCGATTCAACGTTTTTTTTTCTTTTTTTCTTTTTCATTCGGCCTGGAGAGTGATTGAAGGTGAGGAATGAAATGCGTGAAATAAGAAAAGGGGAGAGACGAGGAAATAGAAATAGGGGGAAGAAGCTTCTTGCGTACGAGATAAAGAAAATATCTCGTGTTGTAAAAGAAAATATCTTGTTAATTTATTTAAAATTTAATTATATTATAAACGTCTCGTTCAATGCCAATTAAAATTCAAACTCCTTTTAAGAATGCTGCGAAGCAATTGTAAGGTTTTACCCGCGTTCCGAACACGATGGAACGTGTTTCGGAGCCTAATTCGATCATATGTACGAGTTAAAGAAGAAAACGATCGATTTTAAATTAAATCGATTAAAATAGTTCTAAGCGTTTTGGGCTGCCAGGGTCAAACGACAACCTCAATTGCTACGAAAATTGAAATCCGGTAATAATTAACTATAACGGATCCAATGAAACTGGTTTCTTCGAATTCCGAGACTGTCCCTCGGAAGGCTATTTTTAAATTCAGTTTAAACGATATATTATTAAAACCGAACAATTTATCTTTAAATTAGATTCAAACCATTCTATTATCTCCAGTATTATCATTATAAATTTTATAAGCCTTCAAATTATTTTAAACAGGCTTAGAATCACAGATTCAAAAATTTACCCAATTTCAATTATTAAATTCAATATTTAAACTGTACAATTCAATGATTTAATTACCAAGTAAATATTGATATCTTAAATTCAAGTTAAAATTAACTTTTAAATATTTTAAAATCAATTAATTATTCCAATTTTAAGTTGTTAAAAATGTCGGGTCGTCACAAAAAACAATTCTTATCAATATTTAAATTGTCAGAAAGATATTGATTACCATTAACAGATTAAATATTTATTAACCTTTAAAAGATCAAATTCACCAATTTTAAATTAAAATTATAAAGAAAATTATCAAACCGGTTAAATTATTAACACAGATTATTAAATCGTTATTGCCCAAAATTCCGGGTCGTTACAATCCTCCCCCCTTAAAAGAATTTCGTCCCCGAAATTTAAAAACAAAAGTAATTTAATAACCCAGTACAGATTTTAATTTCAAATAACAAAGCATACTTAACAACCAGTAACTAACAACCATAGCAACCAATCAAACAAACAAACCTAACTAATTATTCTGATGCAAATCAGAATAAATCTCTAACACTATCTTGAGTTTCCCAAGTATAAATCACTGGGAGACTCGCTCAACAAAAGCCAACGAACCAACTACACAACCAAAATCCAGAGCTCCTCTCATCTCTAGATCCAAAATATGAACAGAACATCAGACTATACCCAAGTCCAGCTCAACTTCTAAATCCAACTGAACTACAGATTCAACAACCAATCGATGAATCATGCACGCATTCCCTCAGAGATACGTGATACACAATGAATTCCAGCTATCCAAACTGGCAATTCAATCTTATCCTATCAAAAAAACAGATAAGAAATCTTCAAATGCCTCAGCACTAACCAACCAATCTTATCAATTATATGTTCTGTTAACCAGAGAAAATATATCAATAATGAAGTCTCCAACTTCAAATTCCAAAACTCCTTATCTCATATCTGTAACTCAACAGACAATCCAAGGCTGCCAAACTTCTTCCTGATCAGCTCAACCTATGGTGATACTTCCAGAAACAACTAGACCAAAGCAAAGCAGTCAATGGATCCTATTCAAAAGAAAAGTCTTCCAAAATCCATCGAAATCCAGAATTCAAGCTTTATTATTCAAGCAATAGCAAACTGAACTCGCTTAATTCCTTGCACAGCAGCTACCTTGCTTCCGCTGCACAATTCTGATTCTAAAATAGATAATAATATCAGTTGATGAACACGAATACAAACTTATCCACTAAATTCGGAAACTTGTTCATCAGATCCATAAAAATCCGAGTGACACATAAGACTCGGTCACACATCCTTACAATAGAATCCTATTCCAAAAGCTAAATCAGTCCAATTCCAATTCCAAAAATAATTCTGAGCTACTATGCCAACTCTCCTTTCTCCAAGAATCACCCAACTATCAGGCTAACTACCAAAATTGCTTCTGGAACCAAAACAATATGGAACTCAACTCCAGATGCTTAAAAACTCCTGATTACATCAGTAGCTCTTACTTCCACATGAGAATTCTCAGTCTCAAACAAAAGATAGCCTAAGAAAATTCTCAACTAATCGCAAGTCACTTTTGCGATCCTACCTAGTTGGGATTGCAAATAAAACTGTCCCCACTTTACCCATTTAGAACAACTTAAAGCTTTTCCAAACAAAGGTTAACCTTTCAAGAAAACATCACCACCTTCAGCCCGGACTGCTGAAAGAGAACCACAAAGATTTCTAAACCACCAGAGAAACAACCAACATTGCTGCTTCCAAACTCTACCTCGATGATACTGCGAAGCCAAAAGATCTCCTCGTCAGCACACCGAACACTTCGAGTTGCACTGCTACCATAGCTAACCAAAGACTTCAAATCCAAATGCTTCTCCAAGACCCAAAACCATCAACAAACCACACAACTGACTTCCAAGATAGCATACATCTTCTCAAGAAACTCGGACTCCAAACCAAGCATCCATAACTCGCTTACCTTAAGGAAAAACAATGAGACCATGTCAAAACAAATAGCTTATAGATCTTAGTCTCATATCCCAAAACAGCCAATCTCCTTGCTGAAGATCCAAACAACTTTTGCACAGACGAGTCTTCCCTGCAGTAGGTAAAGACTGCTTCTCAATCACTTCTAAAACTGCTTCAAGAGAAAACACCTTCAGAAAATATCCAAGGATACTGCATCTTCTCACGCAGTTATCAGGATATCATCACTATTATCTACATTTCCAACAGATTCAAACAGAAGAAAAATTCGCTTACCCGAGCGAAATCCAAACTTATACTCCAAAGACAAACTTCGAATCTTCAAAAGATTTTCTTCGGAAATCAGAGAAATCCTTACCCCAAACTACAAATCTTACTCAAGACGGTATTAGGTCTACAGTCTCGGCAAAAACTTCCAACCTCAACATATGGACCTCTTCCATCAGTGGTAGTCGTGTTACACACACACACCACTACTCCATCTACCTTTAGAAACTTATGTTGGAAAATCTGAACAGATAGCCCAACAGATTAGGTAGATATATATATATATATATACATATAGATATAATTATATATAAAAATTACAAGTACGCTCTCTCAAGAAAGACACCACTACAGAGCCTAGGTATTCACTCAACCTAATGCTACCTAAAGAAAGACACACTTCAGAGCCTAATGCTCTGATACCAAAATGAGACGACCCGACTTCCTAACTCCAGGAAATCGCATCATCTTGAAGAAAGAAAGGGATAGAAGAAGAAAAGAAAGAGAAAGAAGAAACAGAACAACATCATAGAACTCACAGTGGAACAAATAAAATAAAATATATCACATAAAATATTACATGGTATCTCTTTACATCAGAGTAAACAGCTTATACAACACATATTAGACAGTTATAAACATCTGTCTAACTATACAACTCAAGTACAACAGAAATAGATACTAAACAAACACAGCGGAATCAATATATATCAACACGTCGAAGACTCATGCTCCATATCTCCTCCAAAATTCGTCAAGCTAACCTGAACCACTTGACTACTCATACATAATATGAGTACCCAAGAGTTTAATAAAACAGAAAATAAACACTCGGGTCAGACAGAGGTCTTGTGTGAGTAAACGGATTAAAATTGCTTAACTTTAGAAAATCCTTTGAAAAGAAAAGGTATCACATAAGACTTCCCACACATAAACATGGAAAAGTTTTTACCTTACGCTAACCAAAACATTTGATAGGAAATCCAGTGATATTATAATAGTGTCTAGGGTTTTCAAAATAAAATACAGAAATAGCTGGAATGCTTACATCTCACGTTCCAACATAGTTGGGCGCAATCAAAACCGTACAGGCACTTATTGGATTTTGGATTCCATACAATGGCAGGGCTACTGGGTACCGCCCATCACAGTACGTGGCCTAGATCAACATACCGATGAGCCACCCTAACTCCCCTGCAACACAAGGCCGGAACCATCCCTTACTGGACAGTCCCGAAAAAGACCACCCTATAGTTGGCCCGACCAACCACACACTACGTCGAAATATAAAGGGACCTCTAGACATGGGTTAATCTCACTCTCAAGTGGGGGCTACCCACGAAGCCTTGCTGCACCTCCCCTGTTTTAGCCATTCCCGGTTGATGAGGCTTGAGGTTACGATTACCTTTATAGAACACGTCTATCTTAGGATGCTCATCGTCCACCTGACGATGTTCTGAAAATGATGTTCTGAAAGCATTCAATCCATACAAGTTCGTTCCGGGTTCGAACGAAACCGAAGGCACTATCTCGTTACACTCATTATTGGAATCACCCTCAGGGTCAACGACCATAGCCCTTGCACTCTAATTCATCATCTCGAATCTATAAGCACTATTCCGTCAAACTCATTACGGAATCACCCACAGAGTTATACTGACGTATAGCCCTTACACCTCGAGTCTTCACTTGCTCCACTTGGATTAACGACCTAACGTTTAATTGGAATCGACGTGGTTTTCGGATTCCAAATTTGGAAACCCGATCCCGGTCTCACCGAACCAAACGCCATTTTAATGTCCAAGTTGTACTTAAGGGTTTAAACAGTTTAACTTAAATTCAGCATGATATAAACAAATAGATGAACCATATTATTACAAGAGATAATTCATAACAACATTCATCTTCATAAAACAGCATATCACTTAACAGAGAAATCCATCAACCAATATCAAACATCCAATATCAACCAATCATACAGTATCAATCTCCAAATATTGATCATCCAATATCAATCCATTAACCAATATTAATCAATCAATCCATATTAATTAAACATCCAAAACAGAATTGATTATCTTTTAATCAATTGGATTACCATAATCCTTATTTATTCATTATTATTCCAAATGAAATAAATTAATCATCTCTAGTGATTTCCTAAATTAATCTTCCTTGATTAATTATACTTTAATTACAATCAAGTAATTATCCTTAACCATATTTAGTAATTAATCATTTAATTACTATCATTAATTACAATAATTAATGATCATTAATTAATTAATTAACTATAATTAATTACATTATACCTCAATTATTACAATAATTAATAACCCTGAAATTAATTACTTATAATAATAAATCTTAATCAATATCATTAATCACATTAATTAATGATTCTTATTAATTAATAATACTTTAATTAAATAAATAATTAACTTATAATTAATCAATTTATTAATCATAATTAGTAATTAACAATTTGTAATTACTTATCTTAATTAATTAACTTCTTAATTAATTAATTTCTAATTTAATTATATCAATCCTTGATTAATTAATTCAATTAGTTAATCTTTAATTACTACATTAAGTAATTAATAAATAGTTAAATTAATAAATAAATCCTTAATTAATTACTTTATTAATTAATTACATTTGTTAATTAATCTTAAGTTAAATTCATTTATTAATTAATCAATCACATTAGTTAATTAACTAAAATAATCAAGTAATTAACTCTTAATTACTTACATAAGTAATTATCTCTAATTACTTCATTAATAAATTTTAATTACTTTCTTAATTAATTACCTTACAAATAATTAATTCCACCATTAAATAATCCTTAATTGATTAATTAATTAATTAATTACTTCATAATCAATTAACTTTAAAACAATTAAATTAATCAATTCCTCAATTGATAACAATAAGTGATTACCCATAAATCACATCCACTTTAATTACTCCCATGAGTAACTTCTCAAATTACTTCCATAAGTAATTGCCATTTTAATTATATTCAATTATTAACCATTGATTACATTATTAAGTAATTACACTTAATTAATCCATAATTAAGTGATTATCAAAATTAAATAAATAATTAACTAATTATTTAAAATTAATTAAACAATTAATTAATTAACTTCTTATATTTTAAAATCCTTAATAAATTAAGAAAGCATTTATCTTAATTAATTCTTTACTTAATTTCAAATCATATTCAATTAAATATTCTCAAGTTAATAACAAAGATAAATTAACCCTATTTATTTTCATAATTAAATTATTTGAAATTAAATCAAATTTTATTAACCTTAAAGACAAATTTATTCAATTTGGTTTACATAATTATAACTTAAACTTTATTTGAAAGTAAGGTATTCAGGAACAAATTTCAAATTTTAAAACACTTAAATCATCTAATTTTTAAACCTATTTCTTTCAATATAAATTGAACTTGGTTTTTAAACATTACTTAAAAATTTATCTTAAAATTTTGATTCAATATTTAAATTCAAAACATTCTTTATTTAAATTGAAAATTCAAATTTAAGTAAGTTAAATTACTTTCAAAACATACTCTTAACAATTTAAAATTTAAATTAAATTCAGTTATTATTTAAAAGTTTGATTTACTTTATTTTCAAAACCACAAACTTTAACTTATAGTTCATCTTCTTTATACACTTGAAATTGTTCTATTCATTCAGTCAACAAGTTTACATCTGTAAGCATTTTCATTACAGAACTAAACTACCAATCATCTCCCGAACAACTCGAGACAACACCCAAAGGAAAACCTGAAGCAAACCACCCACCAACCCGAGTTAACCCCGAAGCAAACCCAAACCACCCTGACTTCAAGTTACTCCCGAGTCACACGCGAGTTCCCACCCGAGATTCCATCATCTTCTCCAACACGAAAACTCTAGCAACCCAAAACCGTGCACACAAAGCACGGTGCACATGCACCTCCACCGTCGGCCTCCATTGACCATCGCGATAATTCTCCACAGTCACAAACTCTCTCGCGAGCCCTTAGGTAAACCCAGATCCACCTATCAATACACGAGTCAAAATTTCGAACTCGAGCTCGAAATACTGCAGATGACTCAAACACAAAATCCAACGTCTCCGATGTCGCCTCCACCAGAAAACCCCAACGATCATCTCGCAGCATCACCATAACCTCCACGCCTCTATTTCCAAGTCGCGGTCCATCCCGATACCATATCCACATCACAAATCTTCGGTTACCCAGACAAACAAAAGAACAATGCTAAACCCTACTAATCAAGTTTCTAAAATCTGTGTTACATAATAAATTTGATCAGTATTTTTCTAGTGTTAAGTATTGATTAACACAGCTTGGATTCAAATTTCAAAGCCTATAAATCACTCAGTCACATGAATTTGACAAAACCCCCAAATTTAGAAAAATCCAAAATTCATTTTCAACTGTAAGTTAGAAATTATGATTTCTGTTTTAAAATTCATATTATGCATTATAGATTTAGGATATAAATTTTATTCATCAGAATTCGATCATGATTTACTTGATATAATTATTTGATTTTACTGCATATCCTACTTCCTGCAGTTTTCTTAACTGTTTCATATGCAAATTTATCTTTAACACTTAACTCATATTGAATCTAACTTCCATATTTGAAGATATTAACTCAGCATCACCTTACCGTATTTCAATTTGAAGTTTACTCAGAAATTTTGCTTTGAAATAACAGAGGAGTTAAAATTTTCTTTTAACAGATCATTTACAGTAAACACACCTGCATGCAAACAACAAACTCTCACAACATACAGGTACTAATCCATATAAATTTAAGCTATAAAATTTTAATACAAGTCAATCACAACACATGCAAGGCAGTAAAATAAGATCAACTGTTTTCAAAAAGTATTTACTCACCTTATTTTCAAAAATGCAGAGAATCAGCAGTTTTAATTCCAGGCTTCAAATCTTTTTAATTTGAAAAAAATGCTTTTGATTTCTTGCTGTTGCTGAAGAAAACCTTTGCATGCATTTAATTTGTTGTTTAAACTTGCAGGTTGAAGTCATTTTGGTTGCAGATTGAATTGAATAGTAGCTTGTTTCAGATTGCAAGATTTTGAAATTATAGATTTTTTTTAAAAAAAGTTTTCAGGTTTCCATAAATGTTCAACTGAAGATAGAAAATAGGAATTTGAAGAAGAAGAGAAAAGTGTTTGTGAAAAACTGATTTTCTTTTTTCTAAAAGCATTTAGTTATCATGAAAATAATGCCACTTGTTGTAAATTTGAACAAATGTCATTTAATTTGTTTAATAGCTTTACATGTGTTAAATTCTTGCATAATTGCATTTAAAACCTTATTACAAAGATAATTATATTTTATACTTATGTGAATGTGAATTTTGTAATTTATTTACATACTACTTATGTTTACAAATTATTCTAAATTTTAGAGATTATTTTAAAAAGATTTTATTTCTAACTTTATATATTTATAATCATTTCATAATAAGTATTTTAAAAGAAAACAAAACAACACTTTATTTAAATCCTTTTTAAATTATCTTATTTAAAAACAAACTAATTATCTTATATTTTACATGAATTAATCTTTGAATTAACTTTTGAAAACATAAATTAAAACAAAGCTTAAAATTACTATTCATTCATATATAAATTATTAATGGATTAAAATTCAATTTCAAAACAATATCAAACTATAACATATACATACATATACGTTACAATTTGAAAATTCAATCTTTAATTAAAACAAAAGATATTCCCATTCACAACATATATCAAATATATGTATTATGAACAGAATAAAATTTTATTAGCTTTTGAAAAACAATTCTTATCAATATTTAAATTGTCAGAAAGATATTGATTACCATTAACAGATTAAATATTTATTAACCCTTAAAAGATCAAATTCACCAATTTTAAATTAAAATTATAAAGAAAATTATCAAACCGGTTAAATTATTAACACAGATTATTAAATCGTTATTGCCCGAAATTCCGGATCGTTACATTAGTTAACATTAATTAATTACAAACCATTTGTTATTATTTTAATTAATGAAATTAATTAATCGTCCTTAATTACTTACAATAATTATTTGCCCTATAATTACTGATTAATTGCTCTTTAATTATTAATTAATCATCCTTTAATTAATTAACTTATAATTATTAATTAATTAAATTTTAATTATTAATTAATTAACCTTCAATTATTAATTAATTAACCTTCAATTATTAATTAATTAATCTTTAATTACTTACATCAATTAATTACATTAATTAATGTCCGTTAATTACTTACATTAATTAATTATTCCTTAATTAATCACATTAAGTAATTAGCCTTTAATTAATTAATTAATACCTTGATTAATTTAAGATAAACCATTTATCTTAATTAATTACTCTATTATCATTTATGATTAGTTAAGACCTTAAAAGTTAAGCCATTTATCTTAAACACCTACTTAATTACATCATTAAACTACATTTGAAAATGCTTGGATAGTTAATTAAATAATTGACCTAATGTAATCATTCAATTCAAATCAACTTAAATTTAAAACAAATTTGACTTTAAAATTTTAAATTTGAAACTTGTTTGAAAAACTTGATAATACTTTTAATTTGAAATCTCGTTTAACAATTGCACCTTGCATTTTCTTAATGTTTTAGAACTTGTTATTTTCTTTTATTTTTAAACTTTGTTATCTTTAAAAAAAGAAACCCGAGCCTATAGCAAAAATAACCGAGCCAAACTACAAAATTCCTAAGCAACAGCCCGAGCTACTTTCCCTCTCGATAAACTCGAGTTCGAACTCGAAGCAAACCTTCATCTTTCCCGATACTCTCATCTCCATAGCTACTATCGGATAAAGGATGACACGCATGCACGTGTACGCCTCGCCCACACTTCTTTGACAATTGCTATGACCACCCACCAGTGGCCGACGACCTCGCCGACGATCTTGACCACCCAGCTCCATCGATAGCACCAGAATCCAAAATCAAGCATGTTGAACACACTGGAACCGATAACTGATCAACGGAAACACCTCGTGCAGTCGCCTACGACCATGAGAACGCTCTTCGACCAACCCAGACCATCGTCACCAAACCACGCTTCGATTCCCCCACCTCCGATCAACTCCGGTTCACCACGATGATGCTCGAGCTCCTGAAACATCATCGACCAACTGGTCGACAAACCCTATTTCATCGTCTCTAAGTCACTCTGACCACCTATAAATCCTCCAGCCATTTTTCCCATGACCCTCGACATACAAGCAACCTCCAGACCCAAGCACGACGCCCCTCCACCTCCTGATCGTCGAAAATCGACGAAGATGCATTCCCGTTCAACTCAGAAATTCTCCTTAATCACACACTTAAAAATCATGATATGATTCTAAAAAATCACCATTTTTCAGTACGAATCAGTTTACATAATTAAAACTTGAAATTTAGACAATTGATTTCTGACTTATATTTGATTATCACTGTAATTTATTGTTTTTGAAATAATTACTCCATATATCCACCTGAAACCATTTTTAAAATTGATATTACATTGTTACAATCATTTTCTATTTAATGATCATAGTCTAACAATGTTTCGTTTGGAAGATATGGATTTATTTATGCAGATTTGAGCCTGTAATACAAACAGAGGCATATATATACACACATACACTTTAACGACTTGAATCTAGCACTCAAAAATCAACATCTATACATCACCCGTATTCGAATGTCGCAGATTCAAACGTTGAAATCCAATTCGCTGGAGCTTATAACATCATTACGTGATAACAACACAGTGGAAATAGAAAGAAGAATTTCATTGATACACAACAATTGATTACGATAATCTGATACAAATGAAGTGATCATCATTATCAAAGATAGATACAACCGTAGAAAAATTAAGACAACAGCAGAAGACAAACAACTACAATAGCGGAAAGATAACATCTTCAATGCCATAGATCCAAAGCTCCAAAGCTCCAAACCAGAAGCGAGAACCTCCAATCCTGCTGAAGTGATGCAAACTCGGTGCAGAAATGCGATCGCCAAATTCACAGACTTCAAAGACTGCCAAAAGATACACCTACTAGCTGTCTATCTGATAACCTGACTATGACGACCCGGATTTTCGGACCAGTTGAAATTGCCGAATAATCCATCATTTTTAAAACTATTAATGAAAACAACTAACTTAATACACCATATTTGATAAATATTCAACATTATTAAATATATAGGATAAAATTTCACCTTTTCAAGTTATTAGAGTAATCAATAAAATCTATTAGGTGCGCTTATATACAAACCAAATACAAATAAATCAAACGCTGCATAACTCTAATAAGAGAGAAAACAATAGCCATTCCTACCAACTCAACAAACGTGTCAAATGCGGAATAAAATAGTAAGCAGGAAAAATACAATAACATGAGATAAACAACAACCATTAACAGATAAACATGAAAAGGTTATATTATTTTAGGGGCTGCATCACTACCACTTGTGATTGCCTACGTACCCCGGTCTAATTGGGTACCCAATTAGATACAGGATCAAGCCAACGAAGTTCTCTACTGCAAATAGGACTCATGGAGCCTACGATGTAACAAACAAATATGCAATTCCCAAAACTACCCACTTAGGCTTAATCTTCAATTTAAGATTTTCAAATCTAATTACCTTTATGGAAACTATCTCTTTGGACTTTATTCTCGAATTCTTATTTCAAAACTTTTGAAATATATATATATATATATATATATATATATATATATATATAACCTTTATATTCAAATTATACTTTATTTCAGGATCTTAAATCAAATCACTTTTGAAAAGCTTATTTGGAAATCCCAAATGCTGTAATAAAAACATATTAAACCATATGCAACTAGATCGGGAGGTTTCTCCCAATAACAAGGCAACTGGGTCCCAACCTTAATACAATTGATTAATAAGTATATCCCTATATTCTAAGAGCGGACTATACCAAAAACACATACCTACTTTTTAGTTATGGGTTACCCGAATCATTGGTAACATAACAAATCATTTAATATCCCGAAGCGATAAATCATTTCACATAAATATTCACAAGTACTTTCAAATCTATAATAATTTTCATTTCCCAAATCTGTTCAGAAATCATCTTAAAACCATCGGGTTTAGTCCTCGAAATTCTTTGCATTTTATAAAACATGTTTATAAAACCATTCTTATATAAATCACTTTTATAAAATATAACTTCAAAATATTCATTACTAAACATTTCTATTTCTTTTAAAGGAAAAACATTTCATAACATTTCAATTTGAAAACCAATTTTCAAAACAATTCATTAAATTGAAGCGAACCAAATATTACCGCTAAATACCTTATAGTCAAATTGTGAAATAAATCACAATGTGTTAGCCTACAGTTATTTTCTACCCAGCCCATGCGTATGGATAATTAATTGCTCATAAACTGATCGAGCAAAGTTAATGCTCATAAACTGGTCGAACCTAATTCGAATAATCAGTCAATGAAATAAATGAAATAAAAAATGTTAAACAATGCTTCATTCTATCATACATTTATAACACTTTAACGGTTTGATATTTATATTGGAGTATCCGGGCTTTCCCTTCCACATGTTTCATCCCTCGTCCAAGTCTTCTTGGATCTCATAGACGAAACACACATACTAGTTGTTTCCGCATACGCCATTAAGTATTTAACTTCTAAATTTTAAATTACTTAATTAACCATCCAAAAATGATAGCGAGCAAGGAAATCAATCATTGTTTTAGAAAAAAAGTAAATAAGCATTCAACAAGGGTTCAAACAACACTTTACCATTAAAGTTCTTTCAACTTAGCAAATGTTTTAATGAACTTAAAATAAGAAATAACTTACTTTGGATTACACTCCGTCAAACTTTAAGGCAAGGACACATACTTCCTACCATGCTTCGGAACCAAATAAAAATAAACCCAAATTCCTTCTTCCTAGTGCTTGACCAAGGCTTGAAACGGAGGTGGGCCGAAAGTGTAAAGAAGAAGTGGTAGAGCTTTGAACTTCAATTCTCAAAATTAGACCCAAAAATGGGTCATCTTCTCTCTTGTTTTTGACTCTCTTACTCTCAAAATTTAAAAAACTTGTTAACTGAAAAGTTGTTGAAAATTATTTTCTCTTAAATTTAAAAAAAGTATCATTTGAATCCATCTTTTTTTGAGGGAGATATGATAGAATGAAGAAGAGGTATTGACGGAGTGACAAAAATGAAGTTCGAAAATGCACTTCAAAGAATTGAGTTTAATGTATAGCAAACCATAAAACTAGAAAAAGTGATCAACATAAGTTTTGTAGCCACTGGAATTTTATATGTTTTTACAAAAAGAATTTCTTAATTTTGGTCAGCTATTATTAAGTTATGATAAAAACAAAATGGCGTATTCTCTAGCTTAAAAACTGGGTCATAGAATGTACTGGAAAGAAGTGGAAATATTGACATATTTCTGCCAAGAACTGGACAAAGTGGTCAACATAAAAATTGTAACCACTGAAAAAATACATGATTTGAATAAAATAATTTTTAATTTTGGTTCGGTTTTGAAGAAGTTATGACCGAGAGAAGAAGAGGTAAAATATGGAGAAAAGATGAGTTTGATTTGAAGAGAATAAACATTGATTTCTTTTGAATATTTTATTCATATTTTGACACTACATCTTTTTAATTTTTTTATATGGCTTGGAAATTAAAGAAAAGTGGAAGAAGCTTGAGAAAAGAAGAAGAAGAAGAAATATGAATGAAATGAGAGAAGGAGGTGGGTATTTATAGAAAAAGAAAGAAGTGGTTAATTTACCATAATAATCTCTTACCAAATTACCAAACTAACCTTAATTTAACATAAAGCAATCTACAATTTCTAATACTTAACATCATCTTTCACGTCCTTACTTCATATCTTAGTCACTTAAAGGTTAAGTAAAGAATATCATAATAATGTTGGCTTTTATTTGATGTGATTTGATGTTTACTTTTTCTTACGTTTATTAATTCTTACTTACTTTTACTAATGTCTTCTAGAAGTTTTTTAATCTTACTTAGTAAAGTAAACATATTTAGTGAATTAATTAATACTTACACTATTTGAATTTATGTTCGTATATAAGAAAATAAAGGTGTGACGATGTTGCGACAACTTTTAAACGACGAAATGTCGTTTTTCGACAAAATATTTTACGGTCACATTTTGACGTTTTAATTAAACTATTTATTTATGTAAACCAAATTTAAAACTATATTTGTATAATACTAATTAAAAATATAAACACACATAAATTAATTACAATAATTTATTTAATTATTGAAACATACTTCTGGAATAAGCATTTTGTCACTTTTGTCGATATAGATAAATGTTACTATTTTTGTGTGTACATCTCTTTCTAAATCCTATCTAATATTGTATGAATCATATAACCTTACCTATTTTATGTTTAAAATTACTTTAAATACTATATTTTAAAGTGGTCAAATTCTGCGTCGCTACATTCTCCCCTACTTAAAAGAATTTCGTCCTCAAAATTACAAGGACAAAAAAATATAACGAAAAACCAATAATTAACGAAGCACACCAAAAATGTAAATATCACCCATAACCTCGGTCGAAGGTATGGTGCCTTATCCTATCCATTTTATTTACCAAATTAAGGTAGTTCCATTTTTAAAATTTCTAGGTTGATATACTAATCCTTGATGAATTTAACTTAGGAACCTAACCTAAGCTCTGATACCACGTGGGATGACTCGGATTTTCAGACCAGTTGAAATTGCTGAAAAATCCATCTGTTCTGAAACTATTAATGAAAACTACCAACTTAATACACCATATTTGATAAATATACAACATTATTAAATGTATAGGATAAAATTTCACTTTTACAAGATATCAGAGTAATCAATTTAATGTACTAGGTGTGCTTATGTACAAACCAAATACAAATAAATCTAACGCTGCACCACTCTAATAAGAGAGACAACAATAGCGATTCCTACTAACTCAATAAACATGTCAAATGCGGAATAAAATTGTAAGCTGGAAAAATACAATAACACGAGATAAACAACAACCATTAACAAATAAACATGAAAATGTTATATTATTTTAGGGGCTTCATCACCACCACTTGTGACTACCTACGTAATCCTATCTAATTGGGTACCCAATTAGATATAGGATCAAGCCAACCTAGTTCTCCTATAGCAAATAGGACTCATGGAGCCTACAAAGCAACAAACAAATATGTAATTCCCAAAACTACCCACTTAGGCTTAATTTTCAATTTTAGGTTTTCAAATCTAATTAGCTTTACGGAATTATCTCTTTGGAATTTATTCTTGAATTCTTACTTCAAAACTTTTGAAATATATATATATATATATATATCCCTTATATTCAAATTATACTTTACTTCGGGATCGTAAATCAAATCACTTTTGAAAAGTTTATTTGGAAATCCCAAATACTGTAATAAAAACATATCAAACCATATGCAACCAGATCGTGAGGTTTCTCCCAATAACAAGGCAACTGAGTCCCAGCCTTAATACAATCGGTAAATAAGTATATCCCTCTATTCCAAGAGCAGACTATACCAAAAACACATGCCCACTTTTTAGTTACGGGTTACCCAAATCATTGGTAACATAACAAATCATTTTATATCCCGAAGGGATAAATCATTTCACACTAATATTTACAAGTGCTTTCAAATCTATAATGTTAACGCTAAAATGTGAACGCTAACACCCCGGTGTGTAAAGTGTAGTTGTGAAAGCACCACCCGATAGATCGGGAAAGAATTACAAGCAAGTAATAGCAGAAAAGTAGTAAACAACAACGATTTTATAGTGGTTCGGCTTAAGGGTATAGCCTACGTCCACTCTAAGTACTTTTATTAATAATCCCGTTACAAACTGATACAATTCTTCTCAAGTTCAATACACTTCAAGTTACAAGTGATTTGGAACCAGTCTTAAGCTTCAATGTCGATTAAAGTTCTTAGATTCATGTTGAAGATGTGTGGTTTCTTCGTGAATTTCTTTGATGTATTCCTCTAATCTTGGAAGCTCTAAGTGTTGATGAAGTTCTCAATGCAGCAAGGTAACGGTGTGTGAAGAGAATGTGCCAAAAGTCCCCTGAAAGTTGGAGGTGGCTATGTATTTATAGGCAAGCCTGGATAGAAGTTTTTTTTTTCGCCCAAGTCCTGAGTCGTGACCGACTCAGGCTAAGTCGTGGCCGACTTAACATAAGTCGTGGTCGGCTTAGCGAGTTAACATGCGCGTGTCTGAACTCATATCACTAGTCTTAGGTCGTTGCTGAGTTAACATGCGCGTGTCAAGTAGCTGTATAGGATTTGCCTTCATTTGCCTGGGTCGTGAACAGCTTGGCATAAGTTTTAAGTCGGTTGCGACTTAAGTGTAGGTCGTGCACCTTTCCATGTCCTGATCAGTTAGGTCGGCAACTCCTTTAGGTAATTAGATCGGTACTTAAGTTAGGTCAGTAGACTTCCTAAGTCGGCATCCTTTAAGGCATTAGGTCGTTATCCATTTAGGGCCTTAGGTCGGGAACTTTGTAAGGGCATTGAGTCGCTGTCCCTTCTGAGTCATTAAGTCGGTAACTATTGAGTCGTCATTCATTTTAGGTCGGCAATGAGCTAAGGCTGTTGGGTCGGTATTTATGTTGAGTCGGTAGCCTCGTTGAAGTGTTAAGTCGGCATACCCTTAGGCCTTAGGTCGGCACCCCCTGTTGAGCTTTAGGTCGGCACGCTTCTAACTGTTAGGTCGGAACCTCTTGATGCACTAGATCGGTGAGTCATGGTTAAGGCGGTGTTAACATTTGCCCCTCGAAGTATACGCCTAAATGTTAGATCGTGTGCTTCGATAGTCCTTAACCCGTCCCCTCTTAGGTCGGTAGGTCGTACGCGACCCAACAGTTAGACCGCATCTGCCGCTTCAGTTCTCCTTACTGTAAGGTATAAAACATCCATCTTCTTCTTCCTTTTCATTACTTACTCCCTTGCTCAATTCTGCCATTAAAATTTCCCAGAGCTCCCAAAGGCGATTTCACTCTAGTCAATCACTGATAACCTTTGCCATCCATCGCGTAAGTAAACTTGCTTCCTCCTCAATCCAAGATCACCGTTGATTCATGAATTTTACCAATCAAATTTAAACCGCCTCTTTGTACGATGCTTTATCACGAATCCCGTTATATCTATAGTTGATGATCCTTAGTTAGTTTGATCTGGCTTTAGGCTATCGATGAAATGATGCCGATGGGTTACTGCTTTAGGCGTAGCCAATTTTGATTCGCGTAAGGATTGTAAGGCGTTGGATTCGTGGTGGTTTTGAACCAGTTTATGGGATGATCCGGTAGTATGAACGAGATGAAGGTTTTTTGGTTGAGGGAGTGGCTAACGGGTCAACGGGTTGAGTGGGGCGAGGTATTGATTTAGATGCGACCCGGTGATTTGAAGTGACTTAGCTTCTGGCCGACCCAATCCTTAAATCGTGGCCGTGTTAGCACTTGGGGTAAATCTGCCAACCTATTCTTCTGCCGATCTAAGCCTTATACCGTGGCCGAGTTAATCCTTGGGGAAATCTGCCGATTTAACCTTCTACTGATTTAACCTTGAACCGCAGCCAAGTTAACCCTTAAGTCGCGACCGAGCTAAGCCCTTAAACCGTGACCGAGTTGGCTCTTAAACCGCTGCCGAGTTAACACTTAAGCTTTGGGCATGCTGACTTTTTGAGAGCATAGATCCACTTTGAGTTTCTTGAACTGCCAAACTAAGTTGCCTAAATTTTGAACTGCCCCAACTTTAAATTTGCTTGAATCTCAGTGTATTATTTCACAGATCGCATTAACTTATAAGCTGCTAACCTGCTGAAAATAACAAACAAAGAAAACCAAGGCGAAAATACTGCCATTGACTGCCCATGTCAGATGACAGATTAGTCAAGACAAGACAAGCAACTTAATTACACTGCATGAAATGTTTGTGAATCAATCAATTAAAGTTAAACATTAATGCAAAGTATCAACAATCTGAACTGATTTATCTGCATCAACATCTTACTTGCATGTTTAGGCTTAAAACAATAGTCCCTGAATTTCATAACTAACGAATGCTTGCTAGTTTTCATTCCAGTTATATTTGTTCACTGCTTGATTGATTTTACACAACACTTCACACACTTTAGGAAACGTGCACCTTCATGTTTGAATACCCAGTTGTTTATGCAGAATGACTTCCCACCGAGAAGAAGAAGCGGTAACTCAAGAGGAAGAAACTTTTTCGACAGCTGTTCCCATAGAGAATCCTCCGGAGAGAACCTCGACTATTCTAACTTCGAGAGCGTTTGTCCAGCTGCGCACTCAATTTGGCTTTGCTGAAAGTGATGTTCTTCTCCCTGGGCCAAGTGATACTGCTGACAATCCTCCCTATGGCTTTGTTGCAGTCAATCGCCAAATGTGCTTAAGTGGGGCGATTCCTCCTTTTAACGACTTCCTTCGAACTCTTCTCCTTCGGTTGACAATCTCTCTGTTTCAACTTCATCCCAATGGCTATGCCATCTTGACGGGGTTATGTGTTTTGTTTAGAAGAACCCTTGATCGCCTACCGAGTTTTGAAGAAATTCGTTATCTGTGCTCGTTTGCAAAGAGTAAAGATCATCCTTCCCTTATTATTGTGAGAAGTGCCAGAAACCGCAAGCTCATTTCCGATCTTACTGAAAGCGTTCATGGATTTTTGAACCAGTTTTTCTTTGCCCGTTGTCCCTCAGGCTTTTATGCCATCTGGAGAGTAGGAAGTAAGATTAGTGTTTCTATTTTCTCCGTTTTGAAACTTTTTTGAGATCCGAACTTTCAGTTGCTAATTTCATTCTTTGTTCCTTTCAGCACTTCCTCTCCCCTCTAGAGACCCAATTCACAAGCAAGTTTTTGAGAGGTTGAGTGCCGTGGCCACAGAAGAGAGGAGCATAAAATTTCTGTTGAGGGATGAATTTTTACATCAACATGGGCTTCTACACACTTCTCGCTCTATGCATGCTCATGAAGTTCCAACGGAAGTCCCCGATTCTCCGATAAAGACTCCTGAATCTTCGCTGGTGAAGTGCTCCACTTCTGTCGATGTTGCGGGGCCATCTGGTAAACTTGCCCCGGTTATCGAGGAAGAAGAGCCTCAGGGATCCTCTCACCATTCACAAGAATCTGGTGGAAAGGCTAAGAAATCCAGTCCTGTCAAGCAAAGCAGAGACGATACCTTCGAAGGATTGAGCGACCTCTTCGCTACTTCACAAGAGATCTTCAAAGATGACCCTACTACTGCCGGGATTTCTTCTTCATTAGTTGAAGCTACTTCTATTCTGCAACAGTCGTCGTCGACTCAAGAGTTGACGTTAACTATTACACCCACAACCACTCCCCAAATAAAGAGTGGTTCGTAGATTAATGCGCGTAGTTTGCACAACACACACACTTAGAATTTCTCATCACTTCTATGCACTTATCTTCTTGTACTTTAAAGATTTCTAAAGCTTATTATTTTAATTCCAGATTCTCCTATGGGGCGCAGCGGCTCGTACTATGACGATTTCCAGCGCTACGGGAGGCGTAGCCAGTATGATTACAGGCGTTACCTTCCTTCCTACAGAGAGTCGGATGAAGAGAGGGCTGCCCGAAAGGCTCATGAAAGGAGGACTGAAGAAGAACATCGTGAAAGAAGGGAGAGAGAAGAGCGCCATGATTCTTGGCAAAAAGGCGATGACTCTCACAAGAGAAAATCTCATGACGATCGAGGAAAAGGTCACATGAGTGAAGACTTAAGCAAACGAGCCCGTCACAGTGAAAAGCAGGCCTCTACTACTCCTAAGAAAGTTACTATTCCTGCCTCACTCGACATTCCTTCTGACTCTCCCGCTCTTGGGAAATCAGATATTCAAACGATAATTAGCAGGCCCAAATTTCAAGTTGGACCGGGTCCTGCCACTCTGCAGAGCCGATTTCCTCAATGGTGCCTTAAGGGGGTGAGGTTCGACCTAGACTTGGTCCCCATCGACAAGTCTGCTATGTTGCGCAATCTTGATGCCGTCAAGCTCGATATCGAGAGGATGTCAAACTGGCAGAAGCTTGTCGATGAGCTTCAAAGAGTTAACCGTGCCAACATAGAGGCCACGCTTACTATGGAAAACGACAAGGCCGAATGGCAAAAGGTCGTTGAGCAACACGACACCGAGATGAGGAACATTGCTTCTTACAATGAGGAGCTTGAAGCAAAAGTCGAGGAATTGAAACATGAGCTTGCTGCTTCCTCTACTTCCTATTCTCAAAAGGAAGAAGTGCTCCTGAAACAAGTGAGAGACGCTCACGCTAGCCAAAGGGATGCCGAAGACAGGCTAGAAGTACAAAAAAGAATCAGTGAAGGCTATGCTACTGATATTGCTGAGCTCCGAAAGAAAAACAACTCCCAGGAGGCGGAGATACAAATGCTTAAGCTTCAGCTTGCCAAAACTGAAAGGGAGCGTGATGAGGCTGTCGCCGGCAGAATCGCAGCTGAAGAATCTCATGAGGCGACTAAAAACAGCATCAGCTCAACATTATTCGACTTCTACTTGCACAGCGTCTTGGGGCGTGGAAGCCTTGCCTTTCTAGGCCCCAAGTATGAAATCACACTGGCTGAAGTTTGGGAGACAGCACTTGATATGCTCGGTGGTAAAGGTGCTGGATATGCTGAGTCAGCCCTTGAAGAGCATTATCTTGATGACGAAGCCCGTGCCGCTCTTGCCAAGGGTAAGGAGCAGCTTGCCAGAGCGCGGGCCGGGATGGTGGAAGAAGAGCGTTCTGAAAAAGAAGTACCGCCTTCCATCTCCGAGCGTCCTCTAGTTTCTCCCGAGGTGGACATTACAGGCCCTAGTGCTCATTTGCCGCCTCCTACAAGAACTGGGGTAATTACCCCTACTGATGAAGAGGCTTTGGAGGACATTGGGGCTCAGAATTATGAGATTGAACTGACAAAGCCAATATCTTCAGGTAATTTCGACATTGGTCCGATTCAGGTGGATTGCCTGCTTATTCCTCAAAAATTTGATGAGCTTCTCGATTACCTCCTGAATCTCGATGAACCCATATCTCCCTTCTTTCGGGAAGATACTAACATTTTCAATTTTTCTTCTTCTGCAGTTGAAACAACAAGTGCCGTGCAGACTTCGCCTTCTCTGGTTATTCCTCCTCCATCTCTTCAGGTGACTCCTCCTTCTGCTTCACAACCTGGGTCACAAGAGGAGAAAATTGAGGCTCTTCATGGTTTGGATGACCCTGTTGCCTCGCAGGAGCAAAAAGATGAGGGACTCGAAGGAGGCGAGATCTCTCCGGAGCGGACTCCTTCTGACGACGTAGTTTTGTCTGCTCTCGTTACTCCGGGGAGTGAGTCTTCTTCGCAGAGAAGAAAGAAGCTTGGGACATCGAAGAGGAGGGGGAAGAAAATTATCACCACTGAAGAGGAACCGGAAATTGCGCCAGCTGTACCTCCCTCCCCTTCTTCCCTCATGCCTTCAGACCAACCTGGAAGACCCGAAAAGCTAACCACTCGGCCGGGTAAAGGGTCTAAAGGCGGCAAGAAGAAATGAAGAGTTGAGCTTTTTGATTCCTTTTTTGTGTAATGGTCGGATGTTGTGCAGGCACCGGCCCCTGCTTCTTATTTTGAAACCTGTATCTGCAATATCTGCAATTGAATAAAATGATTCTTTATTTGTACATACTTCTGTTTGAATTTGAGTATGCATTTATTATTTATTTTTGCACAAGTTTATTTATATGATATTGCAGCGGGCTTATGGTATGTTGTTTGAGTATTACTTTACTGATGCAGCTATACTATTATACCATGTTGCCCCCATACCTTAAGCTTGCTGCAATATTTTATACTTCGAGGGGACTTGCACTCTTATTTGCTAAAGAATAATTATTTTATTCTTTAAAGAAAATTTTTGTAGAGTACAACTCCCTTCGTATAAGTTTCTACGCTTTGTCGTTCGAAGAAATCACTTTTTTCTTTTGCTTATGTGCATATTTTACCAAGTGAATTCCTCTATGTGGTAAAGCGGACCTCTGAAGGGTACTTTAACTTCTTTTCTTTTTCTTTTTCTTTTTTTTTTCTTTTTCTTTTTTTTTTCTTTTTTTTTTTGACGACCATTTTCCATAGTAGGTAAATTACTCTTCCTTTGAAAGTTAAAGTACGCTTTTGATGAGGATTTTTTTTATACAAAGTTGTACCTCTGAGGAGGGATTTTTCACGTTTCAACACTTGGAAGTTTTATTTCAATCTCGGTGAAACGTGTACCTCCAAAGAGTTGTTCCTTTGAAGAAAGCCTTTTCACGTTTCAACACTTGGAATTTTTATTTCAATCTTGGTGAAACGTGGGCTTCCGAAGAGGTCTTTCTTCTTGATTGTGCCTTCGAAGAGGTCTTTCCTTTGAATTGTGTCCCCGGGAGGGGGTTGTACCTCTAAGGAGGGATTTTTCACGTTTCAACACTTGGAAGTTTTATTTCAATCTTGGTGAAACGTGTACCTCCAAAGAGTTGTGCCTTCGAAGAAAGCCTTTTCACGTTTCAACACTTGGAAGTTTTATTTCAATCTCGGTGAAACGTGGGCTTTCAGGAAGGTCTTTATTTTGTTTTTGCATTTCAACTTTGGTGAAGTGAAATTCCGAAGGGCGGTTGTTACACTTCAACTCCTGGCGAAATGTGCCTCCGAAGAGGGCTTTTATTTTGTTTACATTTCAACTCTGGTGAAGTGAAATCCCGAAGAGCGGTCATAACACTTCAACTCCTGGTGAAATGGGCCTCCGAAGAGGGCTTTTTTTTTTTGCATTTCAACTCTGGTGAAGTGAAATCCCGAAGAGCGGTCATAACACTTCAACTCCTGGTGAAATGTGCCTCAGAGAGGGTTTTCATCGCCTGGAAGTTACTCTCTCATGGTTGGAGGGTCATGACTCCTCCAATCTTTTTTGTTGAGTAGAGAACTTTCTTTTTTGTGGCGTATGACCCATTAGAGGTCTTTTATCCTCCGAAGAGTTGCGCCTCCGAAGAGGACTTGTGCTGCTGATGGTAGCTTTGGTTGTTCCTCTGTTCACTTGCTTATGCCCTTTCAGCGATCCTCTTTTTTTTTTTTTTTTCTTTTCAAGTTTTCATTCCCCTTTTCTCGCAAGTGGCTTGTTTAATCCAAGGAAGCGTACTTCATTGTCAGGCAAGTTCGTGAGAACGGGCACTAACTTCCTAATTGGATGTTTGTTCGTTCAAACAATCTCAATTTATTAGCAAGGGCTCGTTTCTATCGAAATCATAAGCCGTTCAATTGAAGTATTTCCTATCTAGGATTTGAATTCGGGGCCTTTATGACTTGAAATTTGTTTGTTGAATGATGGTGAGAATCACTCGGTCTTATTATGCGCAAGTTTTATTTCCATTGTCTGCAAAAATTTAAATCGACATTTCAGCAATACATTTTATGTATTTTTATATCGAAAACAAAGCAAACATATAATGATAATAAGGAACACAAGATTTATAGTGGTTCGGCCATGAAATTGGGCCTACATCCACTTTATATTCTTTCATTATTTACTTGCATCAGTTTCACAATTGCTTTCAATTACAAGAATCATACATTCATAATTCTTTTTACAATGTTTCAACAAAATTTTCAAGTAAAGTATGGACGCAAATGGTTGCTGTTCCATGCCCTTGGAATTTGATCTCCATCAACAGTGGTGAGCTTGAATGTGCCGTCAAGAAGCTTCTGACCTATTACATACGGTCCTTCCCAATTTGGCCCGAACACACCTGTCGCGGTCATAATTCTTTTCAGGACTAGATCTCCAATTTCAAAGCTGCGTTGACGAACTTTGGAATTGAAATGTCTGGCTATCCTTTGCTGATGAGCTGCAACTCTGAGGTTAGCTTCATCTCTTTTTTCATCAAGGAGATCCAGCGCTTCAAGTTGTAGCTTCTCATTTTCTGCTTGATTGAAATGGATTCTTCTGTGTGATGGGACCTCTGTTTCAACCGGGATCATTGCTTCCGATCCGTATGCTAACGAAAAAGGAGTATGCCCAGTTGCAGTTTTGTGAGTAGTTCTGTATGCCCATAGTGCAAGCGGTAGTTTATCGACCCAACCACCTTTTGCTCTTTCGAGTTGCTTTTTGATGGTTGATTTGATGATCTTGTTCACTGCTTCCACTTGCCCGTTTGCCTGCGGATGAGCTACTGCCGAAAAGCTTTTCTGGATTTTGAATCGTTTGCAAAAATCCTGGAATTCCTCGCTTTCAAACTGAGTACCATTGTCTGTGATTATTTTCTGAGGCACACCGTATCTGCAAATGATATTCTTGGTCACAAAGCTTATCATTTTCTTAGAAGTGATAGTAGCCAATGGTTCAGCTTCAGCCCATTTAGTAAAGTAATCAACTGCAACAATAGCATATTTAATCCCTGATTTAGCAGTTGGTAGCGGCCCAATGAGATCCATTCCCCAAATTGCAAATGGCCATGGACTGACCATCTGTGTGAGTTCGGTAGAAGGTGCTCTAGGAATTTTGGCAAATCTTTGGCATTTGTCACATTTTCGGGAGTAATCTGCAGCATCTCGATTAATTTCTGGCCAAAAATATCCATATCGGAGTATTTTCTTTGCTAATGTTTGACCACCTGAATGATCACCACATTCTCCTCCATGCACCTCAGCTAGGATTGTTTTGGACTCTTCCCGGGATACACATCGAAGCAATGGCATTGAGAATCCCCGTCTGTACAATCGGCCATCCTGAATTACATAGCGAGAGGCTTTCCTTAGTAGCTTTCGTCTTTCTATCGAATTTTCTGGCAGAGAACCTCTGAGTTGGTAGTCCAGTATTGGAGTCATCCATGACTCTTGTTCTTGAGATACATTCATAATCCAGTCTATATCCATCTCGTCTATACTCAGTGCTGAAAGGACTTCTTTAGGGACCAATCCCAATAGTTGAGCTTCACCAGAACTTGAATACTTTGCGAGGGAATCTGCCTTCATATTCTCTTCCCGAGGAATGTGGCTTATTGAATAGTGATCAAGTTCACATAGGAGTTCCCAAGCCTTTGACAAGTAGGAAGGCAGGTTTCCACCTTTTGCTTGAAATTCCTTCTTGACTTGGCATACAATAAGCTGAGAATCACTGAAGATCTGTAATGCTCGAATGTTTAGCTCTTTAGCGATTTTCAGACCTGCAATAAGAGCTTCATATTCTGCTTCATTGTTTGTTGAAGGAAATTCCAATCTTAATGCATAACATAATGATCGACCTTCAGGAGTTTCAAGTACCACTCTGGCTCCAGAACAGTAGTCATTTCTTGCGCCATCAACATACATCTTCCACTGGATTGGGGAATCATTGATCGTTTCTTCCTCACCATTATCTTTCTCTGTGAATTCTGCAATGAAATCAGCTAAAGCTTGTCCGTTGATTGCTTTTCGGGGGTGATAGGTGATGTCATATTGACTGAGTTCAATGTTCCATTTTAGAAGGCGACCCGAAGTTTCAGGGCGAAATAGGACTTGCTTTAGAGGTTGATCAGTGAGTACTTTGATAGGATGAGCTTGGAAATATTGCCTCAGTTTCCTTGATGCAACTAGTAGGCAATAGGCGAGTTTTTCCAACTTGGAGTAATTCAGCTCTGCCCCAGTGAGTCTTTTGCTGATATAGTAAACCGGATGTTGAATCCTTTTGTCTTCCCGTATCAGCGCTGCACTTAGAGCATGAGATGATACTGCCAAGTATATAAGAAGATCCTCACCATTGCCTGACCTAGAAAGTATTGGAGGCGTTTCCATATGACGGATCAACTCATCGAAGGCCTTTTGGCATTCGGAAGTCCATTCAAAATTCTTCTTTCCTTTCTTCAGGGCGTCAAAGAATGGGATGCATTTATCAGTGGCTTTGGAAATGAACCGACTCAAGGTGGCGACCTTTCCGTTGAGACTCTGCAATTCCTTCTTTGTTCTAGGAGCTTTAACTTCTTTCAAGGCAGTAATTTGAGCTGGACTAGCCTCAATGCCCCTAGCACTGACGATGAAACCTAAGAACTTTCCGGACTCGACCCCAAATGTACATTTGAGAGGGTTAAGTTTCATTCTGTATTTCCGGAGGACTGCGAACATTTCTGCTAAGTGTTCAATGTGATCCGCTGCTTTCCTGGACTTCACTAACATGTCGTCGACGTAGACCTCCATAGTTTTGCCCAATTGTGGTTTGAACATAGCATTAACAAGTCTTTGGTAGGTTGCCCCTGCATTTTTCAATCCGAAGGGCATAACTCTGTAGCAATAAAGTCCAACATCTGTGATAAAGCTCGTATCCTCCTGATCCGGCTCGTGCATCATGATTTGGTTATAACCGGAGTAGGCATCCATGAAAGATAACAATTCATGTCCCGTAGTTCCGTCTACCAGTTGATCGATCCTGGGTAACGGGAAGCAATCTTTGGGGCAAGCCTTGTTTAGATCAGAAAAATCGATGCACACTCTCCATTTTCCATTAGCTTTCTTGACCAGCACAGGATTTGAAACCCAATTCGGATATGTAGATTCTTTGATGAAGTTATTTTCCATGAGTCGATCAACCTCTTCTTTTAATGCTGCTGACCTTTCTGGACCTTGGGTTCTTCTTTTTTGTTTAACTGGCGTAAACTTTGGGTCAATATTCAGAGCGTGTACTGCAACTTCTGGTGATATTCCACACATATCGGCATGAGTCCAAGCAAAGACATCCAGATTTGCTTTCAGGAAAGATATCAAGATATTCTGAATTGACACATTGAGCTGTGAACCCACATTTAACACCTTATTTGGGTCCTTCGGGTCGACTGGTACCGGGACTGTCGTCTCCACCGGTACCACTCTATTCTCCCCTGCACTGGCTTTTCTGGGATCCATTTCTTTCCGTGCCCCGCTGTGCTCGCCAGTGCAGGGTCCGCCCCGTAATTGCTACAAGGCTGGTTCCTTGATGCGGACTGGGGTTGCCGCATCCTTTCCCATTTCTCTCTTTCTTGACTCCCGTAGTTCTGTCAAATAGCATTCTCGCGCAGCATTTTGATCCCCTTTTATAACTCCTACTCCATTGTCAGTAGGGAATTTAATAGTGAGGCACCACGGGGCTAGGATAGCTTTGAATGCTGCGAGTGTTGGACGGCCAAGAAAAGCATTATAAGCAGAAAACTCATCGACAATCACAAATGTTTGCTTGCGGACCACTTTCCTTTCTGCTTCTCCAAGTTCTACAAGCAGATCGATGGTCCCAATTGGTTGTTTTGGCTCCCCAGTGAAGCCAGCGATCTTCTGTGATGAGGCTTGTACATCAATCATAGGGATTTTCATCTGGTCAAATGTCTTCTTGAAGAGGATATTACATGATGCTCCGCAGTCAATGAGGACTCTTCTGACAATGGCCGGTCCAATACCAGCCGAGATGACCAAGGGATCTAGGGTAGGAGCTTCTATACCTGTGGAATCTCTGGCTCTGAAAACAATATCATCGCTGAAAGTTTTCTGTTGTTTCAGGGGCGTAGTGTCTTCTAAAACAAAGACGTCTTCTTCGGCTGGAGCATATTTCAAAGCCCTGGAATATCTCTCCATCTCACCCCAGCTCTTGCCAGCTGGGTGAGGCCCTCCTGTAATGACATTGATAACGGGCCTTCCAGATTCATGTCCCGTAGCTTTCTCACCTTTCATAGGCTGATGAACAGGAACCTGTTGCCCCTGACTTGACGATGCAGGATTGTTGCTATTTTTCTTCACGAATTGCTGCAGTTTGTTTTCTCTTAGCAACTCTTCAATCAGATTTTTCAACTGGCGGCATTCATCAGTTTCATGACCGGGTTGATTGTGGAAGCGGCAGAATTTCCCACTCTGTATGGCTTTTTTCCCGGTTCTCAAAGGGATAGGTTTAGGGAAATCGACGGAATCTTTAGTGGCCAGGTAGATGTGCTCCGGTGTATGTGATAATGGAGTATATTCTGATGGCTTGAAGGATCGGGGCTTCTTCAGATTACCCTGTTTCTTCCCATTATTATTCTCCCTTTTTTGCCCCACCGATTCATTCTTGCGTGGAGCGACAGTGTTGTCTTCTGCTTTCTCCAACACTGTCTTTACTGGTAAAGGACGGCTTTCCAAGCGAATGAATTCATCTGCTTTTTTGTAGAACTTTTCGAGAGAGGTTGGCTCCTTCATATTTAACCATTTCCCAAATTCGCTTGACTTATCAATAGCCCTCATCAGATAAGTCAATATCATTCGTGGTTCAGCATTGTCCACCTCAGCCAGCGCTATATTAAAGCGGTTCAAGAAGGATCTGATAGACTCACCAGGATTCTGCTCTAAACTCGATAGTGACATAATGTCCTTGGCCTTCGAAGCATATAGTCTAAACTGCTCCTTGAATTTTCTGGTCAAGTCTGAAAACTGATCGATAGATCGGACTGGCAACTTGGTGAACCATAGTAGAGCCACACCTTCCAGGTATACAGGGAAATACCGACACTTTATTTCGTCAGAGGCCCTGGCACCTGTCATGTGCCAATCATATTTATACAAGAACTCATTCGGATCACTTGTCCCTTTGTAAGCTGGAATAGTCGGAGGGACAAACTTCCTTGGAAATTCCGCCTTCAAGATTTTTTCAGTAAACGGAGTTTTACTTGGGGCGAAACCCCATTCCTTCTCATCTTCAACCCTTTGCATACTTTCTTTCATGATCTGCCGGACCATTCCAGAAAGATATTCCTCATCATGCCGAGTTCTAGATCCACCAGCCTCAGGAACTGCCTGCTCAAAGGGACTAGTAGCCCTTTCCGGAGCATTCCTTTCACTAACATCATGAATGTTGCCAGCACGGTTCCTTTCATTACAAGCTGGTTGATTGTTTGCCCCAAGTAAATCGTTCAATTTATTCAGAATCAGAGCATTCTGGGCACTTTGAGCCTCTAATTGTGCATTTTGGGCGTTTATCTGCTGGTTTAGCCCTAGAATCACAGCATCCAACTCCGCTTTCGTAACTCCAACAGACGGAGTGGGTTGATTAGGTACAGGGGAAGCGGAGGTTCCCTCTTGAATGTTTCCAGATCTGATAGATCTACTTTTCCTTCCAGGAGCCATAATCTCAGATAGACTTCCGGTTTTTAAGGAAATTCTTTCTTCAAATCTCTGCGAAGCAATGATGACAGTTTTCCTGAGTTCAATTCTCAGTGAAAGCACCAAAAATGTTAACGCTAAAATGTGAACGCTAACACCCCGGTGTGTAAAGTGTAGTTGTGAAAGCACCACCCGATAGATTGGGAAAGAATTACAAGCAAGTAATAGCAGAAAAGCAGTAAACAACAACGATTTTATAGTGGTTCGGCTTAAGGGTATAGCCTACGTCCACTCTAAGTACTTTTATTAATAATCCCGTTACAAACTGATACAATTCTTCTCAAGTTCAATACACTTCAAGTTACAAGTGATTTGGAACCAGTCTTAAGCTTCAATGTCGATTAAAGTTCTTAGATTCATGTTGAAGATGTGTGGTTTCTTCGTGAATTTCTTTGATGTATTCCTCTAATCTTGGAAGCTCTAAGTGTTGATGAAGTTCTCAATGCAGCAAGGTAACGGTGTGTGAAGAGAATGTGCCAAAAGTCCCCTGAAAGTTGGAGGTGGCTATGTATTTATAGGCAAGCCTGGATAGAAGTTTTTTTTTTTCGCCCAAGTCCTGAGTCGTGACCGACTCAGGCTAAGTCGTGGCCGACTTAACATAAGTCGTGGTCGGCTTAGCGAGTTAACATGCGCGTGTCTGAACTCATATCACTAGTCTTAGGTCGTTGCTGAGTTAACATGCGCGTGTCAAGTAGCTGTATAGGATTTGCCTTCATTTGCCTGGGTCGTGAACGGCTTGGCATAAGTTTTAAGTCGGTTGCGACTTAAGTGTAGGTCGTGCACCTTTCCATGTCCTGATCAGTTAGGTCGGCAACTCCTTTAGGTAATTAGATCGGTACTTAAGTTAGGTCAGTAGACTTCCTAAGTCGGCATCCTTTAAGGCATTAGGTCGTTATCCATTTAGGGCCTTAGGTCGGGAACTTTGTAAGGGCATTGAGTCGCTGTCCCTTCTGAGTCATTAAGTCGGTAACTATTGAGTCGTCATTCATTTTAGGTCGGCAATGAGCTAAGGCTGTTGGGTCGGTATTTATGTTGAGTCGGTAGCCTCGTTGAAGTGTTAAGTCGGCATACCCTTAGGCCTTAGGTCGGCAACCCCTGTTGAGCTTTAGGTCAGCACGCTTCTAACTGTTAGGTCGGAACCTCTTGATGCACTAGATCGGTGAGTCATGGTTAAGGCGGTGTTAACATATAATAGTTTTCATTTCCTAAATCTGTTCAAAAATCATCTTAAAACCATCGGGTTTAGTCCTCGAAATTCTTTCCATTTTATAAAACATTTTTATAAAACCGTCCTTGTATAAATCACTTTTATATAATATAACTTCAAAATATCCATTACCAGACATTTATATTTCTTTTAAAGGAAAAACATTTCATAACATTTCCATTTGAAAACTAATTTTCAAAACAATTCATTAAATTGAAGTGAACCAAATATTACAGCTAAACACCTTATGCTCAAATTATGAAATAAATCACATGATGTTTGCCTACAATTATTTTCTACCCAACACATGCGTATGGATAATTAATTGCTTATAAACTGATTGAGCAAATTCAATAATCAATAAATAATAATCGGTGCTCATAAACTGGTCGAGCCTAATTCAAACAATCAATCAGTGAAATAGGCAAAATAATAAATGATAAACAATGCTTCATTCTATCAAATATTTATAACACTATAATGGTTTGATATTTATTTTGGTGCATCCGGGATTTCCTTTAAACATTTTTACCCCCTCACCGAAGTCTTCTTGAATCTCACAGACGAAACACATGTACTAGTTGTTTCTGCAAGCCCCATTAAGTATTTAACTTCTAAATTTTAAATAACTTAATTAACCATCCAAAATAATAGCAAGCAAGGAAATCAACCATTGTTTTAGAAAACAAAGTAAACAAACATTCAACAAGTTTTTTCAAATAACACTTTACAATTAAAGTTCTTTCAACTTAGCAATGGTTCTAATGAACTTAAAATAAGAAATAACTTACTTTGGATTTCACTCCGTCAAACTTTATGGCAAGAAACTTAAGATCTAACGCATACTTCCTACCATGCTTTAGAAATAAATAAAAATAAACCCGAATTCCACCTTCCTAATGCTTGACCAAGGCTTGAAATGGAGGTGGGCCGAAAGTGTAGAGAAAAAGTGGTAGAGCTTTGAACTTGAATTCTCAAAATAGGACCTTAAAAAAAGATCATCTTCTCTCTTGTGTTTGACTCTCTTACTCTCAAAATTAAAAAAACTTGTTAACTGATAAGTTGTTGAAATTCTCTTCTCTTGAATTTAAAAAAAAAAGAATCATTTGAATCCAAGTTTTTTGAGGGAGATATGATAAAATGAAGAAGGGGTATTGATGGATTGACAAAAATGAAGCCCGAAAATGCACTTCAAAGAATTGAGTTTTAGGTATAGCAAACCTCAAAACTGGAAAAAAATGATCAACATAAAAGTTATAGGCACTATAATTTCATATGTTTTGAAAAAAAACATTTCTTAATTTTGTTCTGTTATGATGAAGTTATGATCAAAATAAAATAACCTATTCTGTGGCGTAAAAAATGGGCCAGAGATTGTACTAGAAAGAAGTGAAATTTTGACATATTTATGCTAAGAACTGGACAAAGTGGTCAAAATAAAAGTTATAGCTACTGGAAAAATACATAATGTGAAAAAAAAAATTGCATTTTGATTCGATTTTGAAGAACTTAAGACCGTGAGAAGAAGAGGTAAAATTTAGAGAAAAGATGAGTTCGATTTGAAGAGAATGAACATTGATTTTTTTTGAATATTTTATAAATATTTTGACATTATTTCTTTTTAATTTTTTTCTATGGCTTGGAAGCCATTAAATAGAAAAGGAAGAAAATGAAGAAGCTTGAGAAAAGAAGAAGAAGAAGAAAAGTAAATGAAATGAGAGAAGGATTTGGGTATTTATGGAAAAAGAAAGAAATGGTAAATTTACCAAAATAACCTCTTAACAAATTACCAAACTAACCTTACTTTAACGTAAAGCAATCTACACTTTTTCAATACTTAATATCATCTTTTACATCCTTATCTTATGTTTTAGTCACTTAAAGATTAAGTAAAGAATATAATAATTATGTTGGCTTTGATTTGATGTGATTTGATATTTACTTTATCTTACCTTTGTTAATACTTGCTTACTTTTACTAATGACTTCTAGAAGTTTTCTAATCTTATTTAATAAAAGTAAACATGTTTAGTGAATTAATTAATAATTACACTATTTGAATATACGTTCCTATATAAGAAAATAAAGGTGCGACGACGTTGCGACAACTTTTAATCGACAAAACGTCGTTTTTCGAAAAAATGTATTACAGTCAAATTTTGACGTTTTAGGTAAACTATTTATTTATGTAAACCAAATTTAAAAATAAATTTGTATAATGCTATTTAAAAATATAAATGCTCACAAATTAATTAAGATAACTATTTAACCATTGAAATATACTTTTCTGAAATTAGCATTTTGTCACTTTTGTCAATATAAGTAAATGTTACTATTTTTGTGTATACTTCTCTTTCTAAAATCTATCTTATACTGTATGAATCATATAACCTTACCTATTTTATATTTAAAATCACTTTAAATACTACATTTTAATGTGGTCAAATTCTAGGTCGTTACATTGACTCTAGCCAGCCCGTGTGGAAAATTGTGGACACCTAGAGTTTAGAAAAGGAACAAAAAACTCCAGGTCAGTCATGGGACTGGGGTGAGAAAAATAAATAGTTTGTTTGAACAATGAAAAAAAAAAGAAATCCGCTATGCTTTTTGGAAAATGAAACTACCATAAGACCCCCCGCCACACATATAATGCAATCACACACTTGGAGGAGATTTTTCCTTATGAAAATCAAACAAGCTCGATACGCAAAAATCCTTTTGATATTATTATTAGTGCATAGTGTGGAAAAACATTTCGAAGGTATAATATTAATCTTAGCCAGCATACATACCATTATAATATACCTGCTATAGCTACCATGTTAAATGGCAGGTTCTACAACTAAAACCGTACAGGGCTCGTATTGGGTGATTGGATTTTCAACATATGGTCAAGGCTAAGGAACTACCTTTCCGAATGGGTACACCTCTGGAGGGATGCCGTAAGAACTTAACCAGTTCTCTGCCAACACAAGGGGGGTTACCTCTGTAACTAGGTAACTAACTGTCACGAATACGCCATCCCTGGTCGTCACCGACCTTTATCCCTGGATTCGCCAACAAATTCCAACAACCACATATGTTAAATATCCGGGCTCCATACCATGATATCACTTTTTATCCAGAAGAAAATGCACATACCTTAAGGGGCGTGACCCCCGTAATCTTGCTGCGTCCTTCCTATTTCGACCATTTACGAGGTGTGAGGTTCGATGAAGTCTCGTCCCACAAAGCTACGCTTTTCCCAAAATCCATGCTTTGATCAACCAATGATCATCACTTAGCATGCCACATTACAAAATTGGGAATATATCACTAGTAACCATCAAATACATCACCGTGGAGCTCGTACGTCTCAGAGAAGTGTGTTAAGCTAAGAGAATAAATTCTCCACCACCAAACAAAAATGCATTTGATAGAAACCAGCTTTACATCTCAAAGTGTAACGTCATTCATACGTCCATACAAGTCCATCCTGGGTGTAACAACCCAGAATTTTCGAATTCGAAAATTCCAGATAGTTATGAAAAAGAAGTAAGAGAACGAAGAAGAAGAAGAACGGAAATATTACAACTCACATTCGCAGCGGATAAAGTATAATAATAAATAATAACCGTTTACAAAAGAGTAATAAATCAGTCAATTACACGTTAATACATCAGAGTTTCACATATATGCAGTCACTGAATATATACAAATATCATGTCTCCGATACACAATAATATACTGCAGCGGAAATATTCTATACGTACTTGTCGTCCAGTTCGCCTTCTGAATTCCATAACGTCCTTACCTGAAAATCTGTAACATTCGGTCTGACCCGAGCATTACATCAAAGTAACACCTGGGTCAGGCTGGAAACCGGCGTAAGTAAACCCAACTAACATATAATACCAAAGCAATCAACTTACATAAAACCGGGGTAACATATGTCGATTTAACAAATTCGAAATTTTCTATAGACAACATTTATTTCACACATCAATTTCTAAGTACCAAACTTAGATAAAATAATCCAATTTGCTTAAATCATTCATCCCCGCTTATTGATTTTACATATCAATGTATAAAAATTCAAAGTGGTTTCGGGTATTTCCTAATACCCAACCTCGGTCTCTCCGAACTCATGTCATCCTAACCTAAGTTACCCAAATGACATACACCACATTTCATATCAGAGATATTAACTCATTCGAAACATCCAATACCGTTCAATCACCCATACACAAAGCTCAATCGCATACAAGCCAATTCAATTTTTTCAAATTGAATTCCAAACCTCAATTACTTAGATTTCCTCATTAATTTATTTCCAAACCAATTAATTAAGCAACTCTTCTATATTCATTCATTTTAATTAATCACCCTGGATTAATTACCTTTCAATTTCATTCAAGTAATTATCTTTAATTAATTTCACGACATTAATTAGCCTTAACCAAAATCAATAAGTAATCTTAGTTATTCATAATTTAATTTACTTTATTAGTTACGTGAATCCTTAATTACTTGTATTAATTAATTTCCCACAAGTCCCTTATTATTGATTAATTCATCTTAATTAATAAATCTTTGATTACATCATTGATTATATAAATTAAGGATTTCCAATTATATTTTAATTTACCAAAATCAAATTCAACTATCTTACTTCAAACCATCGTATAATGTTTTCGATTAATCCCAAACTATAATTAACTATCTTTTATTTTTTTCATTAAATAAATCAATTACTCCTTTATTAATCATCTTAATCAATCTCTTGATCAATTCCGCAAAGTGGTTATATTTTTATTAATTACATTTAGTAATTACTTAACAAACTATCCAATAATTATTCTGAATTACTTACACTTGATTAATTAAGTTAAAACTTAATAAATAAATTAATTCAACCCTTTGATTACTAATTTCAATGATTAGAGTTTAAAACTATTTAAAACCCAAATATTTCCAGTCAAACAACAATCAATTCACGAATCATCCAAAACCAAAGTCACCCAATCATTAGTTCACAGTGCATATCAAATCAATTCAATCATTCCATCAATTATTTAAATTAACCATTAAAATTTAAATAAAACACAGCTGAGTGAGATTTACTCACCTTTGAATTACTGTTCGGAATCCATTCCAAACTGGCTTGATCCCTTGATTTTAAAACCATGTATGACAATTTACAGTTTATTAGGATTCCAAAAAGATCAGAAAATAAATTTCCATTTATTTATCTAATTTAAACTAAATTTAATTTATCTAAAAATTAAAATTTTAAACTAACTTTATAAAGATAGTTCAATGTCTGAAATCCCTATATTTTCTTATTTACATAAGTTTAACACAGCAACATTATTTTATATAAATTCATTTCCTATTAAATCTAAGATACAAATTTGAATTGAACTAACAAATATAGAAAGACCCATACCTGCTTCCTAAAACACTCACACGACCAGCACACGAATCACAGTCGACAAATGCACGACGACCACCTCCCAACTCGTCGCTGCCCCCCCAAACTATGCTCGTACTGTCATGGCTCGACATCGCCCCTCCACCACCGCAGCTTCTTCACACCACCGACAGCCTCTAAACTTGGCCAGCTGATTGCCTCGACCTCCACATCTCCGATGAACTCGACCTCACCCTCTGTCTCGACCTGAAACTCGAGAACGGTCGAACCCCTTTCCGTTCATCTAAATCTGTCATTGCCTTCGGTCTTCTATGTTGCCGCTCGCTCGTTGAAGCCCGCCTTGTCTTCCAGCTACCCCGTGCCACAAGCTCCACCACCTTTGACATCACATTGCTCGAGATCGAGCTACCCTCCCTGCCAAAGATCGCGCTATAGCCCCATGCTTCCCCTCTTTATATAACCGGGACGAAGAAATTTTCGTTCCCCCTCCCCCAATTTTATATATATATATGAGTCGATTTGGAAATGAAGGAAGGAGGGCTCGGTTCGATTTCTGTTGAAAGGAGAGAGAGAGAGAGAGAACGGGAATACGAATAGATTTGGGGTAGCTTCCTGCGTACGAGTTGATTATTTTATAATTGAATATTGAAAAATATCTCGTGCTGCATAACGCGAAATTCCGAACTCCAAATCAGACATGCCGACAGGCGTTTATAAAGTTTTACCCGCGTTCTGAGCACGATGGAACGTGTTTCGGAGGCTAATTTGATTGTATGTGTGAGTTACGGAAGTAAACGATCAATTTTAAATTAAACCGATTAAAATAATTTCAAAGCGTTTTGAGCTGCCAGCATCAAACGACAACTCTGATTGCTACGAAAATTGAATTCCGATAATAACTAACCATTACGGATCCAATGGAACAGGTTTCGTCGAATTCTGAGACTGTGACCCGGAAAGCTATTTTTAAATATCGATTTAAACGATAAAATTTCAAAACTGAACGAATCACCTTTAAATTAAATTTTCAACTATTCTATTATCTTCAGTATCATCATTATAAACTTAATAAGCCTTCAATATATTTTAAACAGGCTTAGAAATTTCAGATTCAATAATTTACCAAATTTCAATTATTAAATTCAATATTTAAACTATATAATTCAATGATTAAATTATCAAATACTGATATCTCGAATTCAAGTTACAATTAACTTTTAAATGTTTAAAAATCAGTTTAATTATCTCATTTTAAATATTAAAAATTCCGGGTCGTCACATTCCTTCCCCCTTAAAAGAATTTCGTCCTCGAAATTACTAGTTAGGAAGAATGGTACTGTACCCGTTTACTTTTTCCCCAAAACCAACAGTTCAACAACCTGTCAACTATCTTTTATAAAAGACCCCTTATCATTCTTACTAACTTCCCAAACTCTCACACGGTTTTGAAACAATACCCCTTCTTGCTCAAACATTCAAGTTCAATTTAAAACTAATTTTTAAATTATCAAAATTTCTCAAAACTTTTCTAACTCCCTAAATTTCCGAGAAATTTTCCAGCGTCTCTTTTCCGCAGCTAGCTCGGTACAACTACAAAATGCCTCTACGGCTCCCAATTTCTCAAAAGAAACAAAAGCCTAGTGGCTATATCCAAAAACCCAATCCAATTTCATACAGAAAATTAAATACATATCTTTTAGTTGGCAATTTCAAATTTTATCTTTTGGAATCAAATCCAATTTTCCTTTCCCTTTATAATACCTGCATATCTTACTTAACCATAATATCCAATGGTAACCTTTCAAATCATTTTGTTTCATACCTATTTCAAATTAGTTTTCCCGTTCCCATATGAATTCAATTTGCCTTCCATTCTGAATTATTAAATTTTATCTTCCATTTATAACTGATTCATATCATTATTAAATTAGATTTATTCACTAGTTCATTTTTTTTCCAATTTGAAATTATTTTATCGTTAACAAAAATTTTCAAAAATTTTCTAACTCCCAAAATTTTCCGAAAATTTTGGCAGAGTCTCCTTTGTACGGAGAAGCTTTTTCAATTTTACAAAAGATATAAATATATATACATCGACCCACCCGGTCGGAAAAAGCAAAAACAGTTCATATTTCCTATTTTTATTGCGTAGGCGTACCTTAATTTAGCATTTTAAGCAAGCAGCTTATTTATTTTAGCATATATCGCATCCAAATCCAGCCAAACAACCTTCAGGTACCTGTACTTACTTAATTTAAACATGTAAGTTCCATATATAGAAAATCTATTAGAGTTTCACTTACTTTTCAAGAGCAACAAACACCAAAGGCTTACCATAAGCGATTTATATGATTTAAAGCTAATTCAATTGCTTGCAATCAAATTTATATGCCATTTCATTCAATTTTAATGATCTACAACTCACGTGCTTACGTTCAATTTATTTTTTTAGTCCAAACAAGCTCATATTCACTTTAATTACTTTCAAAACCAATTTATTTAATCTCTATCAACTCATAGAATTTTTTTTTAAATGCAAATTTGACAATATTTGCTTAATAGAGTATCCAATTTAATTTATAATTACTTAAAATTAATTTCAACTCATTCTGTATGTAATTCCATTTTATTTCTAATTTATTCACCAACCATTCATTCCATCTTTACATTGGATTTATTTTAAAACTATTTCATTGAGCTTGACAACATTCAATGCATAAAATATATAAATTTTAAAAATAAATTTATCCCTCAACCTTATTTAAATAATTTTACTTCAAATAAATTCTCCTTATAACTCAAGTCCATTTTGATAATCCAATTCCAATTAAAACTTTGATTTCATTGTTATTCAATCAGACTTCATCCATATATTATTAATTCAATCAATCCATGTATTCATCCCATTTGAATTTTTAACTCATTTACGTTATTCATTTCGAAGCCATTCTCACTTTATTTTTATTTTACAACATCTCCTCTTATTTAATTCATTATCAAATCTAAGTCGAATTCTACTTAAAATTCGAATTCATCTCCAAACTCCCTCACTATTTACAATCCATTTTATTTAATCGAGTTAAATTTTTATTCACATACTCTATCAAATAATTATTTAGCTAATAAGCTTACTTTAAATTTTTAAATCACTATTCGATTTTATTTTATAATTCCAGTTTGGATTTTCTTTCATCTTCAAAATTCCAACACGTTTTATTTTAAAATTTTAGAAATGCTTTTAAATTCATAAAATACTATTAAAGAACTTTTTATAAAATACTTTTTATAACTCGATGTCTCAACCAGTCCATCCTTGTTCTCACAGAAATTCAGTCCTACGCCTGATCAGGCGTAGGACTGAAAATCTATAAGTACTTAGCAGACTCATTTTCAACATCCAGCTGAAATACTTGGAAAATAATTTTGCTTGAAAATATAGAAAACATTTTTTGAAAATAGAATAAATATCTTGGGTGAGAATGCTCTGGAAATCATCACACCCATCCATGGTTGCAGTTAACCCGATGGTTACGTTGTCGTCCCGACAAAATTCACAGATAACTGTAGGCCTCTACGCCCCTCAATTACGTCATGGAACCCGCTACAGATCGCAGCTACAACGGGGGTAACGTAGCTATCACAGCAAAATCCCATATAACTGTAGGCCTCAGCGCCATTGAATTTCGCTGCCAAAAGAATGAAACTTCTCCACTCCACTCGACCATAGATCGCAGACTACCAATGTTGCGTTGCCTTCCCGGCAAAATCAAGTGTAGACCGTTGGCATTCATCCTCCACATGATTTTCAATATGGTCCCCACACAGTAGATCGCAGCGACATCGATTTACACTATCGTCACAGCATAACCCAAATGCCCCTGTAGGCATCAGCGCCAACGAATTTCGCTACCCAATAATCCCTAGGAACTAGTTTGTCCGGACTCCTCACGGGATCAACTTTAGAACCTCCCCTTAGAGGCTCAAGGCAGTACCACCCAGTGGTACTCCTGAGAAGTTTATTTCAAGGGAGCGCCTTTTTCCCAGAGCCAATCTCAAAACACTTTATACTGTACACATATAGTATTTTCCCAAAATCATACAACTTGTATGAATTTCATATATAAGGCTCCTTTACACAAAATCGATTCCCAAAATCGATAATTTCCAAAGTTGGCCTTTCAAATCCAATATTGATTTTACCCAAAAATCAAAAGCCTTTCCAAATCCATAGATTTCTCAAAACCTTTCCTCAAAATCAATTTCAAAATCATTTTCATAAAAATCCTTTATATATATATATATATATATATAAAATAAATCTTGAAACTTTTTGAATCAAATTATATACTTGTACAAATTTTTTTTATATTTTAAATAGTTTCAAAAATCCTTTCTTCAGGCTATAAATTTAACATAGGTAGTTTTTATCTGATTTCACAAAGATACACAATTTTAAATTTTCTTTCCTTCCAAACAAATATCAAATTTTAAATTGATTTATAAAGTCACTTGCCCAATTACTTACTTTTAATGTAAAGTAAAATTTTAATCAGAAAGATATTCAATTTCATTCAAATCCGTACGATGCACATATATCATCCGTACGCTATACCAATCTGATCGCTCCTTCGATCACACAATTTCACTTCCGAACTAGTATTGTCCACCTGACTTCCTAGTGAGGACACAGACCGGGTTTCTTGATCAGAAACCGTCATTCTCCTTGCATAGTCACAACTATGATAGAGAATACCCAAAACCAATCAACAACCCATATCCAGGTTCGCCGTCGAAAATCGAGCGAAAAATCCCAACTCGGATCAATATAACTATGTCGAAATTCTGTATTCGAATCTAGATCAGATCACTATGCGAATAGAACAATATACGTACATCCTACGTAATTGTTTTCATTGATTATAGCCAAATCAATTTCTTTTCCATTCCCATTCACTTTAATTATCACTCACTTATTTGCAATTCCCTTAATTCCGATTTGGATTATCGCTTCAATTCTTATCTCGGTTGGGTATTTAACCAATAATAGTTTGAACTTCGACCAGTTTATATTTAGAAAATAGCTTTGAATTTTTTTTTAAAAAAAATAGATAAATAATTGAAAAATAATTATTAGTTTGCAAAATAGTTGTAAAATAGTTAACTAATTGTAAAATAATTGAAGAATAGGTAAATGTTTTCAGAACTTTTAGATAGTTGCAAAATAGTTGTAAAATAAAATTAATTTATACAACAGTTGAAAAATAGTAATTAGTTTAGAAAACAGTTGAAAAATGGTTAAATAGCTCCAAAATAATTGTAAAACAAGTATACAACAATTTGGCTTTAAGAAAGAAAGGTTGTATATATTTAATAGTTTGAAAAAATAAGTTTATATTAAAACAATTTATATATTGAAAATAGTCTGGAGTCAAAACTTTTCACTTCCCATCAACTCCATTTTCATCAATTCAATTTAAACTTCCATTTAAATTGACCCAATTCAAATAACTCCAAATTCCATTGGACTTGATTTATTCCCAATTCAAGTTGAATTAATTCTCAATTTCTCTCCAACTTCAAATCAAATTCCATTTGATTTTAAACATATTAAACTATGATTATAATTTCAAATTATTCCAACCAATTTTAACTAATATCAATTGAACCCACTTCAATTCCAATCATTTCAAGTCAATCCAATTCAAATTGTCCATTTGAATTTTAAAACGTATCCATCTTCAATCACAAATCCAATTAATTCAAATCAGATTCAATTTTGAACTAATTTAATTCCAATCTCAATTTTAACCATCTCGAATTATATAAATTTGAGTTAAAAATTTAAATGTTGGCTTAGTTCTTTTAAATCAAATCAACTTGTTTCTTTATACTATTTGATTCTGAATTCATTTCAAACTTATTTCATTTAATTTTAATTTAGTTGTACTTCTATTTTCACTTAATTTAATTTCAATTCAAGACTTCAGTTTGGTTGTATTGTATTACTTCTTAGTTTAATTCCAATAATTTAACAACCAATCTCCTTAATATTTATTAGAAGAAAATATTGCTTTATATATCAATATATACTTTTATATAAAATCATTTAAAAATCTTTATATAAGAAAATAACAAGTACGCTCTCATACACACACACACACACACACAAAACTCATTCTAGAGTACCTCGGACTCTAGTTAAGGAGAAATTCCCACCAGAGCCAAGGTTCTCGCTTAACCTGGCTCTGATACCAAATGTAACGACCCAGAATTTTCGAATCCGAAAATTCCAGATAGTTATGAAAAAGAAGTAAGATAAAGAAGAAGAAGAAGAACGGAAATATTACAACTCACATTCGCAGCGGATAAAGTATAATAATAAATAATAACCGCTTACAAAAGAGTAATAAATCAGTCAATTACATGTTAATACATTAGAGTTTCACATATACACAGTCACCGAATATGTAAAAATTTCATGTCTCAGATACACAATAATATACTGCATCGGAAATATTCTATACGTACTTGCCGTCCAGCTCGCCTTTTGAATTCCATAACGTCCTTACCCGAAAATCTGTAACACTCGGTCTGACCCGAGCATTACATCAAAGTAATACCTGGGTCAGGCTGGAAACCAGCGTGAGTAATCCCAACTACCATAGAATACCAAAGCAATCAACTTATATAAACTCGGGGTAACATATGTCGATTTAACAAATTCACAATTTTCTATAGACAACACCTATTTTACACATCAATTTTTAAGTACCAAACTTAGATAAAATAATCCAATTTGCTTAAATCATTCATCCCCGCTTATCGATTTTACATATCAATCTTTAAAAATTTGAAGTGGTTTCGGGTATTTCCTAATAACCGACCCCGGTCTCTCTGAACTCATGTCATCCTAACCCAAGTTACCCAAATGAGATACACCACATTTCATATCAGAGATATCAACTCATTCGAAACATCCAATACTTTTCAATCACCCATACACAAAGCTCAATCGCATACAAGCCAATTCAATTTATTCTAATTAAATTTCCAAACCTCAATTACTTAGATATCTTCATTAATTTATTTCCAAACCAATTAATTAATCAACTCTTCCATATTCATTCATTTTAATTAATCACCTTAGACTAATTACCTTTCAATTTCATTCAAGTAATTGTCTTTAATTAATTTCACGACATTAATTAGCCTTAACCAAAATCAATAAGTAATCTTAGTTATTCATAATTTAATTTAATATATCAGTTACGTGAATCCTTAATTACTTGTATTAATTAATTTCTCACAAGTCCCTTACTATTGATTGATTCATCTTAATTAATAAATCTTTGATTACATCATTGATTATATAAATTAAGAATTTCCAATTATATTTTAATTTATCCTAATCAAATTCAATTATCTTACTTCAAACCACCGTATAATCTTTTCGATTAATCCCAAAATATAATTAACTATCTTTTATTTTTTTCCATTAAATAAATCAATTACTCCTTTATTAATCATCTTAATCAATCTCTTGATCAATTCCGCAAAGTGATTATATTTTGATTAATTACATTTAGTAATTACTTAACAAACTATTCTAATTATTCTGAATTACTTACACTTGATTAATTAAGTTAAAACTTAATAAATTAATTAATTCAACCCTTTGATTACTAATTTCAATGATTAGAGTTTAAAACTATTTAAAACCCAAATATTTCGAGTCAAACAACAATCAATTCACGAATCATCCAAAATCAAAGTCAGCCGATCATTAGTTCACAGTGCATATCAAATCAATTCAATCATTCCATCAATTATTTAAATTAACCATTAAAATTTAAATAAAACACAGCTGAGTGAGATTTACTCACCTTTGAATTACTGTTTGCAATCCATTCCAAACTAGCTTGATCCCTTGATTTTAAACCTTGTATGACCATTTACAGTTTATTAAGATTCCAAATAGATCAGAAAATAAATTTCCAATTATTTATCTAATTTAAACTAAATTTTAATTTATCTAAAAATTAAAATTTTAAACTAACTTTATAAAGATAGTTCAATGTCTAAAATCCCTATATTTTCTGATTACATAAGTTTAACACAGCAACATTATTTTATATAAATTCATTTCCTATTAAATCTAAGATACAAATTCGAATTAAACAAACAAATATAGAAAGACCCATACCTGCTTCCTAAAACACTCACACTACCGGCACGCGAATCACAGTCGGCAAATGCACGGCGACCACCACCCAACTCGTCGCTGCCCCTCCAAACTATGCTCGTACTGTCATGGCTCGACATCGCCCCTCCACTACCGCAGCTTCTACACACCATCGGCAGCCTCTAAACTTTGCCGGCTAATTGCCTCAACCACCATGTCTCCGATGAACTCGACCTCATCCTCTGTCTCGACCTGAAACTCGAGAACGGTCGAACCCCTTTCCGTTCATCTAAAACTGTCATCGCCTCCGGTCTTCTATGCTGCCGCTCGCTTGCTGAAGCCCGCCTTGTGTTCCATCTACCCCGTGCCACAAGCCCCACCACCTTCGACATCACATAACTCGAGCTCGAGCTCTCCGCCCTGTCAAAGATCGCGCTTTAGCCCCATGCTTCCCCTCTTTATATAACTGCGACGAAGAAATTTTCGTTCTCCCCCCCCCCCCCAATTTTTTTTATATAAACAAATCGATTTGGAAATGAAGGAAGGATGGCTCAGTTCGATTTCTGTTGAAAGGAGAGAGAGAGAACGGGAATACAAATAGATTTGGGGTAGCTTCCTGCGTACGACTTGATTATTTTATAATTGAATATTGAAAAATATCTCGTGTTGCATAACGCGAAATTCCGAACTCCAAATCAGACATGCCGACAGGCATTTATAAAGTTTTACCCGCATTCTTAACACGATGGAACGTGTTTCGGAGGCTAATTTGATTGTATGCGCGATTTACGAAAGTAAACGATCAATTTAAAATTAAACCGATTAAAATAGCTTCTAAGCGTTTTGAGCTGCCAGGGTCAAATGACAACTCCGATTGCTACGAAAATTGAAATCCGATAATAACTAACTATTACGGATCCAATGGAACTAGTTTCATCGAATTCTGAGACTGTGACACGGAATGCTATTTTTAAATATCGATTTAAACGATAAAATTTCAAAACTAAGCGAATCACCTTTAAATTATATTTTCAACCATTCTATTATCTTCAGTATCATCATTATAAACTTAATAAGCCTTCAAATTATTTTAAACAGGCTTAGAAATTTCAGATTCAATAATTTACCCAATTTCAATTATTAAATTCAATATTTAAACTATATAATTCAATGATTAAATTATCAAATATTGATATCTCGAATTAAAGTTATAATTAACTTTTAGATGTTTAAAAATCAATTTAGTTATCTCATATTAAATTTTAAAAATTCTGGGTCGTCACATTGGGTCTGCGTGGAATCGAAGACACTTCAAAGATGCCCTTTCAAATCCAGATATCCACAATCCCGATCGGACTCCCCATCATATATGGAGATCCCTAGACCGGAGCAAATCAGTATAGGGACATCAGACAGGTAATCCTTTTGTTCTTGAAAATACCCAGTCTTTAACCAGCGTCTTCAATTGCTATCCATTTCGTCGTATCATTATTTGAAATTGATTTTATGACATAAAGTCCTCTCCCTGCTAAACCGAATAATGAGCACTTATTTTAGAAAGCATATGGATATATTGGGATCCTAGTTACATCACAACTTTTTTGGCCCAAAACCATTCCTTTTGAATGGTTTAAACCAATTTACATTTTTAAAATCTTTTGCACAAAATATTCATCTTTAAGATCCTCTTCAATTTGAAAACAAAGTTCACCAATCTTTAACAAAGATTCATTCATAGCTTTCAAAACTATTTCCATTTAAAACTTGATTTCCTTTCAATAAAACTGGAAATTCTTTTTTTATATGAAATCCATTATCATTTGAAAATAAAGGTCTTTCATTTTGGAAAAATTCGATTTAATCTTCTCAATTTATAGCCTTTTAAAGTATAAATTGGGAAATCAGCGAGCTGTCGTATCCTCGGCAAGTTCTATTTGGATTAAATTTAATTGCCAAAATAATTTATTTAAAATACTTCAAAAATGGTTTATAATCCATGTATATGTTGTATAACTTGTACAACCGTTTCAAACCATAGTTTCCAAAATAATTTCTAAACTTTAACAAGACATATTATGTTCAAACTAAATTTTAATTTCAAAACTTCCTTTTCAAAAGCTTTTCATATTTAACTCAATTACACTTCCAAAATCATTTGGATTCAAAATTCAACTTTTAAACTTTTCACCGTTTTTGAATAAAATAATTTTAAATTCAAAATACCCGTGACTTAGCCAATTTCTTGTGAAATCCATATTTGTGTGTGTATAGTGTTATCCAGGGGTTTTGCACACAACAATAAAATACCAACCATCATAAATTCAAGCACAACAATATCGATAAGCGGTATGACATTATAACACTTATCTTTCATTCACAGATAAACAAGTAAATTTATCACATATAAATAAATCATAGTTGACAGCTCAATCCAAAACAATTCATATCACAGAACATCATGAATTAGAGATATCAGACAATTCAAGGCATTTAATCCAATCATCCATAATCAAGATTAATTAAATACATACTTAATGATTAATTTAACTCAAACCAAATAAATTAATTACTTATGACTTAATTACCCAATCTTGCTTAATTAACATTAGTTAATTACAAACCTTTCAATATTAATTAATGAAATTAATTAATCAACCATAATTAATTATACTCAATTAATTAATTTTCCCTTAATTAGTCACATAAATAAATTAACCTTAAATAGATTAATTAATTAACCCTTAATTAATTATCTTTTAATTAATTAATTATCATTAATTAATTACATTAATAAATTAACCTTTAATTAATTAACTTTTAATTACTAATTATCATTTAGTTACCTATATTAAGTAATTTACCTTTAAGTATTTAATTACCCTTAATTACTTACATAAATTAACCTTAACTAATTAATTGTCCTTTAATGTAATTAAACTAAGTAATTATCCCTTAATTACTTTTATTAATTAATCATCCCTTAATTACATTAACAAATTTCATTTGAAAACAATTAGGAATCACATTGATTAATCACTTAATATATATAATTATTTAAAACAAAAATAATTGATTTTTAAAACATTTAACTAAACCTTTAATCTTTGAAACAAATTTATTATTAATCCATAAATTAAATTAGATCTTTAAGTGAATATACAACTGAAAACATCTTTATCTTTTTGATTCACCTCTTAATTAAGCTATCTAATTCTTTATTTAAAATAGGCTTAAGAATTAATTAACGAAAGTGTGTATATATATATTAAAACACTTTAAACTTGATAAAGTAAAATAATTTATATTTAAAATCTTTGATTAATCCAAAAATAAACACAAATTGTATAAAAGAATTAGTTTAACAATATTTGTTAAAACTTGAATAAACTTTTAAAACTTGTTTAATTTTAAAATTTTAAAACTGTTATATCCTGAACCCGAGACCAACTCGAGTCAAACCTGAGTCGATTCCAATTTTCCTCAAGTAAAACCCCCGTGTAATTTTTTTTTCAGATTTAAAATTTTAAACTTTAAGACTCTGGAAAACACACGCGAGCAAACCCGAATACATTCACAAGCTAATGCCACATTCCCTCAAGATCAACTTCGAGCCACCATCCTTCTTCTTCTATTCTTCCACACCCGAGGACGCACATACACGTGCACAGACGATCAGAGCTTCTCCGATCATCGCTAGGAGCATCGACACATCATAGACACCTCTCCAACTCACCCGATTGCAACATTCTCGAATTTTAACCAAGTTTAATTTGGAAATTAATTTAATTTTGCAATTAAATTGTGAATTTATTTGTGAATCAATTAAAAATTTCCAAGATAAATAAAAATTTTAGATTATAAATACAATTTTGGTTTGAAATTTAAGGATAAGTATTTTATAAATAAAAAATTATATTTGAAATTTTATAAGAATTAATTTCTAATTTTATTTAAATATGCATTATAATGTGAAAATGATATTTTGAATTTGATATAACAAATTTTTCCAAGGCTAATTAAAATGGAACTCTGATATATTTATTTATGTCTAGTTAAAATTTAAAATTATTTATCTTTAAAGGATTATATAAATGTTTAATAAAAGAAATGAATTTATTTAGACAAGAAATATAATATAAAGTTATATTTAAAATATTATTTGTAATGATTAAAGTGTAGTAAAATTTTGAATGTTGTTTAAAAGCGAAATTTTGTAATATACATATGTGTGTTCTTTATTAATGTATAATTTGTTTTAAAATTCAATTTTTCTTAAAGAATTTATAAAAGAAAATGCATTTATTTATTAAATAATAGAAATTGAATATATAAAACCATTTGTTTTAACAAGTGTAAAAAAAAATATAATGCATAAAGGGGTTAAAACATAAACTATAAATTGATAAAAACTAAGGGCATAAACATAAGAATACATATTTTAACAAGTGTAAGTTAAGGATAATATAAATTTACAAGTGTACCCATTTTATTATATGAATTAACAAGTGTCATCTTTTAAATATTCTTTTCGTTTTTGTTTCATGCATTCAAAACCAAAAGAAAAAGAAAAACTTCGAATCTGAAAAGAAAATAAAAAACAAAGCATAGTTCAAAATTAAAACTTCAATCTTCAACTTGAGGCAAGTTTCAAATTCAAAGCTGAAAGCATTTCCAATTTCAAGCTTCCTGATTTTAAAAATATGGATAGAACTTGTTTCAAATTTTCAAAACAAAGATCAAAACTTGGATCAAAGAAGATTTTAAAAATTCAAAGAAATCAATCTTCAAAACAGCAACTAAGCAAAAGATCAAAGCATGCAAGTACAATCAGGTTGCAAATGCAAATCTTCATAGCCAGTAAAATCAATCCACTTCAAGAACCAGTAATCAAGCATACAGATGGTAACTCGACGTCAATCAAGCTCTGAAATCAAACTTAAGGATCAAGGAATCAATAACAAAAGCAAGAACAAATAGTAAAAAGTCTAGGATCAAAAAAAAATTCAAAAGCCAAACTCTGTTTTCAAATTCCAGTTTCTGCTTTCAAATGAATCAGGTGAACAAACCGTTTGAAACCTCTAGTGTTTGATCTGTGGTTTGAATGTGTGCTTAATATTTGTTTGAATGAGAGCAAATATGTGTGTGAATGTATAAATATCCACTGTGCATGATGATGAATAGGGATATTTACCCCTGTTTGCAACTTTCAGGTTTCTAGAAACCTGTCAAAAAAATCCCAAAGCCCTGTTTCTAGTTCTTATTAGATTAGGATGTTAAAAAGAAATATGTTTAAATTCATAAAAACTTAAATTTAAAAATAATTCCAAAGACAATCATGAGTGCATGTTGTCTGGAACAAGGAGGATGTTGTAAACTCAATCTATGATAAAAATTCGATTTCTTAAATTAATTGATTTGATTATATAACCTAAAACGTCATAGAAAATTTGATTTTTAAAATAAAAATTAAGATTTTAAATATTGTATAGAGTAAGAAAATTGGGATGAACAAAAAATGCATATTTGAGTAACTTTGATCAACGGCGAAACTTTGGAAGTCGCTGCCGGTTTTGGGAAAGGCTGGGGCATCGGGGAATCGAGGAAAAATATTCGCACATTTTTCAGATGATCGGAGTGATAAGGGAATGGTGATATAGGGTTTTAAGTCTCATTTTGGTCAAGATCGGAAATTGAGCTACTGCGGTGCTTCTGGTGGTTCAAGTGCCACCGGACCCGAGGGAATCAAGTCGTTGTATGCAGGGGAAGCTTCGAGTGCAATGGCGTGATATATGATGGTCGGAGGTAGAGTTTGAGGTGATCTTTGGTGATCACACTGGTTCCAAAGTTGGGTCGAACAGATGAAATTTGAATTCGACGGCGTTTCACTGTTTTGGGTATTAGGGATGGTCAGAGAGATCACCATCGACTTGTAGGAAGTATCGATGTTGGTCTGAAGATCAACATTCTTCGGTGCACGTGAATGCGTGCACCTGTTCATTTTTATTTATCTGGGTCGTTATTGGTTGGGGAATAAGGAGAACGTCTCGGGGTTAAGCACGTGAAAATGATGGGTTTACTCGAAGCGAATGAAAGCGTGGTTTTGCCCGGAGTCAAGCACGTGTAAAACATGCATTTGCTCGGGTTATTTGGTTTCGGCAAAAACAGTGCAAATTATAAAAGAAAATCAAGTTTACTTTGAAACAATTTTGTTAAAACAGATTTTTTTTGTAAATAATAATGTTAACCCAGTTTTAAATTGGTTAAGAAGGTTTTTAAATAAAATTGTTTTAATTAACCATGTTTTAAAATGTTTTAAAATATACATGACTTTTATTTCTAAAGTTTATTTTAAATAAACTTAATAATATTACAAATGTTTTAATTGTTAAATTAACTTTTAAAGTCTAAGTTAATTCATTTATTAAAGAAAATTAATTATTTAAAGACAATTACTTAATAAAAGTAATTAGGATAAATTAATTAATAATTTTTGTTTGATTAATCAAGTAACTAAAGAAAAATTAATTAAAAGTTAATTAATTTATAATTAGGGATTAATTAATTTTATGTAATTGATTAAGGATGAATAATTAATGATTTAAGGATTGATTACTCAAGTGTTTAAAGGTTAATTAATTTAAAAAATAATTAATTTGTGAGATTAATTAATTAATTATTGCAATTAATTAAGGATGATTAATCATAGGATTAATTATTAATTAAAGGATAATCAATGATTAAGAATAATTAATCAAAATGGTTTGTAATTAATTATATTAATTAACCATGATTAGTAATCCGTAACTAATTAATTTGATTTAAATTAATCAGACAATTAACTAATCTTACTTATGAATGTTTGGATTGAATTGGATGCTTTGAATTGTGTGTTATCCCTGATGTATGATGTTCTGTGATATGACTAAGCTGTGAAATGTAACTTATTTTCTGTGATGAATGTAATTTATTTATTTGTGGTGTACCTATATTATTTATCTCTGATCTGTGAATAAAGATACGCGTTATAGTTTATACCGCTTATCGATATTGTTGTGATTGAATATGTAATGATTGATGATGTTGCACTATTGGGTAAAACCCCTGGACTACACCATACACACACAAATATGGATTGCATGTGGAAATTGGTTAAGTCGCAGATTTTTGAAATAGTTTTAAAATTGAATTTTTGAATCCAAATGGTCTTGGAAATGGATTGAGTTAAAAGTGAAAAGCTTTTGAAAGGGAGTTTTGATGATGAAAGCCATTTCGAATATCTTGATAATGTTTTTGCAATTTGAATAATTTGATTTAAATTTGAATTCAAAATTTGAAATTGAATTCTATGTTGAGAATATATGATTTAAAAAGATTATACAAGTTTATATGAGTTTTGAACCATTTTAAAAGTGTTGTTTTGGGAATTTGAATTTAACCCAAAGATTTTAACTTGTATAAATGTAATCGGATTTTTTCAAAATGAAAACTATTTGTTTTCAAATAATAAAAACTTTCATATAAGGAAGGAATTTCCAATTTGTATTAAAAGGATTTCAAATTTGAAATGAAATGGTTTTCGAAGTTGTGAACGAATCTTTGGAAACGATTTCGAAAGCTATGAATTAAATCTTTGATTTAAAGACTGGATGAGTTAATCAAATTGAAATGGAAATTGTTTTGAAACCTGTGAATCGATATTTGTGAAACTGGGTGAACTTTGTGAAATGAATTTTTTGTTTAAAGATTTGAAAATGGTAATTTGTTTAAACCATTTAAAAGGAAGGCTTTGGATTTTAAAGTTGTGACTTAACTGTCCCATTATCCATATGATTTTAAACATTGCGCTCATTATTCGGTTTAGCCCGGAGAGGACCTTGTGTCATATAACCCATTTCGAATAATGATACGACGTTATGGGTAGCATTCGAAGACCGGTGGTGAAGGCCGGGTATTTACAAGAACGATAGGATAACCTATCGAATGACTCTGCACTGACTAGCTACGGTATAGAGATCTCCATATGTGATGGGGAGTCTGATCGGGACTGTAAATACTCGGATTGCAAGGGCTTCTTTGGAAATGCCTTCGATTCTGTTCGAACCCGGAACAGACTTGTATGGATGAGTGTCTGACATTACACTTTGAGATGTAAAAGCAGTTTCTATCAAATACTTTTCTGTTAGGTGGCGGAGATTTATTCTCTTAGCTTAACACCATTCTCTATGACGTACGAGCTCAGAGGTATGTAGTTGATGGTTACTAGTGATACATTCCCAATTTGGTAATGTGGCATACGAAGTGCTGCTGATCATTTGTTGATCAAAGCATGGTTTTGTGAAAAAGCGTAGCTTTGTGGACGAGATCTCATCGAGCCTGACAACCCGGTAATGGTCGAAACAAGAAAGATGCGGCAAGGTTGCAGGGGTCGCACCCCTATGGTATGTCCATTCCTTTTGGAAAAGGGTGGTATCATGGTATGGAGCCCAGATACTTAACTCATGTGGACACTGTATATTTATTACTATGTGATGTTGCTTTGTGGTTGAGGATCTTCGAATAAAGGTCGCAAATGACCGGGTGTGGCATATCGTAGGTTTTACTCCCGGGAAGGGAGTAAACCGGCCTTGGGTTGGGAGAGAGCCAGGTAGGTTCTTGGGGCATCCCTCCAAAGGCGTTCTAATGCAGCGCACTATGATTGTGTTCGGTCGTTTGGCTTGAGTCATTCTCGACCTAGGCATAGCGAGCTATGGAATAGCAAGTTAAGAGAGAAGGTAGATGCAACGCTATATGCCAGCAACCTATGCTTTGAGTCATGCAACGAGTTACGACCTAACGAGCTAACTCTAGCAAGTATGCCACGCAGCAACGTAACAAGATGAAATGCAGCGATCTAACGAGTTAAGTCTTAAGTCGCATGAAGGGGTTAGGTCGCTCAGGTCTTATGTTGCTCAGTTTTCTTAGGTCGTTACATTCCTTATGTCGCATGGAGTTATGTAGCGTAATGTTGTAACATGTTGCTGTATCCTTATGTCGTTGAAGCTTATGTCGTAGATCGTATCATGTTAAGTCGCATTGTAGTGATGTTGTTACTTTCTTATATCGTTGATGTAAGTCTCCTGTGATGTTAAGTCCTAGGTCGTTGAGTCATGGGTCGTTTGTAATGTTATGTCGCAGGTCTATGTGTTGTAACCTGTATCTGTTAAGCCGTGTATATGTTAGCTCGTGTGTAGAATGCGTAAGTTGTTTGTGTGTGTGTTGTAAACTCCTATAAATAGGGGTGTGTGTCATTTGTAAAAGTTGTTGATTTTTGAATAAACTTTTGAGTGCTTTGTGCCTCTTTGAAAATTAAAAGTTGAGTGTGAGTTTCTTTCTCCATCTTCGGTTATTCGAGTGCGCTCGAATCAACGAATTTGAAGCCGATTCACGGAATCTCGTGCGCGAGATCAACGTCGAAGAATCGTAGATCTTCTAACACGGCATCGTGCGCGATCAACGTGTTGAAAATAGCTAGAATCCGGTATCTCGAGAGATCAACGGATTTGGGCATTTGGTATTATCAATTCATTGATTTATCGTCCCATCGTTTCATCGTTTGTTCGTTGTGCATCATTTGGTGACAACTTGTTATCACCGCTGCGTCAATTGGTATCAGAGCCTAAACTTAGCTAAGTCATAGCTAAGCCGAGCCTGTGTGGAGCCGAGAGGAAGTGTAGGAGCCGAATCAGAGTGTTGGTTTGTGCAAAGTTAGATCAAAGCCGAGCCAAGTCATTTTCAGAGCTAAGTTAGCTGCGCATCAATTTTCTAAGTCAAAACCGAGATCAGTAAAGGAAACGTGATGGTTGTATCATGCCGCCGAGACGAGCAAATCGCCATCTCAATGTTGCCGATGTGTATCGAAGAGAAGACGCTGAACAAATGGAGCAACGAATTAGTGATAAATTCAATGAGAAGTTTGACGAGGGAATTGGTAGATTGGAAAAGCTCATGATGGATATAAATCAAACTCGACAAAGAGAATCGCCAGGTTCAAATCAAGGCGGTCATAGAATTTCGCCATCAAATTCCGAGAGGAGAAGAATGTTACCACAATCCTATCGAGATAGAAGAGAATCATCAGTTTTGGTGATGCTATCACCATGGGTATCGAAATGAAGAGAGAAGAACTTCACGGGGTTTTGACAATGAATCATATCGAGATGTTGAAAGACATGGTAAAAGAGACATGTATGATCGTAGAGATGTAGATGGAAGAGATCGATATCGAAGTACATCTGATTTTGAGGAGAATGGTGATAGAGGTAGTATTCATTATCGAAATCAAGGCCAAGTGCGAAATCAATACCTAGATTTAGAAGACGATCGTCGATGGGAGTCAGGGATGAAAACAGAGATTCCAGAATTTCAAAGGGGGAATGATAGCGGAAGAGTTTCTGAATTGTTATCAAATGTTGAAGAAATTTTTGACTTCAAGGAAGTACCCGAGCATCGTAGATTAAGTTGATTGCTACATGATTGAGGGGGAAGAGCTATGGCAAGGTGGCAACAAACTAAACTTACATGGAAAAGAATGGGAAAGTCGAAGATTGTTTCATGAGAAAAGATGAAGAAGTTGATGAAGGCTACTTTCTTGCCTTATAATTTTCTGTCTCTTATGTATCAACGCTTACAGAATTTGAGACAAGGGACAAAGTCGGTGAAGGATTATGCAGATGAATTTTATCAACTAACTGCTAGAAATGATATCATGGAAACAGAGGAACAGTTGACATCAAGATTTGTTGGAGGATTGAGAATGCAAATTCAGGACATGGTAAATATGTTTGATCCAAGATCCGTTGCTGAAGCACCCCAGAAGACTCTAGCTTGGGAGAAGCAAGGTAGAAGAGGAGGTGGTGCGCTTACAAGTTCGACCAATCAGGTGAAAGGGGCTAGTAGAAATACTAATGTTTCCGAGGCGGTTAGTAAACCGGTTGTCAATGAAGTTGCTAAGACCAAGGTCAATAACAATTTCAAGTGTTATAACTGTCAGGAGTTTGGTCATAAGAGCAATGAATGCCCGAGGCCTAAGAAGCGAGCGATGGTTGCTGAGGTTGAGGTTGAGGATGCATAAATAGAATGTTCCAATTCACCACAAGTTGAGGAGGAAGAAGAATTATTGACGGGAGACGAAGGATATTCTTTAATGATGAGGAGATCTTGCCTGACGCCAAAGCAGGAAGAGGAGACTAACTGGTTGAGGAGTAATATTTTTCAGTCGACGTGCACTATTTTGAGAAAGGTTTGTAAGTTTGTTATCGATGCAGGAATTTTTGATAACATCATCTATACAGAAGCTGTAAAGAAGTTGGCGTTAAAGACAGAGAAGCATCCCAAACCCTACAAATTAGCTTGGTTGAGGAAAGGTGGGGAAGTGAAGGTTAGTTGAAGAGCTTGTGTAACTTTTTCCATCAAAAATAAGTATAAGGATGAAATTTGGAGTGACGTGGTAGATACGGATGTATGTCATTTGTTGTTGGGAAGACCGTGGCAATTCGATAGAGCCGTGCAACGCGATGGTAGGACTAACTGCTATAGTTTCATGTTCAATGGCACTAGAATCACTTTAGTTCCTAAAAAGCGACAACAAAGTGAAAGCAAGTTGGAGGAAATCAAGGAACTAAAGACTCTGTTATCTTTGAAGGAGTTTGTCAAAAAAGTAGAGGATGGGCCTGAAGTATTTCTGTTGATTGGACGTGAAAGTAGTGAAATGGTTGAAATTCCTGAGGAAGTTAAGCCAGTGTCGAAGGTATTTGAAGATGTATTTCCTGAAGAATTACCAAAAGAGTTACCACCATTGAGAGACATACAACATCAGATTGATCTTGTTCCGGAAGCTGTGTTATACCACATTGATCACATTATAGAATGAGTCCAAAGGAGCACGAAGAGTTGAGAAGGAAGGTGGAGGAGTTACTTGAACAAGGGCGCGTACAAGAATGTTTAAGTCCTTGTGCAGTACCAGCTTTGTTCGTGCCAAAGAAAGATGGTTCGTGGAGGATGTGTACAGATAGTCGGGCACTCAACAAAATAGTTGTCAGATACAGATTTCCTATGCCAAGGCTTGATGATCTATTGGATCAGCTCATTGGGTCTATAATCTTTTCGAAGATTGATCTTAAGAGTGGATATCATGAGATTCACAAAAGACCAGGTGATGAATGGAAGACCGCATTCAAGACACGGGAAGGGTTGTATGAATGGCTAGTCATGCCATTTGGTCTTTAGAATGCACCTAGTACTTTTATGCGAGTGATGAATTAGATCTTTCGACCGTTTATTGGAAAGTTCGTGGTGGTATACTTTGATGATATATTGATATATAGTGCAAGCATAGAGGAGCATATTCAACACTTGTGGAAGGTGTTAATTATTCTTCATCAAGAACAATTCTATGCAGCGATGAAGAAATGCATGTTCATAACGCCAAGTGTTTTATTTTTGGGATATGTCGTGCCCAAGGAAGGGATACATGTGGACCAGAGTAAAGTAGTCGCAATCTGAAATTGGCCACAGCCCAAAACTATAACGGAAGTTAGAAGTTTTCATGGGTTAGCTTCATTTTATCGAAGATTTATACCACACTTCAGCAGTGTGATGGCTCCTGTTATTGATTGTTTGAAGGGAAAATAGTTTTCATGGACGGAAGAGGCAGGATCTGCTTTTGAACAGATCAAGGAACTTTTAACGTCAGCACCAATTTTTGTATTGCCAAATTTTCAATTGTTATTTGAGTTACATACAGATGCATCTAAAGTTGGAATTATAGGAGTGTTGAGTCAGAGGGGACATCCAATTGCCTATTTCAGTGAGAAGCTTTCTGGAGCAAAGATGAGATACAATACTTATGATGTGGAGTTTTATGCTATTGTGCAAGCTGTGAAGTATTTGAGACATTACTTGTTCCATAAAGATTTTTTTTTATATACGGACCATGAAGCATTGAAGCATTTACAAGGACAGGATACGATTGCAGCCAGGCATGCTTCATGGTCCGCATACTTGCAACAGTTTACATTTGTTGTAAAGCATAAGTCTGGAGTTACAAATCGTGTGGCAGACGCATTGAGTAGAAGAAATCATTTGTTGACTACGATGAGAGTTGAAGCGACGTGATTTGATGTATTTCGAGAATTGTTTGTTGAGGATCCTTACTTTGCTAAGATTGTAGATGAAGTCGAGAAAGGGAAGACGAATGAGTATGTGGTGGTAGATGGTTTTCTATTCAACGGAAATCGGTTGTGTATCCCAGAGTGCAGTTTGCGAATGAAGATTGTGAAGGAATTGCATGAAGAAGGTCATGTGGGAAGAGATCGTATCTTGCAGTTGATTTCTCAATCATATTTTTAGCCTTTCATTAGGAAAGAAGTTGAAAGATTTGTGCAGAGATGTCACATATGTCAAGTTTCCCAAGGGACAGCTATGAATGCAGGATTGTATATGCCATTACCCGTGCCTACTAGACCATGGGTTGATGTTAGCATGGATTTTGTTTTGGGTTTGCCAAGAACTCAACGAGGGAATGATTCTATATATGTTGTGGTGGATAGATTTTTGAAGATGGCACATTTCATAGCTTGTAAAAAGACCGCCGATGCAGTCCGTGTTGCTCAATTGTTCTTTAAAGAGGTTTATCGACTACATGGGCTACCTGAGACCATTGTTTCTGACCGAGATACTCGATTTCTAAGTCATTTATGGTTGAGTCTGTGGAAGATGGTTGGGACTAAGCTGAATTTTAGTAGCGCCTATCATCCACAAACGGATGGGCAAATGGAAGTGGTGAACAGATCTTTGGGAAACTTGTTGAGATGTCTTGTGAAGGATAATTTGAAAAGCTGGGATGTGAAATTGTGTCAGGCAGAATTCGCACATAATCATGTGTTAATCGAAGTACTGGATTCAGTCCATTTCAAGTAGTATATTCAGCAATTCCGAAGGGACCGTTGGATTTGTCGACAGTTCCATGACAGAAAGGGGTTGTTAAGCGAGCTTGTGATTTCGTGAATGAGTTGCGGGAATGTCACAGGATTGTTCATCAACGATTGCTTAAGTCAAATGAGAAGTATAAGCAACTGGCAGATAAGAAACGAAGGAGTGTGGACTTCAAAGAGGGTGATTTTGTTTACGCAGTATTGACGAAAGATCGTTTTCCAGGTGGAACTTAAAACAAATTGAAAGCTCGAAAGATTGGTCCAGTAGAAATCTTGAAGAAGGTCAATGATAATTCTTATCGGTTAAGAGTGCCGGATCATATCCATACTGTCGACGTTTTCAACGTCAAACATTTGATTCCGTATCATGAAGATAAGCGTGTCGAAGAAGAGGAAAGTGTGAATTCGGGGTCAAATTCTTTAAACCAGGGGAGGATGTTGCAGCGCACTATGATTGTGTTAGGTCGTTTGGCTTGAGTCGTTCTCGACCTAGGCTTAGCGAGCTATGGAATAGCAAGTTAAGAGAGAAGGGAGATGCAACGCTACATGCCAGCAACCTATGCTTTGAGTCGCGTGATGTGCACGTAAATGTGCATATTTTTACCACCATATTTAATCTATTTAAATTGAATAAATGATCATATTGGGTATTTTAACTTGTTTTAACCAAAATTCAAATTATTTGAAATTGTCGCATATTCATCTTCATCCAGGGGCAAAACAGTCATTTAAGTGCGTATATTTCTTTGAGAAAAATTGATTGGAAATTTTTATATATTTTTGTAGGAAAATGGTCTCAAATAGGAGTGGTTTCATGAAGGAATATGCATGCACAAAGAATATAAAGGAATGAAGATGGAAATAATTCAAAGTGAAGATCATGGAGGACCCCACCTACCCACCTACCTTAATGTACAAATTAAAGACTAATGCACATGCTTATGGAGCTAATGGTTTCATGCACATTTAATGGGGGATTAAGACATGTTAATGTTTACTTGGCCTCCACACTTCCTAAGGGGCATTTTGGGTACTCCCCAAAAATATGCATTAGGGTTTCTAACTTGTATAAATACCCCTTATGTTTCATATAGCCATCTCCCTTTTTAGTTAGTTAGTTTTAGTTTAGAAAATAAATCAAATCTCCCTTTCTTTCCATGGCTACTTAGCCATTTCTTCTCTTATGTAATTCTTTTCTTTTATGCAATGTTAATTATTGTTTCTTTTTAATTACACGTTCATTTCCTTTTATGCAAGTAGTGTAGATTTTCCTTTATGCAATTAGAATACTTTTCCATTTCACTTTGCTCTCTTTTCCTTTTCTTTTTCTCTCATGTTGCAAGCTACATTTTTTCATATGATAACAAATATGAGATGCTAAACCCCTTCAATTTAGGGGTAATGAAGCTCTCTAATCATGTAGCTTCAACTTAATTTGATGTTTATGCTCTCTTTTTATGCTTAATGAGAATGAATGAAGTGGTTTAATGATGTTTTTTAGCTTTGAATTTGATAGTCTATGTTGTTTATAACAAATAGGCTATGCTTAAACAAACAAAAAACAAATTGCCTCTTCATCTACATATGATTATGGCAAAGAAGCGATTGTTGAAATTAAAATTTGATGGCTTATATTTCTAATTAATGGTTAATAGGCCATGCTTAAAATAAACTTTGCTTTCAACTTTGTTGTCATATTTTATGAGATTTAAAAGTGTATTAGTGGTTGTGTTATAGTTTGATGGTTTATATTGAGCTAATTAATAGCACAAATATACCATACTTATGATAAGTACATCAACTAATTCACTAATGACAAGAAAAGAGAGATCATAACTTCATTTTGTTGATTTACGTGATCTAGAGAGTGGAAATTGCCTCTAAATTGTCTTAACACTCTCATATTTTTATCTATTTTCTTTTGTCATTTTTCTTTTTTCTTTTAGTTAATCACTCTTCCAACTTTGGTTAATTTGATTGAGTAGAATTTTAAAATCATCAATTCCCTGCGGATCGACCCTTATTCGCCGCGTGCTACATTCGTACACCGTGCGCTTGCGGTTATTTTTATTTCAAAATTCGTTCGACGGTTTTCTAAACCGATAGAATTTCCGTCGACGAACAAGTTTTTGGCGCCGTTGCCGGGGAATTTTTTGATTTTGATTTTCTGTTCTTCGAATTATTTTTGTTTGATTTTTGTATGTTTGTTTTGTGTGCGTTGCATTTCAAAAAAAAATATTGTGTGTTTGTTGTTTGATCTTTGTTTTCATTTTGTTGTGTGTTTGATTTTCTTGTTTGTTTTTGCATTTGTTTGTGTGATTGCTTGTTTTCTTTTTGTTTCCATTGCATCTCCATATTTAAAAAAAAATTACAATCTCATTTGAAAAAGAAAAAAATATTGCATTTCAATTTTCATTTACATTCTTTGCATTTCCAATTTTTTCATATACATTGCTTTTTTTACCAAATATATATATATATATATATATATATATATATATATATATATATCAGTCACTGCGCATTTTCACTATGCACAGCCCTGCCTCTTCCCTCTGTCTACTATTGCTTGCTTTCCGGTTCACCGGATTTACATGAACTTTCACTTCGATCAGTTATCACATACTCACTAACCAAAACCCCTATTGCCACACACTTACAAACTCCCAGTTCATCACCATCCTACAATCTACCATTACAATCCCTTTCAACAACCACTACACTATAACATATTCACAGTCACCTGTCATTACAACCTGCTCCTCACCACAGTACAACCATTTTCCACCATCATACACTTCTGCAACCTTGCACTTGCCTCCTCATCTAAACTACAACTCAAACCCTCTACCCACCGATCACCACAACCATCACTTCTGTCAAAAAATTCCAATTTACTTCAGTGCTCCACCACAAAACTGTAACTCAACTGTCACTGCCCTCTGTTACTTCTGTTACATTCACTTCTGCCATTCCCTTTCAAACCACTGCATAAGTTCAACTCCACTACACATAACACTCATACCATTCAAACACTCCATACCTCAAGTGTACATACTGCCTTCTACTGCATACAACTGTTTCTCCTTCATCTGCACTGCTCACAACTCTGATTCTTATTACATCATCTACCCACGACATCAAACACTTCAGCAACCAAAAAAAAGGGGTAGAATTGTGCAACACCATAGTGCACAGACCGCACTTCTACTCCTCCAATATACAACAGTGCCTAGAAACCACTACAGCCACCCCTTCATAACCCTCTACAACATTCAACTGTCGACTTGCAAGCTTACATTCTACTTCACCTCCACTAGCCACTATATCTATCTCACCCTTCATTCACCACATAACCAATACTTCATCCACTTCAAAAAACTGCAACCACAAGCATATGCGCCACAAGCATTGCAAACTGCTTGCCTCACCACTGTCTCTGCCAATACATCAACCTCTGCCATCTCCTTTGACCTCACCGTGAACTACCGCAACCATTCCCTTCCTTCGACCTCACCACGTAGAAGCCAAAGCAAACCACCAACCTTCAGCCAATCACCGAAGCAACCCCCATCAATCAACAATCAATCGAAATCGCGAAGACCATCTACCAATCCTCAAATCGAACCACAGCGATCCTCACCACAACCAGAAATCACAGTTCGCATCACCTCCTTGAACCGCGAGCACGCAACGCAATCGCCTCCATCTTCTAACCTGAACCACTGTCATCACCAAAACACTCCAATTCGAACTCACTCGACCAAGATGACGTGCCTGAAGTGAACAAACTCATCCACACGCGACCACTTCGTCCCACCGCAGTGAATCGAACAGCCGCGAACCAATTCACGCGAACCCACCCTAATTCGCTAAATCGAACATCGCCAACATTCGCCTCTTTCTTTGGAGTTCGATTTCATTTTATTTTTTACAGAAGTAGATTTGGATCTTGCATCTTCGTTTGATTAAAAATAAAAGACAGTATTTTTGTGGGCTTGTGAACGTTTCTATTGGGCCGGTTATTAGGGCTTGTGGCTTGAGGCTGAGAATATAGTTTTTTTTTCTTTTGCTTGGCTTTGTGATTAATTTGTTTGTGTTACTTTTTTTTTAGTCAATCCTTAATAACAAAAAAGGTAGCTCACTTTGTTTTTAGTTTTGCTTTGATATTAATTTTTTTTTTTCAAGTAAAAGCCTACTTTTAAGTTTCCTTTCAAAAAAAAATCTAAAAAAAAAAAATATTGTATATATCTTAGTTTTTAATTTTCAGGTTGCCAAAGCAGGAAATAAAGGAAGAATAGCTTGCTGAAAATTGCTTCCTTAGCTAGCCAAAATAAATTGCTCTGCTTGCTAAAAGATTCTGCTTTCGTTTCTAGTTTTATTTGAATTGAATTGTTGGTTGCTTGCAATTGCATTTTAAAAAAAAAAATTCATTCGTAGTTGCATTGTTAATACACGTTTTATTTCAGCTTTGCATTTCATCTTAGAATTTGATTAATAATAACTCACTTAATTGTATATTGACAGTTGTCTTCTTTGGACAATTTAATTTCTTGGTGTCTAGGCTACGACAGAGTAATAACCATTTATAAATATTACGGTGATTCGTAAATATTATAGTGGTTGTTCCTCTGAAGGTACTTAAACCTTCGGCTGCATTGCTACGGTGATTCGTGGTGCAAATCCTGCCCGTTACCTGGCTGAGAAATATTTTTGTTGATTTAAGACAGTTTGTGATTATACAATTTTGGGTTAACTAAGGATAAATCATTTGTAATTAAATCTTGCATTCATTTAGTTGCATTAGTTCATGCATATTTAAGAAAAAAAACAAAATAAAAATTTCAAAAATCCAAAACTAAAAAGAAAATTGTAAATATTCCTTTGATTTTCCTTTGAAATTTTTAAATCATTTTCTTTGAAATTTCAAAAAAAAATCCCAAAAAAATTTAGAAAAACCAAAATTCAAAAAAAAATTAAAAATTAAAAACAAAACAAAAATCGATTTCCCTTCTCAAAAATAAATTTTCTTTGTAAATATTTTTCGTTTATAAAAAAAACCACAAAAAAAAACATTCTTGAAAATGTCAGAATTTCCATATTCACTTGAATTTTACAATAGTTGTGAAAATCAATATAATCCATATGATTTCAGTCCAAATTCGTATGGATATTTTAACAACAACTATTGTGTAAATAATTCAAATTTCGAACAACAAAATTTTCAAAACGATGACCATCCTTCGACTCTTGAAAATAGCATTGAAATGATTTCATCTTTACTTGAACTTTCTACATGACAAAATCAAGAGATAAATGATTTATGTAATTCCTATTTTGTGTAATAACTCGAGTCAAGGATTTCAAAATTTGAATTCAATTCAAAATTCAAACGATTACGATTATAACCCATGCCAATTTAATTTCGAACTCCAAAATAAATTTCAAACTCAACATGAAAATGGGAACAACTTTTCAAACGAATTGGGCAATGGGAATAATCTTAACCATGTTACGAGTGAAAATTTTTGTTCTCAACAAATCCAAATCGAAAATTCTCAATTTAATAACTAAAAATTGGATTTTGTTGAACAAATGAATGAAATTTACGATGATCACACGGATTTGTTGTTTGAAACTTATATGAAACATCGTGAAAAACAAAATCAAATTTCAACATGTGATGAGTCAAGTAATAATCCACCTTTTACCCAAATCGACGATTTTCGAGTAACAACTTTTGAATTTGATAATGATGATCTTAATCAAGTTGTTGAAAATACGGTAATTGAGTTGGATTTCAATTCTTTTGAGGATGCGAAACTCGATTTAAACTTCGATCTTCCTTTTTCTGAAAATTTGAATACGACAACTTTGAAACTCGATTTACATGATGAACTTGTTGATAATCCAACAAAGGAAGTCGAATTTTTCGAACATGAGTTTTATGGACATTTTGAAAATGAGTTGCTAAGTTCTGAAGGGGACGATTTGAATCACCATTTCGATTTTGAAATCAATGATAAACTTGAATTTGGTGAAAATAAATTTCGAGCAATTGTTTTATCAACCTGGAAAATCATTGAAAATAAAACAACTCATTCAATTTTCGATAAAACGAAATTCGTTTTTCTAAATCGACAATCAACTTCAAATTCTTTTACGATTTGGTTTTCGTGCTTAAGCCATATCTCACACATTTGACGAGACAAATGAATTGATCTTCGGAAGACCGTTTCATTTACTTTTTGACTATATACTTTCTCATCTCTTGTAAATAGTAATCTTTCATGTAAATATAGGATTTTTATTTTATTTTTCTCCTTCCATTTAGGTTGACTATGGGGACACAGTCAAAATCAATTGTGCGGGGGACTCATCTTCATTTTTTTTCATGGTTTATTTTTGCTTTAAAATTAAAAAAAAAAAATTAAAAAATCCCAAAAACAAATTTTCTTTTGATTTATTTTTAAAAGAAACACTATAAGATAAATATATGGCTTTGGTTTATTAAATTGAAATTTTTAAAAAACTTATCTGTCTTAACAAAAATAAAAATGAAGTTTGATTACAGATAATAATGGTTTAACTAGTATATAGGAAGACTCATACGTGTTAATTATGAAGTACATCCTAATTGAAAATCTTTGTTTTAAAAAGTGGTTGATTTAAAGTAAAGGATATAACATTTTTTTTTGCCTTCCAAGTTAAATGGTGCTAAGATGATTTTGCAAAACTCTCTCTCTCTTAAAAAAAATATAAAAATAAAAAATAATAACATCCAAATATTCACTCTCATTTAAAAGTCCTCACGGTTATACATGGGTGAATTACTTGGAATTTTTGATTATGTGCTTTCATACTCATTTAAAAGTCCTCACGGTTATGCATGTATGGAACACATGTAAAAAAAAATTAATAAAAACCACCTACGGTCGATAGGTGTATGCACGAAAGTGTGTGCACTCGCCATGCTCTGTACTTCCCTCACATAAGCCGAAAGGCAGTGCATGGGTGGTATATCTGGCCTCAGTTTACCTGAGCTAGGTGTGTAATTTTTCTTGCAAATAATGAGAGAGCAAGCAATTAAAATCATAGCACTATTTTTACTTAGTTGATTTGATTTGTTATTGAAAAAAAAATGAAAATACCACTTTGATAAACTTTGATAATCAACTAAGGATCCATGTTATAATTACATTTTGTTATCAACCGATACAACAAGTTAAACTATTGTTTATTTGTTATGATAACTTGATTTTTGTTGGAAATTTACAAGTAGATGACTTAAATTTTCAAGATAATGACCAAAACCAATATTTAACTTATTTGTCATGATTTAAAAATAAATCATTAATTTTGTAAATATTTCAAGAACTTACATTCATCTCTTTGTAAATAAATCTTGCATTTTGTAAAATCCTGCATTTGGATTTTTTGGGTAGTATCCGCTGAAAACCCTCACGAGACAACACTCGTCCTACTGGGGACATCCAGAGGCTTAACGGCTTGTTGCATACGCTCAATGCAATCGTGCTTCCTACGAAAACGGATTTATCTTAGTTTTAGTTTATTCGAGGATGAATAAAAAGATAAATGTGGGGGTATTTGATGTGCACGTAAATGTGCATATTTTTACCACCATATTTAATCTATTTAAATTGAATAAATGATCATATTGGGTATTTTAACTTGTTTTAACCAAAATTCAAATTATTTGTAATTGCCGCATATTCATCTTCATCCAGGGGCAAAACAGTCATTTAAGTGCGTATATTTCTTAGAGAAAAATTGATTGGAAATTTATATATATTTTTGTAGGAAAATGGTCTCAAATAGGAGTGGTTTCATGAAGGAATATGCATGCACAGAGAATATAAAGGAATGAAGATGGAAATAATTCAAAGTGAAGATCATGGAGGACCCCACCTACCGACCTACCTTAATGTACAAATTAAAGGCTAATGCACATGCTTATGGAGCTAATGGTTTCATGTACATTTAATGGGGGATTAAGACATGTTAATGTTTACTTGGCCTCCACACTTCCTAAGGGGCATTTTGGGTACTCCCCAAAAATATGCATTAGGGTTTCTAACTTGTATAAATACCCCTTATGTTTCATATAGCCATCTCCTTTTCTAGTTAGTTAGTTTTAGTTTAGAAAATAAATCAAATCTCTCTTTCTTTCCATGGCTACTTAGCCATTTCTTCTCTTATGTAATTCTTTTCTTTTATGCAATGTTAATTATTGTTTCTTTTTAATTACACGTTCATTTCCTTTTATGCAAGTAGTGTAGATTTTCCTTTATGCAATTAGAATAGTTTTCCATTTCACTTTGCTCTCTTTTCCTTTTCTTTTTCTCTCATGTTGCAAGCTACATTTGTTCATATGATAACAAATATGAGAGGCTAAACCCCTTCAATTTAGGGGTAATGAAGCTTTCTAATCACGTAGCTTCAACTTAATTTGATGTTTATGCTCTCTTTTTATGCTTAATGAGAATGAATGAAGTGGTTTAATAATGTTGTTTAGCTTTGAATTTGATAGTCTATGTTGTTTATAACAAATAGGCTATGCTTAAACAAACAAAACACAAATTGCCTCTTCATCTACATATGATTATGGCAAAGAAGCGATTATTGAAATTAAAATTTGATGGCTTATATTTCTAATTAATGGTTAATAGGCCATGCTTAAAATAAATTTTGCTTTCAACTTTGTCGTCATATTTTATGAGATTTAAAAGTGTATTAGTGGTTGTGTTATAGTTTGATGGTTTATATTGAGCTAGTTAATAGCACAAATATACCATACTTATGATAAGTACATCAACTAATTAACTAATGACAAGAAAAGAGAGATCATAACTTCATGTTGTTGATTTATGTGATCTAGAGAGTGGAAATTGCCTCTAAATTGTCTTAACACTCTCATATTTTTATCTATTTTCTTTTGTCGTTTTTCTTCTTTTTTTAGTTAATCACTCTTCCAACTTTGGTTAATTTGATTGAGTAGAATTTTAAAATCATTAATTCCCTGCGGATCGACCAGTATTCGCCGCGTGCTACATTCGTACACCGTGCGCTTGCGGTTATTTTTATTTCAAAATTCGTTCGACGGTTTTCTAAACCGATAGAATTTCCGTCGACGAACATCGCGCAACGAGTTACGACCTAACGAGCTAACTCTAGCAAGTATGCCGCGCAGCAACGTAAAAGGATGAAACTCAGTGACCTAACGAGTTGAGTCTTAAGTCGCGTGAAGGGGTTAGGTCGCTTAGGTCTTATGTCGCTCAGTTTTCTTAGGTCGTTACATTCCTTATGTCGCATGAAGTTATGTCGCGTAATTTTGTAACATGTTACTGTATCCTTATGTCGTTGAAGCTTATGTCATAGATCGTATCATGTTAAGTCGCACTGTTGTGATGTTGTTACTTTCTTATGTCGTTGATGTAAGTCTCCTGTGATGTTAAGTCGCGGGTCATTGAGTCGTGGGTCGTTTGTAATGTTATGTCGCAGGTCTATGTGTTGTAACCTGTATCTGTTAAGCCGTGTATATGTTAGCTCATTTGTAGAATGTGTAAGTCGTTTGTGTGTGTGTTGTAAACTCCTATAAATAGGGGTGTGTGTCATTTGTAAAAGTTGTTGATTTTTGAATAAACTTTTGAGTGCTTTGTCCCTCTTTCAAAATTGGAAGTTGAGTGTGAGCTCCTTTCTCCATCTTCGGTTACTCGAGTGCGCTCGAATCAACGAATTTGAAGCCGATTCACGGAATCTCGTGCCCGAGATCAACGTCGAAGAATCGTAAATCTTCTAACAAGGCATCGTGCGCGATCAACGTGTTGAAGATAGCTAGAATCCGGTATCACGAGAGAACAACGGATTTGGGCATTTGGTATTATCAATTCATCAATTTATCGTTTCGCCGTTTCGTCGTTTGTTCGTTGTGCATCATTTGGTGACAACTTGTAATCACCGCGGCATCACATTCCCATGTGACAATAGGAAGTTCCTTAGCCTGACCATTTGTTGGAAATCCAATCAAACAATACGAGCCCTTTACGATTGCAATTGTATAACCTGCAACCTCAGGTGGTAGCTATAGTTGGCATAATATAATGGTACCTATGCTGGTTAAGATTAATATTGTACTTTCAAAATGTTTTTCGACTATGCACTAATTATAATATCAAAGGGATTTTGCGTAGTAAGCATTTTTGACTATCATAAGGAGAAATCTCCCCCAAGTGCGCGGTTGCATGGTGGGTGCACCGGGAGGCCTTATGGTAGTTTCGTTTTCTAAAAAGCATTGCGGATTTCAATGTTTTCAAAAACCTTTTGTTGTTTGTTTTAAAGATAAACTATTTTTGTTTGCTCATACCAGTCCCATGACTGACCTGGAGTTCATTATTCCCTTCCTAAACTCTGGGTGGCCAGAATTTTCCACACGGGCAGTCTAGAGTTTGATTTTTCAGATAATTAAATAAATAGGTGTAGATTTGATAGCTTTCGAAGTCTTTAGTTTGGTAGAATTTGGAGTTCTTCTTCAGCTTTGGAAGTTTTGAAATTTTGGTTTGCCAATCGTGTTTGGGATGGAGTTTGTTTCACTTCAGCATTTATGATGATGGTTTAGGGTTTTGATTTGGAGCTTGGAGTCTTTGGAGTTGGGTTTGGAGTTGCATTATTGGATTCTTTTGAAGACTTTATTCATGTTGTCGATATTCTACTGTGGTGTTGTGTTATATTATCCTCTGATGGTGTTGGGTTGTTGTATCAAGATGTATATCACATTGTATCTATATTATGTATATCAATGCAATTATCTTTTGTTTCCGTTGTGTTGTTTTTTTCATCTAATGTAGTTGCAAGCTCCGGCGATACGGATACGAAGTTTTTTGTCGGACATCGAGTTCGGGTCGTCACAAGTGGCATCAGAGCTAAAGGTTGAGTAAGAACTTTAGCTACGGAGTGTAACACATTAGATGGCTCATTAGAGATAGGGTGAAGTATACCCTAGAATGAGTACAACCAGTGAAACCGAAAACCCAAATATCTCATTCTATTTTCTTTAACTGTTGTTATTCCCCAAGGTATCTCGTCTGAATGCCTAAATCGGTTTTCTTACTATTTACAGATAGTATGTGACGCCCCACCTCTATACCCACGCTAGCCAAGGACACTATGGTTTAATGCCGTCAACTAGCACGGAGAATAAGGCTGTTGAGGAGCGACTATCTGTATAATTGCTTTGTGCGAGTACCGATATGCTAGATAAAAATATAACTTTTCATCTCAAGAGGAAATCCGGCATACCGACACAAACTCAAAGATTCTACACAGTGGCTATAATATCTTCGGAAAAAAATATAGAAATAAACATAACACAAATCAGTCACAGATAATTCATATCACAAAGGCGGAAACAGATATGAATATTACACATAAAACTGTATATCAGAGTAGTGGTCTATCAAGATCCACAATAACACAATAGAATAAGTATAAAAGCTACACGGATATATGTATACATCAAGGAGTCTATATCTGAAATGTATACAACAAAAATTACTAATCTAAAGTAGTTAGACAAAAGTCAGATTATGATCCGATAAGGAGTCAAGCCGAAGCACCTGAAACATCTCGGTCTAACCCGAGTATTATTTAAGAAGAAAATAATAAACGGATCAGTCTAGTTATAAATATCAGATGAAATGATATAGAATAAGAGATATAACCATAATGCCATACTGTGACAAGTATGTAATTGAAAAATCAATAAGAGATTAGTCAATATCACAAGAATCTTCTCAAAGATAAAAATAAATGTCGTACTCTTTAATTCATTCACCCAACCATAAATATTGACACTTATATCAATGCCAATTACAAAAGTTAATGACAAAAATTCAACAATGCACAAATATTGATAAAACTTACCAATGTAAATCACGAAAATTGGTGGAACAAAAACTATAGAAATCAATAATTAGAAATCCAGAAATCACAAGAGAAGGATGACCAATCCCAAACGAAACGCTATTCCATAAACCGAACATCGACGCACCTAAATAGACGCGCCCCAAGCACAGTCAAACATCGACGCACCTAGATAGATACGCCCCATGTAGTGGCTAACATCGATGCATCTCGAAAGATACACCCCATGCAAAGTCGAACATCGATGCCCCTAGATAGATACGCCCCATGCATAGACGAACATTGACGCACCTGCATAGGTACGACCCATGCATACACAAACATTGACGCACCTAAATAGGTACAACCCATGCATAAATAAACATTAACGCACCTAAATAGGTACGACCCATGCATAAATAAACATTGACGCGCCTAAATAGGTACGACCCATGCATAAATAAACATTGACGCGCCTAAATAGGTACGACCCATGCATAAATAAACATTGACGCACCTAAATAGGTACGACCCATGCATAAATAAACATTGACGCACCTAAATAGGTACGACCCATGCATAAATAAACATTGACGCACCTAAATAGGTACGACCCATGCATAAATAAATATTGACGCACCTAAATAGGTACGTCCCAATGTGAACAAAGAGACATCGCATATCGCTAGTCTAAACCATAAAAAGATCATCATCGATCATCAAGAAGTGTCAATTACAGTAAGTTAGTAAATATATGAGCTTAGCTTCATGTCCCATAACCACTAGCTTAACTTAAATATTTACGAGCAAATTGTAGATCTCCACTAGAAAATTGTCACGATAGATTCAATCGAACAAGTCCAAGAATTAACCAACGAAGTAAACGCAAGCGTTTCATACCATTTGTTTTACTAAGTTGTTTAATTAGATTTCTCGTACGAGCGAGGTAAAGGTTTGTATATGCTAGTAGATTAGAAAACGGTTTGAGAAAACGAGCTTTGTAATAAAATAGTGTTGAAATCATTTTGAAGAAAGAGTTTTGATATTTACTACTAGTATTGAAAATCTTTATATTTTGAAGTGACAAATCACAAAAATGATTGTAGGAACAATCAATCACTAAAATTCACATTCGAAGACGTGAATAAAAATCCAAAGAAATTGGTACTGACTCCATCAAAGTGGAAATACCCAACAATTCCAAAAATAGAAGCTATCAAAGTCGACAAAGGTGATAACAACTAATCGGAGAAGAAAAATTGATTAAAGATTGGAAAAACAAAGCAAAATGAGCATAAATAGGCAAAATAGGGAAAAAGGAGCAGGTCGATCGATTGAACTCTCTGAGTCGGTCGATTGAAAATAGTCCAGAAAGATTTCGGGCTCCAGCTCGGTCGACCGACTCAGAGAGTTCGGTCGACCGAACCCCAATTCCTGCATTTTCTACCCTATTAATTGAAGTGCAAATTCTCTCAATTCGCAACCGATCGAGCACGGACACTAGGAGATTACGCCCATCGGCTACCCGGTCCTATTGGCTCCTCGATGCATCACCAAAAACATGTTTAAACATCAAAGTTAGGATTTTAAAGATTTGAACCCAAAACACCAAAAATTGGGATATTCACTAATTCAACCCAAACCAAAAGCAAGTTCACGTGAATAAGTGTTAGGAATTCATACCCAACAATCAAAGATAGTTATAGATAAAGATGTGGGATAAAAATCTCACATTTTCACAAAAATAATGAAGGAGAAGCTTTTTAAAACAAGGCAAGATCAATTCCTCTTCAACAACAACCCAAGAAGCTTGAATCTAAGCTTAAAAGATAAACATTTCCTAAGTTAGGTTTAGGAATTTTTGAAATTGAAAGGAGAATGAGTTGGAGAAGAAGAAGGAGATGCTTACCAATAGCTTCTTCTTGAATTTGGAGATAGAACTTGGATCTGCAAAGATAATTAGGGCTTGGAGTTTTAATTTCTCATTCCTCTCTCCGTTGTTGCTAAAGCTTGAGTATTAGGAATTAGAAATGAAGTAATGAAGAGGAGAGGGGTGAAGCTTGGGTCTAATGGGCTGAAACTAAACCAAAGCCCTAAGTGAAAAAGATAGAAAAATTCCACTAACTCCAAACATATCAAAGTTTATACTCAAAAAGACCGCAAATGTCATTTTGAACTCAATGGGGGTGGTCTCGAGTCCAAATTCGACCGTTTGCAAAAAGTACCTTTTCGGACTAAAATCCGACGAACGATGTTTATATTTAAATAGAATATTAAAATATTAAATCGATAAATATGCGGGTTGTTACAGACTCCCCTCCTTAAAGAAATTGCGTCTTTGCAATTCTTAAGAAGAAAATAAAGAGTAACAACCGTAAAAGCATATCAACACAAAAGAAAATTTTGAAATAAGAAGTTCACCATAAAGAGCACGAAAAAGTTAGCTCGAATGTGTTCGCTCGATGAATTCTCTGGATTCACAAGAGAAATCCCTAGGATTTGAGAACCATTGGACTTTCACAAAAAGAACATCTTTATTTTGAAGGCGCTCAACCCCCGAAGAAATGATACGAAGAGAATGTTGCTCAAAAGTCAAATCTGATGAAACTTCAATCCCTACTATAACACCATGCTTAAGAATAAAAATAGGAAACCTAAAAGCATTCCCATAGTCAAAAGACATGGAAAACGTCAAGAATAGCAGAAAATTAAGCTGGGCAACGGCGTAGTACAAAAACGGTACGTCCAATGAACCGAATACCATAAAAGAACGCTGGATGCTAGTCCATAAAAGGAATGAGATAAAGCTCAATAAAACAAAGTATATCAAAACGTCTGATGAACTTGATAAAAAGATAATTCCATTCAAACAACATCAAAGAATCAACCACTTGTTGCCTACGACTAAGCGCATTGGCAACACGATTTGCCATTGGGAATAAAAATAAAATCAAGATCATAAGATGCCAGGAACTCGAGTCAACATGAAGTTCCTTACGAGAAAATAAATATCCAAAGATTTATGATCGACGTGGAGAACAAATTTCTCCCCCAAAAATGATGATGCCAAACTCTAAAAGCGAAAACAATAGCCGCGAGCACTAGATCATGAGTGTCATACCTAGTCTCGATCGGCTCAAATTAGTTAGAAACAAAAGTGATATCACTTTTTCTTTAGCAAGAGAACGGCACCTAAAACAATACAACTAGCATAGGTATAAACAATAAAGTTTTGGTTCCCCTCGAGAATCATAAGAATAAGAGTATCGGAAAAGAGTTCTTTTAAATAATCTTCTTTCCCAAAAAGCTAAAACTTTCAAAATCACAATTATCTTTATGTAGTTATCTTTCTAGCAAAAATTACATTTTTACAAGTCAATACATTGTGTCTAACTGTCTCATCAAAACGTTTAGGAGATTCCTATCGATAATATTGATCAAGCGCATCGGCCAGAATTCTTAAAACACTTAATGGGCAATACAATCACAAAATCATATTCTATATGATAAACATGTTTCTTAAAACTTTTAAGAATAATCTTTGTTCATTTTAAGAACAAAAACCCAGTTATACTTATAAATAAATCTTTATGAAAAAGATTTGTAATTTTTTTTTAATTTCTGTTTTCATCCGAAATCAATAAATACAAGAATGGTCTCACCGAAATATTCATAGAATATTCGATTTATAAAATGGATGAAATAAGTTGGATAAACTGAATGACATCATAAGTCATTTATAAGAATCATAACGAGTGCGGAATGCGGTAAGTGGAATGCTAACTCCCGCAACTCGTAGCCAAATGAAAATCGGTGGCAAGGTCGAACTTGAAAGAACTTAACACCGCTCAAAAGATTGCTTAGGAGATAATCCTAAGACAAGCCCAAATATATCGAAAAATTCTCAAACTACATAAATGAGAGAAATAACACTTTCCTCATCATGAGGGCTTAAAGAATAAAATGATGCCATCCAATTGGAATCAAAATCACAAAGAAAATAGAAGTTTGCTTAACAGATTAAAAATGTCGAGGATGAATAGTCCACTCGGGACATTGGATATGACTTCAAGTAATCAAGCCAATCCTTTGCAAATCTAAGTAAAAATCGGCTCGGAAAGAAAAATCACATAAAATAATTTCGACATCAATAAAAAGCAAATTGAGTGTTGCGGATCCACCAACCGAATTCGCAATCCTCAAAGAAGGCAACAAGCACAAAAATGTTTAAAGAAAAGATCAACAAGTTCTTTTGATATAAAATAGTGAGATGAACTCATAGCAACAAGAACTCGAAAAAGGATAATTACTAAATAAGTGTCATTAAGGATTGAATGAGAAATACCTTGACCAAGAGAAGTGCCACTATGGGCTTGCACTACATTAAGCTTCCCTCCTTCTTATTTTGAAGTATGGGACATGCAGTTATATGGTGACCCAAATTTTTGCAATAACGACAAAAGAGAGGTTCCGGACACTCCCTTGCATAGTGGTTCGTGGAACCACAATTGTAGCATTGACCACGACTAGAGGTAGGTGTCTTTGCTAACGGAGTTTGTTGCTTCCCTTTCTTGTTGGGAGTGGGGCCTTTGAATTTGATAGGCCTCTTCATGATATTGTTGAGGTTCTGTTGGGCACCCATAACTTCAGCATCTCCTTCATTATCGGCCTCTTCAAGTCGAAGAGCGATATCAATAAGCTGATCAAAAGAAACTTCTAGTTTCAGAAGTAAAGGCTTTTTAAGGTTCCTGTTCAACCCGTAGACAAACCTTTGATTTTTCTTCAATGGGGTATTAATATACTCGACCCCATATTTGAAAGAGATTCGAAAGATGCGACGTATTCCACCACAGAAGATTCACCTTGAACAAGGTCAATAAAACGTCGGGCTAAAGTTACTTTTTCATCCTCCGGTGCAAATTTCAATTCGAAACTTTTCCGGAATTGCTCCCAAATAAGATCTACTTCAACGATTTCAGAAACCAAAAGCTCATACCAATCTAATGCTCTTTCTTGGAGCATGCTAGAAGCCACATGGACTCGATGAAGGTCAATAAGATTCATGCGTGTAAAGATGCGATCGCATGAGTTGAGCCAAGCTTGAATTTCTATAACACCGTCGGATCCCCTGAATGGCCTTCCACCCAAATCGGTATAGTCTCTGCACAAGCGTGCAAAACCGGATCTAGGATAAGTAGGCTCTGGGATGGAACCAGCTGCTTGAGCGTTTTTTACTAGATCAAGAAGTTGCTGGGCAGACATGAATACTCCATCCTGGGGAGTAGCACTAGATTGACCGACGCTGGGATGACCAGGTCTAACCATTTTTCTTCTTTAAGAAAGAAAGAAGAAGAAAAGTTATTCTCCAAATAAATATCAAGCAATCTTGATAGATAAAACAAGGAATCATAAAGAAAATAGGATGAATCGGTACGAGGACTCGAATTAAATCCTAAAGCACGACTCCTAAGATAGACTTAGGATGATGATCCTTGTTAAATTATTCTATATTGTTCTGAAGTTTGGCTCTGATACCAAGCTGTGACGCCCCACCTTTATACCCACGCTAGCCAGGGACACTACGGTGTAATGCCGTCAACTAGCATGGAGAATAAGGCTGTTGAGGAGCGACCATTTGTATAATTACTTTGTGCGAGTACCGATATGCCAGATAAAAATATAACTTTTCATCTCAAGAGGAAATCCGGCATACCGAAACAAACTCAAAGCTACTACAGAGTGGCTATAATATCTTCGAAAACAAATATAAAAATAAACATAACACAAATCAGTCACAGATAACTCATATCACAAAGGCGGAAATAGATATGAATATTACACATAAAAGTGTATATCAGAGTAGTGGTCTATCAAGATCCACAATAATACAATAGAATAGGTACAAGAGCTAGATGAATATATGTATACATCAAGGAGTCTATATCTCAAATGTATACAACAAAAACTACTAACTTAAAGTAGTTAGCCAAAAGTCAGATGATGATCCGATAAGGAGTCAAGCCGAAGCACCTAAACATCTAGGTCTGACCCGAGTATTATTTAAGAAGAAAATAATAAACGGATCAGTCTAGTTATAAATATCAGATGAAATGATATAGAATAAGAGATATAACCATAATGCCATACTGTGACAAGTATGTAATTGAAAATCAAAAAGAGATTAATCAATATCATAAGAATCTTCTCAAAGATAAAAAGAAATGTAGTGCTCTTTATTTCATTCACCCAACCATAAATATTGACGCTTATATCAATGCCAATTACAAAAGTTAATGACACACAAATTCACCAATGCATAAATATTGATAAAACTTACCAATGTAAATCACGAAAATTGGTGAAACAAAAACTCTAGAAATCAATATTTAGAAATCCAGAAATCACCAGAAAAGGATGGCCAATCCCAAACGGAATGTTATTCCATAAACCGAACATCAACGCACCTAAATAGACGCGCCCCATTACAGTCAAACATCGACACACCTAGATAGATATGCCCCATGTAGTGTCTAATATCGATGCACCTCGAAAGATACACCCCATGCATAGTCGAACGTCAACGCCCCTAGATAGATACGCCCCATGCATAGACGAACATCGACGCACCTGAATAGGTACGACCCATGCATAAACAAACATTGACGCACCGACCCATGCATAAATAAACATTGACACACCTAAATAGGTACGACCCATGCATAAATAAACGTTGACACACCTAAATAGGTACGACCCATGCATAAGTAAACATTGACGCACCTAAATAGTTACGACCCATGCATAAATAAACATTGGCGCACCTAAATAGGTACGACCCATGCATAAGTAAACATTGATGCACCTAAATAGGAACGACCCATGCAAAAATAAACATTGACGCACCAAAATAGGTATGACCCATGCATAAATAAACATTGACGCACCAAAATAGGTATGACCCATGCATAAATAAACATTGACGCACCTAAATAGGTACGCCCCAATGTGAACAAAGAGACATCGCATATCGCTAGTCAAAACCATAAAATGATCATCATTGATCATCAAGAAGTGTCAATTACAGTAAGCTAGTAAATATATGAGCTTAGCTTCATGTCCCATAACCACTAGCTTAACTTAAATATTTAAGAGCAAATTGTAGATCTCCACTAGAAAATTGTCACAAGAGATTCAATCGAACAAGTCCAAGAATTAACCAACGAAGTAAACTCAAGCGTTTCGTACCACTTGTTTTACTAAGTCGTTTAATTAGATTTCTCATACAAGCGAGTTAAAGGTTTGTATATGCTAGTAGATTAGAAAACGGCTTGAGAAAACGAGCTTTGTAATAAAATAGTGTTGAAATCATTTTGAAGAAAGAGTTTTGATATTTACTACTAGTATTGAAAACCTTTATATTTTGAAGTGACAAATCACAAAAATGATTGTAGGAACAATCAATCACTAAAATTCACATTCGAAGACGTGAATAAAAATCCAAAGAAATCGATACCGAATCCATCAATGTGGAAGTAACCAAAAATTACAAAAATAGAAGTTATCAAAGTCGACAAAGGTGATAACAACTAATCGAAGAAGAAGAATTGATTAAAGATTGGAAAAACAAAGCAAAATGAGCATAAATAGGCAAAATAGGGAAACAGGAGCAGGTCGGTTGACTGTACTCTCTAAGTCGGTCGACTGAAAATAGTCCAGAAAGATTTCGGGCTCCAGCTCGGTCGACCGACTCAGAGAGTTCGGTCGACCGAACCCCAATTCTTGCATTTTCTACCCTATTAGTTGAAGTGCAAACTCTCTCAATTCGCAACCGGTCGAGCACGGACGTTAGGGGATTGCGTCCATCGGCTACCCGGTCCTATTGGCTCCTCAATGCATCACCAAAAACATGTTCAAACATCAAAGTTAGGATTTTAAAGATTTGAACCCAAAACACTAAAAATTGGGATATTCACCAATTAAATCCAAACCAAAAGCAAGTGCACATGAATAAGTGTTAGGGATTCATACCCAACAATCAAAGATAGTTATAGACAAAGATGTGAGATAAAAATCTCACCTTTTCACAAAAACAATGAAGGAGAAGCTTTTTAAAACAAGGCAAGATCAATTCCTCTTCAACAACAACCCAAGAAGCTTGAATCTAAGCTTAAAAGAGAAACATTTCCTAAGTTAGGTTTAGGAATTTCTGAAATTGAAAGGAGAATGAGTTGGAGAAGAAGAAGGAGATGCTTACTAATAGCTTCTTCTTGAATTTGGAGATAGAACTTGGATTTGCAAAGATAATTAGGGCTTGGACTTTTAATTTCCCATTCCTCTCTCCATTGTTGCTAAAGCTTGAGTATTAGGAATTAGAAATGAAGTAATGAAGAGGAGAGGTGTGAAGCTTGGGTCTAATGGGCCGATACTAAACCAAAGCCCTAAGTGAAAAAGATAGCAAAATTCCACTAACTCCAAACATATCAAAGTATATACTCAAAAAGATCGCAAACGTCATTTTGAACTCAATGAGGGTGGTCTCGAGTCCAAATTCGACCGTCTGCAAAAAGTAGTTTTTCGGACTAAAATCCGACGAATGATGTTCATATTTAAATAAAATATTAAAATATGAAATCGATAAATATACGGGTTGTTACCTAGTAAGAATGAGTGGAAGAAGAAGAGGAGGTAGGGGACAGGGATGTACCACTTTAACTGGTCATGTCCCTGCAACAACAAATACTCATACTCAATCTCAACCAAATCTGGCTGATTTATATCAAAGCTTTTCCAGACTTGGGGAAAGCCATTCATAGGCAAGGAAACTATTATCGAAGCACAAGCTTGGATTAGATTGTGTGAAAGGATTTTCAAAGGACTAAAATTGGAAGATGATCAGATGCGATTGATAGATTCCTGGTAACTCCAAGAAGAAGTTTTAGCTTGGTGGGAGACAGTTACTGTGGATGTGCCGGTGGATGACCACTCACGCAAAAGAATCTTTTTTGGAATTGATCGATATGGGTTATAGATACGATACTCTAGATAAGCAAGAAGTTCCGGAGGAGAATGGGAACAAAAGCATTTCATTGGAGGAAAAGGAAGTTCGGTGGAAAGAAACCGAGGAGAGGCAAAGGAAAGAAGAAAAAGGTGAAAGATGTTACTTGTCTCAGTTGCTTGGAGAAAGGCCATTACTCGGATAAATGTAAGAACCCTTTGAAGCAGAGAATGAGAGAGCCATTTATGAGGCCAGAACAGGAATCTAGGGAATGCTATTATTGCCGCAAGCCAGGACATAGGATCATGGATTGCCCTGCTCTAAAGCAAGCTTAAAAAGCGAGTGTATATGCAATCAAAGACGATTCTTCAACCTCAAAGGCTAATAAAGGAAAAGGAATTTTAGATGGTGACCTTCTCGTTTACAATTAATTTTTTTAAGTTTGTTCGACACAGGAACTACATATAGTTTATTTCTTAGCAAATCATAAATGAGGTAAATCTTGAATCTGAAATCGTAGTCAAATCTATTTTTGTTTGTTTCATTGGGTTTCGATATATTCTACGAATGGTTAGTTATTCCTTTGAACTAACCAATACCCTTGTATATTTCGTAGATCTGAATAACCCGAGTAATTCATGAAATGTTGACTGAGTTTTTCCTCATATCTATTGTTGATATTTTTATTTGGTAAGCCAAATGTAGAATAGATATCCAATTTGATCTGGAAAGATATTTTCTATCATTCATCTGTTTCTTTGTTGTCTCCCTGGAAAATTTCGAGGACGATATTTTATTAAGAGGGAATCTGTAACATTCCCGAATTTTAACTAAGTTTAATTTGGCAATTAATTTAATTTTGGAATTAAGTTGTGAATTAATTAAAAATTTCTAGGATAAATAATTTTTTTACATTATAAATAGAATTTTGGTTTGAAATTTAAGGATATGTATTTTATAAATAAAAAGTTGGATTTGAAATTTTATAAGAATTTGTTTCTAATTTTATTAAATATGCGTTTTAATTTGAAAATGTTATTTTGAATTTGATATAACAAATTTTTCCAAGGCTAATTAAAAATGGAACTCTAATATATTTATTTATGTATAGTTAAATTTTAAAATTATTTATCTTTAAAAGATTATACAAATGATTAATAAAAGAAATATATTTATTTAGATAAGAAATATATTATAAAGTTATATTTAAAATATTATTTGTAATCATTAAAGTATAGTAAAAGTTTGAATGTTGTTTAAAAGCTAAATTTTATAATCTACATATGTGTGTTATTTATTAAAGTATAATTTTTTTTTAAAATTCAACTTTTCTTAAAGAATTTATAAAAGAAAATGCATTTATTTATTAAATAATAGAAATTGTGTATATAAAAACATTTGTTTTAACAAGAGTAAAACAAAATATAATGCATAAAGGGGTTAAAACATAAACTATAAATTGTTTAAAATTAAGGGCTTAAACATAAGAACACATATTTTAACAACTGTAAGTTAAGGAATAATATAAATTTACAAGTGTAGCCATTTTATTTTATGAATTAACAAGTGTCATCTTTTAAATATTCTTTTCATTTTTGTTTCATGCATTCAAAACCAGAAGAAAAAGAAAAACTTCAAATCTGAAAAGAAAATAATAATAAAAGACAAAGCATAGTTCAAAATTAAAATTTCAATCTTCAACTTGAGGCAAGTTTTAAATTCAAAGCCGAAAGCATTTTCAATTTCAAGCTTCTGGACTTTAAAAATCTGGTCAGAACCTATTACAAATTTTCAAAACAAAGATTGAAACTTGGATCAAAGGACATTTTAAAAATTCAAAGAAATCAATCTTCAAAACAGCATCTAAGAAAAAGATCAAAGCATGCAAGTACAATCAGGTTGCAAATGCAAATCTACAAAGCCTATAAAATCAATCCAATTCAAGAACAGTAATCAAGCATACAGATGGTAACTCGACATCAATCAAGCTCTGAAGTCAAACTTAAGGATCAAGGCATCAATAACAAAAACAAGATCAAATGGTAAAAAGCTTAGAATTAAAAAAAATTAAAAGCCAAACTCTGTTTTCAAATTCCAGTTTCTGCTTTCAAGTGAATCAGGTGAGCAAACCTTTTGAAACCTCTAGTGTTTGATCTGTGGTTTGAATGTGTGCTTAAGATTTGTTTGACTGAGAGCAGATATGTGTGTGAATGTATAAATATCCACTATGCATGATAATGAACAGGGATATTTACCCCTGTTTACAACTTCCAGGTTTCCACAAACCTGTCAAAAAAATCCTAAAGCTCTGCTTCTATTTGTTATTAGATTAGGATGTCAAAAATAAATTTGTTTAAATTCATTAAAACTTAATTTTAAAAATAATTCCAAAGCCAATCATCAAGTGCATGTTGTTTGGAACAAGGAGAATGTTGTAAACTCAATCTATGGTAAAAATTCGATTTCTTAAATTAATTGATTTGATTATATAACCTAAAACGTCTTAAAAAATGTTGATTTTTAAAATAAATTTTAAGATTTTAAATAGTGTATAGAGCAAAAAAATTGGGGATGAACAGAAAATGCATTTTTGAGTAACTCTGATCAACGGCGAAAACTTTGGAAGTCGCGGTCGTTCTGGGAAAGGCTGGGGCATCGGGGAATCGAGGGGAAATGTTCGCACATTTTTCAGATGACTGGAGTGATCGGGGAATGGTGATATAGTGTTTTAAGTCTCGTTTGGGTCAAGATCGGAAATCGAGCTACTGCGGGGCTTCTGGTGGTTCAGTGCCACCATACCAGAGGGAATCAAGTCGTTGTATGTAGGGGAAGCTTCGAGTGCAATGGCATGATATATGATGGTCGGAGGCAGGAGTTTAAGGTGATCTTTGGTGATCACAGTGGTTCCGGAGTTGGTCGAATAGCTAAAATTTGAATTCGAAGGTGTTTCACTGTTTTGGGTATTGGGGATGCTCAAAGAGATCACCAGCGACTTATAGGAAGTATCGACGTTGGTCTGAAGGTCAACGATCATCGGTGCACGTGGATGCGTGCACCTATGCATTTTTTTGTCTGGGTGGTTATAGGTTGGGGAAGAAGGCGAACGTCTCGGGGTTAAGCATGTGAAAATGATGGGTTTACTCGAAGCGAGTAAAGGCATGGTTTTGCCTAGATTCAAGCATGTGCAAAACAAGCATTTGCTCGGATTATTTGGTTTGGGCAAAAACAGTTGCAAATTTTAAAAGAAAATCAAGTTTACTTTGAAATAATTTTGTTAAAACAGATTTTTTTGTAGATAATAAATGTTAACCCAGTTTTAAATTGGTTAAGAAAGTTTTTAAATAAAATTGTTTTAATTAACCAAGTTTTAAAATGTTTTAAAATATACATGACCTTTGTAACAACCCGCATATTTATCGATTGTATATTTAAATATATTTTTTCAATACTCGGATTTTGGTCCGAAAAGCTACTTTTTGCAAACAGTCGAATTGGGACTCGAGACCACCCCCATTGAGTTCAAAATGACATTTGCGACCTTTTTGAGTATAAACTTCGATATGTTTGGAGTAAGTTGAATTTTGCTACTTTTTCCTTAGGGCTTTGGGTTGGGTTTCAGCCCATTAACCCCACTTATACTCTAGCTCAGCCCTCTCCTCTCCATTCACTCATTCCCACTCCTCAAACTCAAGCTCCAACTGAAAATGGTGGAAAGGAAAGGGAATTAGAAACTCCAAGCCCTAGTTCCTCTTGCTAGCTCAAGTTCTTGCTCCAAATTCAAAGAGAACCCATTAGTAAGCATCTCCTTCTTCTTTTCCAACTCATTCTCTCTTTGATTTCAGAAATTTCCTAAACCTAATTTAGGAAATGTTTCTCTTTTAAGCTTAGATTGAAGCTTCTTGAGTTGTTATTGAAGAGGAATTGATCTTAGCTTGCTTTCAAGCTTCTTCTTCTATTGTTTGGGTTCAAAGGTGAGATTTTTATCTCACATCTATGCTTATAATTATCTTCGATTGTTAGGTATGAATTCCTAACACTTATTCATGTGCATTTGCTTTTGGTTTGGATTGATTTGGTGAATATTCCAATTTTTAATGTTTTGGGTTCAATTCTTTAAAAATCATAGTTTTGATGTTTTGATCATGTTTTGGTGATGAACCGAGGAGCTTCTATGGCCGGGTAGTCGATTGGCGTAAACCCTTAGTGTCGTTGCTCGTCCAATAGAAATTTGGAAGAGATTGGCATTCATTAATTGGGCATGGGGGTGCTGACTAGAGGTTCGGCCGATCGACCTTAGGATCCGGTCGACCGACCTGTTACCCAGGCACTTCCCAGCCTCTGTTGGAAGTGCAGGTTACAGGTCCGGCCGACCGAACACAGGGTACGGTCGACCGACCTGCTACCCCAAGCATTTCTATTTTTTGGTCCGGTCGGCCGAGCTCTGTAGCCGGCTGACCGACCTGGAGCATTTTTGCCTATTTCGCCTAGTTGTTTGAATTTCCAACTTTAATCGATTCGTGTTGTTTCCTATGTGTTGTTATCATTTGTTATGACTTTGATGACTCCCTTTTAGGGATTTTTGAATATCCATTTCGGTGGATTCTTTATCGGTTTCGTTGGATTTTATTCACATCTTCGTATGTGAATCTTAATGATCGATTGTTCCTACAATCTTCATTGTGATTTGTCACTTTAAAAATATAAAGGTTTTCTATACTAGTAGTAAATATCAAAACTCTTTCTTCAAATGATTTCAACACTATTTTATTACAAAGCTCGTTTTCTCAAACCGATTTCCAATCTACTAGTATATACAAACCTTTACCTCACTCATATGAGAAATCTAATTAAACGAACTTAGTAAAATGAGTGGTATGAAACGCTTGCGTTTACTTCGTCGGTTAATTCTTGGACTTGTTCGATTGAATCTCTTGTGACAATTTTCTAGTGGAGATCTACAATTTGTTCGTAAATATTTAAGTTAAGCTAGTGTTTATGGGACATGAAGCTAAGCTCATATATTTACTAGCTTACTGTAATTGACACTTCTCTTTGATCATGACGATCATTTATGGTTTAGACTAGCAATGTGCGATGTCTCTTTGTCCACATGGAGGACTGTACGTCGTTTTTATTGAGCTTCGTCTCACCAGAAGGAGCTTCGGCTCAATGTCCGCAATGGGGGACTATACCCTGTCAGGAGGATCTTCGGTTCACCAGGAGGAGCTTCGGCTCAATGTCCGCAATGGGGGACTATACCCTGTCATGAGGAACTTCGGTTCACCAGAAGGAGCTTCGGCTCAATGTCCGCAATGGGGGACTATACCCTGTCAGGAGGAGTTTTGATTCACCAGGAGGAGCTTCGGCTCAATGTCCGCAATGGGGGACTATACCCTGTCAGGAGGAACTTCGGTTCACCAGGAGGAGCTTCGGCTCAATGTCCGCAATGGGGGACTATACCCTGTCAGGAGGTGCTTTGGCTCATTTTTATGGATTGGCCATCCTTTTCTTGTGATTTTTGGATTTCGTGTGTTGAATTCTGGAATTTATGCTTCACCTATTTTCGTGATTTCTATTGATTTGATTTATCAATTATTATGGCTTGGTGAATGAAATTAGGAGTATGACATTCCTTTTGATCCTTGAGTAGGTTATTTGATATTGATTAATCTCTTGTTGATTTTCAATTACTTATATATCACAGCTTTGCGTTGTGATTATTATACGTTTAGTCGTATCTCTTATTCTATATCATTTCTTCTGATATTCATAGCTAGACTGATCTGTTTATTATTTTCTTCTTATAAATAATACTCGGGTCAGACTGAGTTATTACAGGTGCTTCTGCTTGACTTCTCTTCTGGGGTCATCATATGATCTTTTGGCTAACTACTTAGATTAGTAGTTTTTGTTGTATACATTTGAGATACAGACTCGATGATGTATACTTATTCTTTTGTCTAGCACTTGTATCTATTCTTTTTGATATTGTGGATCTTGTTTGACCACTACTCTGATGAACACTTTCATGTGTTGTATTCATATCTATTTCCGCCTTTGTGATATGAATTATCTGTGACTGATTTGTGTTATGTTTATTTCTATATTTGTTTCCGAAGACCTTTATAGCCACTGTGTAGTAGCTTTGAGTTTGTGTCGGTATGTCGGGTTTCCTCTTGAGATGAAAAGTTATATTTTTATCCGGCATATCGGTACTCGCACAAAGCAATTATACAGATGGTCGCTCCTCAACAGCCTTATTCTCCGTGCTAGTCGACAGCATTATTCCGTAGTGTTCTTGTCTAGCGTGGGTATAGAGGTGGGGCGTCACAGCTTGGTATCAGAGCCAAACATCGGAACAATATGGAATATTATAACAAGGATCATCGTCCTAAGTCTTTCTTAGGAGCCATACTTTAGGATTTAATTCGAGTCTTCGTACCGATTCATCCTATTTTCTTTATGATTCCTTATTTTATCAATCAAGTTTGATTGAAGTTTATTTTGAGAATAACTTTTTCCTCTTCTTTCTTTCTTTCTTAAAGAAGAGAAATGGTTAGACCTGGCCGTCCCAGCGCCGGTCAATCTAGTGCTACTCCCCAAGATGGAGTGTTTATGTCTGCCCAGCAGCTTCTAGATCTTGTTAAGAACGCTCAAGCTGCCGGACCCAATCCTGTCCCTACTCATCCTAGATCCGGTTTTGCATGCTTGTGCAGAGACTACACTGATTTGGGTGGAAGGTCATTCAAGGGATCCGAGAGTGTTATAGAAATTCAAGCTTGGCTCAAATCATGCGATCGTATCTTTTCTCACATGAATATTATTGACTTACATCGAGTCCAAGTGGCTTCTAGCATGCTCCAAGAAAGAGCATTAGATTGGTATGAGCTCTTAGTTTCCGAAATCATTGAAGCGGATCTTACTTGGGAGTAATTCCGGGAAAGATTCGAACTAAAGTTTGTGCCGGAGGCTGAAAAAGTAACTTTAGCACGGCGTTTTATTGACCTTGTTCAAGGTGGATCTTCTGTGACAGACTATGTCGCATCTTTCGAATCTCTTTCCAAATACGGGGTTGAATACACTAACACCCCAATGAAGAAAAATCAGAGATTCGTCTATGGCTTGAATAAGAATCTTAAGAAGCCATTACTCCTGAAACTTGAGGTTTCATTTGATCAACTTATTGATATCGCTCTTCGTCTTGAAGAGGCCGATAGTGAATGTGATGTCGAGGTTTGAAGTGCCAAAACGAACTCCAACAACAACAAGAAGAGGCATCCCTTTATTAGGCTCGAAAGTCCTAATCCTAACAAGAGGGCGAAGCAAGAAACTTCTAAACAAATACTCCCATCCCTAATCGCGGAGAATGCTACAATTGTGGCTCTAGGGACCACTATATACATAGGTGTCCAAGGCCTATTTCTTGCCGCTATTACAAAAGTGCGGATAATTATATATCTTTGTGTCCCAAGCGTCAAAGCAAGAGAGAGGGAAAGCTGCAAGCCCCTAGCAACTCTTCTCTTGGTCAAGGTATTTTACATTCAATCCTTGATGGCATTGTTTTATTTCGTGATCTTCTTACTTGAGTTCTTTTTGATATGGGATCCATTTCACTATTCTATATCAGAAGGACTTGTTGATTCTTTTTCTTTGAAAATATTTTGGGCTTGATGACTTCTTTGAGGATTGTGAATCCGGATGGTAGATCCGCAACACTTAATTTTCTTTTATTTGATGTCAAAAATTATTTTATGTGATTTTTCTTTCCGAGCCGATATTTTTACTTAGGCTTCGGAATTGATTTTTTGTAAGGATTGGCTTAATCGTTGTGAAGCTCGTATCCTATTTTCCGTGTGGACTATTCATCTTCGACATTTTCTATCTGTTAAGCAGATTTCTAATTTTTTCTTTGTGATTCCGATTTCACATTTTTGGTGGAATCATTTTATTCCTTAAGCCCACTTATAAGGAAAGTGTTGCTTCTCTTATCTAAATAATTTGTGAAAACTTTTCCGGTATTTTTGAGTTTGTCTTAGGATTATCACCTAAGAAATCTTTTGTGTGGTGATAAGGTCTTTCTAGTTCGACCTTGCCACCGATTTTCATTTTTCTACGAGTTGCGGGAGTTAGCATTCCACTTACCGCATTCCGCACTCGTTATGATTCTATGAATGAATTATTATGTCATTCAGTTTTCCCATCTTGTTTCATCCATATTATAAATCGAGTATTCTACGAATATCTCGATGACTCCATCTTTGTATTTATTGATTTTGGATGAAAATTGAAATTTAAAATTTTGCAAATATTTTTCATAAGATTTATTTATAAGTACAATTTGATTTGCTCTTAAACAAGCAAAGAATATTCTTAAAGGTTTTTAAGAAACATGTTTACTATGTAGAAGATGATTTTGTGATTGTATTGCCCATTGAGTGCTTTAAGAATTTTGGTCGGTGCGCTTGATCAACGTTATCGATAAGAATCTCCTAAACGCTTTGATGAGACAATCAGACACGATATATTGACTTGTAAAAATGTAAATTTTTGTAGAAAGATTATTACATAAAAATAAAAATGTAATTTTGAATTTTAACTTTTCGGGAAAGAAGATTATTTAAAAGAACTCTTCCTCTTATTCTTGTGATTCCTGGAGGGGAACCAAGACTTTGCTATTTGTACCGATACTAGTCGTATTGGTTTGGATGCCATTCTCTTGCAAAGGAGAACGTGCTATCACTTGTGCTTCTAAATCATTATAGCTTATCGGGACTAGATATGCCACTCATGATCTAGTGCTCGCGGCTATTGTTTTTACTTTTGGAATTTGGCATCATCACATTTGGATGAGAAATTTGTTCTCTACCTCGATCATAAATCCTTGGAATATTTATTTTCTCATAAGGAACTTCATGTTGACTCGAGTTCCTGGCATCTTATGATCTTGATATTCTTTTTATTCCCAGAAGGGAAATCGGGTTGCCAATGCGCTTTGTCGTAGGTAACAAGTGGTTGATTCTTTGATGATGTCTGAATGGAATTATCTTTTTATCAAGTTCATCGAACGTTTTGATATACTTCGTCTTATTGAGTTTCATCTCATTTCTTGTATGGACTAGCGTCCGATGTTCTTTTATGGTGTTCGGTTCATCGGATGTACTATTATTATACTACATCGATGTTCCGTCCTATCTGAATCAATGGATGTACCATTATACTACATCGTTGTTCCGGTTTATCGTTTCATTGGGCGTACCGTTTTTGTACTACGCTGATGTTCCAAATTATTTGAGTTTCAAGTTTCTCGGGCGTACTGTTTCTGTACTACGTCGTTGCACCAGCTTAATTTTCTGCTATTCTTGACGTTCTCCACGTCTTTTATCTACGGAAATGCCTTAGGGGTTCCGGTTTTTATTCTTGAGGCCGGTGATATTGTAGAAATTGAAGTTTCACCAGATTTGATTTATGAGAAACATCCCATTCGCATCATTACGTCGGAGGTTGAGCGCCTTCGGAATAAAGATGTTCTTCTTGTGATAGTTAAATGGTTCTCAAATCCTAAGGATTGCTCTTGGGAATCCAGAGAATTCATCGAGCGATCCCGTTCTGGCTTACTCTTTCATGCTCTTTATGGTGAACTTCCTATTTCAAATTTTCTTTTGTGTTGATATGCTTCCATGGTTGTTACTTCTTATTTTCTTCTTAAGTATTGCGAGGACGCAATTTCTTTAAGGACGGGAGTCTGTAACAACCCACATATTTATCGATTGTATATTTAAATATATTTTTTCGATACTCGGATTTTGGTCCGAAAAGCTACTTTTTGCAAACAGTCGAATTGGGACTCGAGACCACCCCCATTGAGTTCAAAATGACATTTGCGACCTTTTTGAGTATAAACTTCGATATGATTGGAGTAAGTTGAATTTTGCTACTTTTTCTTTAGGGTTTGGGTTGGGTTTCAGCCCATTAACCCCACTTATACTCTAGCTCAGCCCTCTCCTCTCCATTCACTCATTCCCACTCCTCAAACTCAAGCTCCAACTGAAAATGGTGGAAAGGAAAGGGAATTAGAAACTCCAAGCCCTAGTTCCTCTTGCTAGCTCAAGTTCTTGCTCCAAATTCAAAGAGAACCCATTAGTAAGCATCTCCTTCTTCTTCTCCAACTCATTCTCTCTTTGATTTCAGAAATTTCCTAAACCTAATTTAGGAAATGTTTCTCTTTTAAGCTTAGATTGAAGCTTCTTGAGTTGTTATTGAAGAGGAATTGATCTTAGCTTGCTTTCAAGCTTCTTCTTCTATTGTTTGGGTTCAAAGGTGAGATTTTTATCTCACATCTATGCTTATAATTATCTTCGATTGTTAGGTATGAATTCCTAACACTTATTCGTGTGCATTTGCTTTTGGTTTGGATTGATTTGGTGAATATTTCAATTTTTAATGTTTTGGGTTCAATTCTTTAAAAATCACAGTTTTGATGTTTTGATCATGTTTTGGTGATGAACCGAGTAGCTTCTATGGCCGGGTAGTCAATTGGCGTAAACCCTTAGTGCCGTTGCTCGTCCGATAGAAATTTGGAAGAGATTGGCATTCATTAGTTGGGCATGGGGGGTGCTGACTACAGGTTCGGCCGACCGACCTCAGGGTCCGGTCGACCGACCTGTTACCTAGGCACTTCCCAGCCTCTGTTGGAAGTGTTGGTTACAGGTCCGGCCGACCGAACACAGGGTCCGGTCGACCGACCTGCTACCCCGAGCATTTCTATTTTTTGGTCCGGTCGACCGAGCTCTGTAGCCGGCCGACCGACCTGGAGCATTTTTGCCTATTTCGCCTAGTTGTTTGAATTTCCAACTTTAATCGATTCGTGTTGTTTCCTATGTGTTGTTATCATTTGTTATGACTTTGATGACTCCCTTTTAGGGATTTTTGAATATCTATTTCGGTGGATTCTTTATCGGTTTCGTTGGATTTTATTCACATCTTCGTATGTGAATCTTAGTGATCGATTGTTCCTACAATCTTCTTTGTGATTTGTCACTTTAAAAATATAAAGGTTTTCTATACTAGTAGTAAATATCAAAACTCTTTCTTCAAATGATTTCAACACTATTTTATTACAAAGCTCGTTTTCTCAAACTGATTTCCAATCTACTAGTATATACAAACCTTTACCTCACTCGTATGAGAAATCTAATTAAACGACTTAGTAAAACGAGTGGTATGAAACGCTTGCGTTTACTTCGTCGGTTAATTCTTGGGCTTGTTCGATTGAATCTCTTGTGATAATTTTCTAGTGGAGATCTACAATTTGTTCGTAAATATTTAAATTAAGCTAGTGGTTATGGGACATGAAGCTAAGCTCATATATTTACTAGCTTACTATAATTGACAATTCTCTTTGATCATGACGATCATTTATGGTTTAGACTAGCAATGTGCGATTCGGCTCAATGTCTGCAATGGGGGACTATACCCTGTCAGGAGGAACTTCGGTTCACCAGGAGGAGCTTTGGCTCAATGTCCGCAATGGGGGACTATACCCTGTCATGAGGAACTTCGGTTCACCAGGAGGAGCTTCGGCTCAATGTCCGCAATGGGGGACTATACCCTGTCAGGAGGAGTTTTGATTCACCAGGAGGAGCTTCGGCTCAATGTCCGCAATGGGGGACTATACCCTGTCAGGAGGAACTTCGGTTCACCAGGAGGAGCTTCGGCTCAATGTCCGCAATGGGGGACTATACCCTGTCAGGAGGAGCTCTGGCTCATTTGTATGGATTGGCCATCCTTTTCTTGTGATTTCTGGATTTCGTGTGTTGAATTCTGGAATTTATGCTTCACCTATTTTCGTGATTTCTATTGATTTGATTTATCAATTATTGTGGCTTGGTGAATGAAATTAGGAGTATGACATTCCTTTTGATCCATGAGTAGGTTATTATGATATTGATTAATCTCTTGTTGATTTTCAATTACTTATATAACACAGCTTTGCGTTGTCATTATTATACGTTTAGTCGTATCTCTTATTCTATATCATTTCTTCTGATATTTATAGCTAGACTGATCCGTTTATTATTTTCTTCTTATAAATAATACTCGGGTCAGACCGAGTTATTACAGGTGCTTCTGCTTGACTTCTCTTCTTGGGTTATCATATGATCTTTTGGCTAACTACTTAGATTAGTAGTTTTTGTTGTATACATTGAGATACAGACTCTATGATGTATACTTATTCTTTTGTCTAGCACTTGTATCTATTCTTTTTGATATTGTGGATCTTGTTTGACCACTACTCTGATGAACACTTTCATGTGTTGTATTCATATCTATTTCCGCCTTTGTGATATGAATTATCTGTGATTGATTTGTGTTATGTTTATTTCTATATTTGCTTCCGAAGACCTTTATAGCCACTGTGTAGTAGCTTTGAGTTTGTGTCGGTATGTCGGGTTTCCTCTTGAGATGAAAAGTTATATTTTTATCCGGCATATTGGTACTCGCACAAAGCAATTATACAGATGATCGCTCCTCGACAGCCTTATTCTCCGTGCTAGTCGACAGCATTACTCCGTAGTGTTCTTGTCTAGCGTGGGTATAGAGGTGGGGCGTCACAACCTTTATTTATGAAGTATATTTTAAATAAACTTAATAATATTACAAATGTTTTAATGGTTAAATTAACTTTGAAAGTCTAAGTTAATTTATTTATTAGAGGAAATTAATTATTTGAAGATAATTACGCAATAAAAGTAATTAAGATAAATTAATTAATAATTTTTGTTTGATTAATCAAGAAATTAAAGAAAAATTAATTAAAAGTTAATTAATTTATAATTAGGGATTAATTAATTTTATGTAATTGATTAAGGATGAATAATTAATGATTTAAAGATTGATTAATCAACTGTTTAAAGTTTAATTAATTTAAAGAATAATTAATTCACGAGAATAATTAATTAATTGTCGTAATAAATTAAGGGTAATTAATCAAAGGATTAATTATTAATTAAAGGATAATCAATGATTTAAAAATAATTAATCAAAATGGTTTGTAATTATTTAATATTAATTAACCAGGATTAGTAATTCAAAAGTAATTAATATGATTTAAATTAATCAAACAATTAACTGATCTTACTTATGAATGTTTAGACTGAATCAGATGCTTTGAATTGTGTGTTATCCCTGATGTATGATGTTCTGTGATATGATTAAGCTGTGAAATGTGACTTATTATCTGTGATGAATGTAATTTATTTATTTGCGATGTACCTATATTATTTATCTGTGATTTGTGAATAAAGAGATACCGCTTATCGATATTGCTATGGTTGAATCCGTTATGATTGATGATGTTGCACTATTGGGAAAAACCCATGGACTACAACATACACACACAAATATGGATTGCACGTGGAAATTGGTTAAGTCATAGATTTTTGAAATAGTTTTAAAATTGAATTTTTGAATCCAAATGGTCTTGGAAATGGATTGAGTTAAAAGTGGAAAGCTTTCGAAAGGGAGTTTTGATGATGAAAGCCATTTTGAATATCTTGATAAAGTTTTGAAATTTGAATAATTTGATTTAAATTTGAATTCAAAATTTGATATTGAATTCTATGTTGAGAACTTATGATTTAAAAAGGCTATACAAGTTTATATGAGTGTTGAACCATTTTAAAAGTGTTGTTTTGGGAATCTGAATTTAACCTAAAGATTTTTACTTGTATAAATGATATCGGATTTTTTCAAAATGAAAACTTTTTTTTTTCAAATAATAAAAAATTTCATATACGGAAGGAATTCCTAATTGTTATTAAAGGGATTTCTAATTTGAAATGAAATGGTTTTCGTAGTTATGAACGAATCTTTGGAAACAGTTTTGAAAGCTATGAATTAAATCTTTGATTTAAAGATTGGATGAGTTAATCCAATTGAAATGGAAATTACTTTGAAATCCATGAATGGATCTTTGCGAAACTGGGTGAACTTTGTCGAATGAATCTTTAGTTTAAAGATTTCAAAATGGTAATTTGTTTAAACCATTTGAAAGGAAGGTTTTGGATTTTAAAGTTGTGGGTTAACTGAAATCCCATTATTCATATGATTTTAAATATTACGCTCATTATTCGGTTTAGCCGGGAGAGGACCTTGTGTCATATAACCCATTCTGAATAATGATACGACGTTATGGGTAGCATTCGAAGACCATTGGTGAAGACTGGGTATTTACGAGAACGATAGGATAACCTATCGAATGACTCTGTACTGAGTAGCTACGGTATAGAGATCTCCATACGTGATGGGGAGTCCGAACAAGATTGTGATTACCCGGATTACAAGGGCTTCTTTGGAAATGCCTTCTGTTTTGTTCGAACCCAGAACAGACTTGTATGGATGTGTGTCTGATATTACACTTTGAGATGTGAAACTGGTTTCTATCAAATACATTTCTGTTTGGTGGTGGAGATTTATTCTCTTAGCTTAACACCCTTCTTTGAGATGTACGAGCTCAGAGGTTATGTAATTGATGGTTACTAGTGATACGTTCCCAATTTGGTAATGTGGCATACGAAGTGTTGCTGATCATTTGTTGATCAAAGCATCGCTTTGTGAAAAAGCGTAGCTTTGTGGACGAGACCTCATCGAGCGTCACAACCCGGTAATGGTCGAAACAGGAAAGATGCGGCAAGGTTGCAGGGGTCGCGCCCCTAGGGTATGTCCATTCCTTCTGGAAAAGGGTGGTATCATGGTATGGCGCCTAGATACTTAAATCATGTGGACACTGTATATTTATTACTGTGTGATGTTACTTTGTGATTGAGGATCCTCGGATAAAGGTCGCAAACGACCGGGGATGGCATATCTTAGGTTTTACTCTCGGGAAGGGAGTAAACCGGCCTTGTGTTGGCAGAGAGCCGGGTAGGTTCTTGGGGCGTCCCTCCAGAGGCGTTTCCATGTGGCAATAGGAAGTTCCTTAGCCTGACCATTTGTTGGAAATCCAATCAAACAATACGAGCCCTTTACGATTGCGTTTGTATAACCTTCCACCTCGGGTGGTAGCTATAGATGGCATAATATAATGGTACCTATGCAGGTTAAGATTAATATTAGACTTTCGAAATGTTTTGTCGTTATGCCCAAATAATAATATCGAATAGATTTTGCATAGTAAGCATTATTTAGTACCATAAGGAGAAATCTCCTCCAGGTGTGCGATTGCATGGTGTGCGTGTTGGGAGGCCTTATGGTAGTTTCATTTTCTAAAAATCATTGCGTATTTCAATATTTTCAAAAACTTTTGTTGTTTGTTTTAAGGATAAACTGTTTTTGTTCGCTCATACCAGTCCCATGACTGACCCTGTGACGACCCGGGAATTTTAACGATTTAAATGGAATAACAAATTATTTTTAACATTTGAAAGGTTAATTTTAGCTTGAATTCCGAATATTAATATTTATTAGATAATTAAAGTATTGAATTATATGATTGAAATTGGGTAAATTGTTGAATTTGAGATTCTAAGCCTGTTTAAAATAATTTGAAGGCTTGTAAAATCTAATGAGGATACTGAAGATAATTGAATGATTGAAATTTAATTTAAAGGTAATTTGTTTAATTTTAATAATATATCGTTTAATTCGAATTTAAAAATAGCATTCCGAGGCACAGTCTCGGAATTCGACGAAACCTGTTCCATTGGATCCGTAATAGTTAGTTATTATCGGGTTTCAATTTTCATAGCAATCTGAGTTGTCGTTTGACCCTGGCAGCTCGAAACGTTTAGATTTGTTTGGATCGATTTAATTTAATATCAATCGTTTAATTCCGTAACTCGCACGTGTGTTCAGATTAGCTTCCGAAACATGTTTCATTGTGTTCGAAACGCGGGTAAAACCTTATAAACGCCTATCGGCATGTCTGTTTAGGAGTTTGAAATTTCACGGAAGAAAACGCGAGATATTTTCAATATTAAATTATATAACAATCAAGCGTCCTCGAGAAGTTTCCCTAATTGGTATTTTATTCTTCGTTCTCCTCTAATCTTCAAACAGAGAGACCGAACTTGTTTTTTTCTTTCCCAATTTCATTCAAAACCCTCCGCACGCTATTAAAAAAAAACCGAACTCAAGCATAATGGTTAGCCGAAGAATTCTCGGAGTAAAATCAAATCAAAATTTCCCCTCTACTCAAACGCAATCAGATTCGTTTAGTGATTGGTGAATTCGACTCTTCGGTTAGGGCTTCGATCTTCACGAGCTCACGATTTCGCGACGGAGGCTTGGGCGGTGGAGCTAGAGTTCATCGCGGCGGCTTGTTATCATCGCGTCCATCTGGTCAGTCGCATGGTTCACGTTAGCTCTCGTTCGAGTCGATGCAGTGGAGGTCGAAGTCGCATCTGGGGTGAAGGGCTTGATCGAATCTATCTGTGACAATAGTTGAAGGCGGAGGACGTGAGTGGAACTCGTGCTCGAGCACTAGCATCGAGAAGAGTGCACTGCGTGGTGGCGACGAGGTGAATGGCCTGGGTTGTTTTCTAGTAAGGTATAATAATTTTAACTTTAAAATTTGAGTAATTTGGATTGAATATATAGATATATGTATATCCGAAGCTTTCAAATTGTTTTCTTAAAAAAAAAAAAATTATGCATGCAGTGAATTATTTTCAGTGAGATTTAAGATAATAAATAAAATGAAATATATATATACACATACCTAACTTTATTTACTAATTTGATTTTAAAATAATAGAGATTTATTTGTCAATTAACTTGTTAAAGTTATCTTAAAGAATTTGTTTAAAATCAAATTATTATTTTAAAATAAACCATTGGTTAATTAAAATATCAAATGGGAATTTGACTGTTCAATATGTTCAAATATTAATAAATTTTATAATTATTTATTCAAGGTCAAAAAAAAAAAGAAAAAAATCAAGGAAACCAAGGCAATTTTGAGGAAGATTGCAAATAAGAGCAAAGGTGAGTAAATCTCACTCTGTTGAATTTCTATTTAAATTTAAATGGTTAAATTTAAATATTTGGTTGAATGGTTGAACTAATTTGATATGCACTGTGAATTGATGATCCGGTCTGTGGTTTTGGATGCTTCTTGAGTTAATTGAAATTTGTCTCGAAATATTGGGTTTTAAGTTGTTTAAACGTAAATCATAAAAACGAATTGTTTCCATTTTAATGTTAGTAAAGATTTAATGATTTGTGATTCATTAAATTAGTAGGGTGATTAAAATGGAAAATAAATTAATTTAGTCAATTAATGAGTGGGGTGATTAAATTAGAAGTTAAAGGTCCGATTTAATTAATTAATTAAAGTTTAAGTTAACCCATTGAGTTTAATTAATCCAGAAAAAATCAATGGATGGTGGGATAAGAAATTACTTAATGGAATTAATAAAATTAATCAAGAAATTAATTAAGATGATCAATTAAGGAGAAATTTGATTTATTTAATTAAGTAAATAAATGGGTAGTTAATTTCAGGATTGAGATAAATCAAGAATGATAAATATTGGGATTTAATTAATGTAATTTATTTAGATTAGGATCAATTGAAATATAATTGGAAATCATTAAATTATACAATCAATGAAGGAATTAAAGATTGATTAATTAAGATTGATACTCAAGAATGAGTGACTTATGAGAAGTCAATATATAAGAAATTAAGGATTAACGTAATTAAAACATTTAATTTGTTTATGAAGTAATTAAGATTACTTATCGTTTGGTTAAGGATAAGTAATATGGTGAAGTTAATTAAAGATAGTTTCTTGAATGAAATTAAAGGATAATTAATCCAGGTTGATTAATTAAGATGAATATTGAAGGGATGATTGGATAATTTGATTTAAAATTAATTAATCAACAAGTGAAGGAAATCTAAATGATTGAGGATTGAAAATTCAATTAGAATTAATTAAATTAATTTGGAGTGATCAAATTTGATTATGAATGATTGAATGGTATGCGATACTTTGAATGAGTTGATATCGCTGATATGAATTGTTGTGTTTTTCATTTGGATAATTTAGGATTATGATAATATAAGATCCGAGAAGACCGGGATCGGGTATTAGAAAAACACCCGAACTCACTTCGGATAAAACATTAATTGATGTGGAAATAAATAGATTGGAGTGAAATGATTTAAGTGAATTGAATTATTTTATCTATGTTTGGTACTTAGGAAATAGATGTGTGGAATTTGTGATGGCTATAATAAAATTGTGGCTTGTGAATAATTGAAATGAGTTACCCGGGTTTATATACGTTGATTTCTTTGGTATTCCATGTTAGATGGGTTTACTCACGCTGGTTTCCAGCCTGACCCGGGTGTTACTTTGGTGTAATGCTCGGGTCAGACCGAGTATTAAAGATTTTCAGGTAGGTTCGTTTGGAGCTCAGGAGGCGAGCTGGATGGCAAGTACGTACGGAGTATTTCCGCTGCAGTATATTATTGTGTATCTGGGACATGATTTGTATGTCTAGTGTCTGTATATATATGTGAAACTCTGATGTATATTAAATGTAATCAACAAATATAGTATTCTTTTGTAAACTATTATTTATTATTATATTTTATCCGCTGCGAATGTGAGTTGTTGATGTTTCTGTTCTTCTTTTTCTTCTATCTCTTTCTCCTTTTTCATAACTATCTAGAATTTTCGGGTTCGGAAATTTCAGGTCGTTACATTTGGTATCAGAGCCGAAAGGTTAAGCGAGAACCTTGGCTCTGGTAGGGATTACTCATTAAATAGAGTCTGTAGTACTCTAGAATGAGTTGAGTGTATATATATGAGCGCGTACTTGTTATTTTCTTATATAAAGATTTTAAATGGTTTTATATAAAAGTATATTTTGATATATAAAACAATATTTCCTTCTTATAAATATTAAGGTGATTGGATGTTCAACTATTGGAATTAAGTTAAGAAGGACGATAATAACCCAATTAAAATTAAATTAATTAAAAATGAAATTCTAGAAGTAGAACTCAGAAATTAGAGTTGTTTGAACTTCAAATGAACAAAGTTAAATTTGGTTTAAAAAGGTTAAACCAATCTTTGAGAATTTAGCTCAAATTATATAATTCGAGATGGTTTAAATTTGAAGTTGGAATTGAACTCATTCAAATTGAATCCGATTTGAATTAATTGGATTCGGGATGGAAGATGTATAAGTTCACAACTTTAATGGAAGATTTGAATTAGATAGACTTGTAATGATTGAAATTGAAGTGGATTCAATTGAATGGATATTAGTCCAAAGTAATTAGAATAACTTTGGAATTGTAATTAAAGTGGAATTGGGTTAAAATCAAAAAGGAATTTGAAATATAGATTGTGAATGTAAATTATAAATTGAAATAAACTTCATAAATAAATGAGATTATAATTTGAAGTAGAATTCCGAAATAGAATTCCAAAGAATATTTGAAAATAGAGTAAGATGAAAATTCCATAGTAATGTTTTAAATATGAATTGGATGGGTTGAGAATTTGGAATTTTGGGAAAATTTAAAATTCCTTAGGATTCGAAAGTGGTTTCCAAAGGTTTTGGAGAAATAATAATATTATTTCAAAAAAAAAAAAAAAAAATTTGTGTTGAACTTTAAATTTGGGAGATTTGAAATCAAAAATATTTGGAAATGTTTCTAAAGAGATAAAAGCATTGAACTCTTTCGGTCACTGGAAAATAACGTCGGTGATGACTGCAGCATTATCGATGTTCATTTTCGAGTTTCTAGAAGAGAAATTGCTACCAAATTGTTTTAAATTGGGATTGTTTGTAAATTGGGTTTAATTTTGAAATTCAAAGGGATAATTGAATTTGCGAAAGAATTTCGGATATAGTTGAATTCTAAGGTGATATTGTAATTTGGACATTTGTTTAAACTCTGGAATCTTGGTTGAATGTTTATGGAATAACAAAAATATATTGGCTAAATAAAATGTATAATTCTGAGTTAAAAGAAAAATGTGAGTGTAATTGATTATAAATAGAAGATGTAAAATTGAAATTATACTTAAAGTTGTACAAGTTTAAAGATCAAATGGAATTTGATTTGAAGATGGAAGGAAATTGAGAATCAATTTAATTTAAATTGGGGATGAATCAAGACCAATGGAAATTGGAGTTAATTAAATTGGGATTGGGTCAATTTAAATGGAGTGGAAATTTAAATTGAATTGTTGGGGAAGTGAACAGTTTTGACTCTAGACCATTTTCAATGTAAATTGTTTTAATATAAGTAGTTTTAAATCTATTTTCTTATCTACTTACCATACAACTTTCTTTTTAAAACCTAAACTATTTTATACTGGTTTTGCCACTACTTTTGGAACTCTTTACCTATTTTACAACTTTTTATACACTAATTACTAATTTTCAACTAAGTTATGAATTAATTTCTATTTTACAACTATTTCGCAATTATTTAAGATTTCTATAACTGTTTAACTATTTTCCAACTCTTTTACAATTAGTCAATCATTTTACAACAATTTTGCAAACTATTGATTATTTTTCAACTACTTATCTATTTTTAAAATTTTCAAACTATTTTCTAAATATAAACTGGTCGGAGTTCAAACTGTTTATGATTTAATACCCAACTGGGATGAGGATTGAGGAAATAATCCAAATGGGGATAAAGGCAAATGTGAATAAGTGAATGTGAATAGAAAGGAAATTGATATTGGGAAGAGTAATCAAATGAGAATATTTGATTTTGGATAAACAAAGTTATATCTTTGTTATATATTCTTTGTTGAATCTATTGCTGGAAGAAAAGGATTTTGGAAGAGTTTGAAGTATAAAAAGGAGTTTTATACAAGTTTGAAAGGATCCAAAGTTTTAAAATTTTTATATTTATATATATATATATATATAAAGGATCCTATAAGAATTTTGGAAAAGGTTTTGAAAACCTTTAAATTTGAAAAGGCTTTTGATTTTTGGGTAAAATCAATATTGAATTTGGAAAGCCTAGTTTGAAAATTATCGATTTTGGATAATAGATTTTGTGTAAAGAAGCTTTGTATAATATCATACTAGGTGTATGATTTGAAGATACTATATGTATAGTATATAATGTTTTGATGATAGCTCTGGGGAAAAAGGCGCTTCCTTGAAATGGACTTCTCAGGAGTGCCACTGGGTGGTGCTGCCTTGAGCCCCAAGGGGGGGTTCTAAAGTTGATCCTGTGAGGAGTCCGGACAAAACTAGTTCCCAAGGATTATGAGTTGAGTTACCATAGCGTAAGTCGTGTGTGCCGCGGAGAGCCAACAGTTACATGGACTTTTGTTGTGACAGCAACGTAACCCAGGATGTAACTGCGACCTATGGTAACATTGCGAAAGTCGTGTGTGCCGCTGAGAGCCAACAGTCTGCGGTTGAGTTTATCTCGGTAGACTGCGACCTATGTAAGAGTGGAGAAGTTTCATTTCGACAGCGAAATCAGAGACCGCGGAGAGCCTGCAGTTACATGGACTTTTGTTGCGACGGCAACGTAAACCTGGATGTAACTGTGATCTGTTGTGTGGGTTCCATGGCGTAATCGAGAATGCCGCGGAGAGCCTGCAGTTACATGGACTTTTGCTGCGACTGCAACGTAACCCTGGTATGTAACTGTGACCATGGAACGGGGGTGATGATTTCCAGAGCATCCTCACTAAAAAAAAAAAAAAAATATTTCCTCTATTTTCAAAATTGTTTCTATATTTTCAATAAAATTATTTTCCAAGTATTTTCACTGGATGTTGGAAACGGGTTTACCAAGTACTTATAGATTTTCAGTCCTACGCCTGATCAACGTATGACTGAATTTCTGTGAGAACAAGGATGGACTGGTTGAGACATCGAGTTATAAGAAATATTTTATAAAAGCTATTTTAATATTACTATGAGATTTTATAGACATTTCTAAAATTGAAACTCGGGAAATTTTAATGAAGTGATTCTTTGTAATTAAAAATCGAATATTGATTTAAAAGTTGGAAGTAAGCTAATTAATAAAATAATTATTTAATTGAATATGTTAATAAAATTTAACTCGGTTAACTAAAATGGATTGTAAGTTGATAATGAAGTTTGAAAATGAATTCGATTTATAAATAGAATTCGACTTGGGTTTGATAATGGATTAAATAAGAAGAGATGGTGTAAAAATAAAATTGTGTTGTATTGGAAGGTGATAGTTTGAATTACAAATAAAATTCAAGTGATTTGAATAATATTTAATGAAATTTGCAAGCAAATTTAGATATTATGGAAGAAAAATAGGTAAGTTGTCGAATAAAATGGAATTGGATGATAATAGAAATGTTTAAAGTTGCAAACAAAACCCAGGTGAGCAGAACTAATTGAGAATGGCCTTGTATTAATAAAATAAATTCGATAATGAATTAAATGGTAAATTAAAAAGTAAAAATGAGTTAATTGAACTAGATAATAATGGATGAAGTCTGATTTAATAAAAGACTAAATCAAAGATGTGATTGGAATTGGATTATTAGACTGGACTTAAGTCGGTGGCATATTAATTTGAAGTATAAATGAGTTAAGTAGGTGCTTGGGTATTGTTTTGATATATTGAGAAGTGAATTTGAAATTATAATTTAAAATAGAATTGAATTAAATAAAACTGAGTTGGAATCAATTTTAATTGGTTATAAAACTTAAATAATTAATTATTCACATGGATATTATCAAATTGCGTAGAAATGATTATCGTTTAACGAAAGCGAGATTTAATCAAATGAAATGCTATGAATTAGGGGAAGCGATATAATTGATTTTTGAATCAATTGAAGTGAATATGAGATTGTTTCGCTTAAAATGAGTTGAATGCAAGTAATTGTGGGTAAACCATTAAAATTGAATGAAAAGGGATATAAATTTGGTTGGAAACAATTGGATGTGCTTTAAATCATATAAATTGCTTATCGGAAGTGTTTGGTGCTTGTTATTTATGTAATGCTTGTGTTTAGCTATTAAAAGTAAGTGAAATGTTAATAAATTTTCTATGTATGACACTTACGTATTTAAATTGAGTAAGTACAGGTGCAGGAAAGCCGTTGGCTAGATTTGGGGTATGCTAATTGCTAAAATTTATAAGTTGCTTGCTTAAATTGCTAAATAAGGTACGCCTACGCAATAAAAATAGGAAATATGAACTGTTTTTGCTTTTTCCGACCGGGTGGGTCGATGTATACATATTTATATCTCTTGTCAAATTGCAAAAGCTCCTCCGTACAAGGGAGACTCTGTCAAAATTTTCTGAAAATTTTGGGAGTTAGAAAATTTTTGGAAATTTTTGGTTATCGACAAAACAATTTCAAATTGAAAATCAAAGTAAACTAGTAAATGAAATTAATATGAATCAGTTTAAATGAAAGATACAACTCAGTACTAAAATTTGAAAATAAATTGAATTCATATGAAATGGTGTAAGCTAATTTGAATAGAAGTGGATATGAAATTTCTGTAAGGAAATGTATACAGTGATTTGAAGGTTACAATTGGATATTGTTGTTAAATAGAATATGCAGGTACTAAAGGAAATTGGATTTGATTCCATATGATAAATTTGAATTGCCCGACTAACAGGTAAGTATTTTGATTCTGTATGATATTGGATTGGGATTTTGATGTAGCCACTTGGCTTTTGTTTTCTTTTTGGAATTTGGGAAGCCCGTAGAGGCCTTTTGTAGTAGTACCGAGCTAGCCGCGCAAAGGAGACGCTGGCAAAAATTTTCGGGAATTTAGGGAGTTAGAAAAATTTTGAGAAAATTTTGATAATTCAAAATGTGGTTTTTAATTGAAATTTAGATGAATGAGCAGAGGGTTGTTGTTTGAAACTATAGGAGGTTTTGGGAAGTTGGTTAAGGGGATAGTGGATCTTTAATAGAGGATAGTTGGTAGGATGTTGAATAGTGAGTTTTGGAGAAGGTAAACGGGTATTGGTCTATTCTTCCTAACTAGTAATTTCGGGGACGAAATTCTTTTAAGGGGGGAGGAATGTGACGACCCGGGAATTTTAACGATTTAAATGGAATAACAAATTATTTTTAACATTTGAAAGGTTAATTTTAGCTTGAATTCCGAATATTAATATTTATTAGATAATTAAAGTATTGAATTATATGATTGAAATTGGGTAAATTGTTGAATTTGAGATTCTAAGCCTGTTTAAAATAATTTGAAGGCTTGTAAAATCTAATGAGGATACTGAAGATAATTGAATGATTGAAATTTAATTTAAAGGTAATTTGTTTAATTTTAATAATATATCGTTTAATTCGAATTTAAAAATAGCATTCCGAGGCACAGTCTCGGAATTCGACGAAACCTGTTCCATTGGATCCGTAATAGTTAGTTATTATCGGGTTTCAATTTTCATAGCAATCTGAGTTGTCGTTTGACCCTGGCAGCTCGAAACGTTTAGATTTGTTTGGATCGATTTAATTTAATATCGATCGTTTAATTCCGTAACTCGCACGTGTGTTCAGATTAGCTTCCGAAACATGTTTCATTGTGTTCGAAACGCGGGTAAAACCTTATAAACGCCTATCGGCATGTCTGTTTAGGAGTTTGAAATTTCACGGAAGAAAACGCGAGATATTTTCAATATTAAATTATATAACAATCAAGCGTCCTCGAGAAGTTTCCCTAATTGGTATTTTATTCTTCGTTCTCCTCTAATCTTCAAACAGAGAGACCGAACTTGTTTTTTTCTTTCCCAATTTCATTCAAAACCCTCCGCACGCTATTAAAAAAAAATCGAACTCAAGCATAATGGTTAGCCGAAGAATTCTAGGAGTAAAATCAAATCAAAATTTCCCCTCTCCTCAAACGCAATCAGATTCGTTTAGTGATTGGTGAATTCGACTCTTCGGTTAGGGCTTCGATCTTCACGAGCTCACGATTTCGCGACGGTGGCTTGGGCGGTGGAGCTAGAGTTCATCGCGGCGGCTTGTTATCATCGCGTCCATCTGGTCAGTCGCATGGTTCACGTTAGCTCTCGTTCGAGTCGATGCAGTGGAGGTCGAAGTCGCATCTGGGGTGAAGGGCTTGATCGAATCTATCTGTGACAATAGTTGAAGGCGGAGGACGTGAGTGGAACTCGTGCTCGAGCACTAGCATCGAGAAGAGTGCACTGCGTGGTGGCGACGAGGTGAATGGCCTGGGTTGTTTTCTAGTAAGGTATAATAATTTTAACTTTAAAATTTGAGTAATTTGGATTGAATATATAGATATATGTATATCCGAAGCTTTCAAATTGTTTTCTTAAAAAAAAAATTTATGCATGCAGTGAATTATTTTCAGTGAGATTTAAGATAATAAATAAAATGAAATATATATATACATACCTAACTTTATTTACTAATTTGATTTTAAAATAATAGAGATTTATTTGTTAATTAACTTGTTAAAGTTATCTTAAAGAATTTGTTTAAAATCAAATTATTATTTTAAAATAAACCATTGGTTAATTAAAATATCAAATGGGAATTTGACTGTTCAATATGTTCAAATATTAATAAATTTTATAATTATTTATTCAAGGTCAAAAAAAAAAGAAAAAATCAAGGAAACCAAGGCAATTTTGAGGAAGATTGCAAATAAGAGCAAAGGTGAGTAAATCTCACTCTGCTGAATTTCTATTTAAATTTAAATGGTTAAATTTAAATATTTGGTTGAATGGTTGAACTAATTTGATATGCACTGTGAATTGATGATCCGGTCTGTGGTTTTGGATGCTTCTTGAGTTAATTGAAATTTGACTCGAAATATTGGGGTTTAAGTTGTTTAAACGTAAATCATAAAAACGAATTGTTTCCATTTTAATGTTAGTAAAGATTTAATGATTTGTGATTCATTAAATTAGTAGGGTGATTAGAATGGAAAATAAATTAATTTAGTCAATTAATGAGTGGGGTGATTAAATTAGAAGTTAAAGGTCCGATTTAATTAATTAATTAAAGTTTAAGTTAACCCATTGAGTTTAATTAATCCAGAAAAAATCAATGGATGGTGGGATAAGAAATTACTTAATGGAATTAATAAAATTAATCAAGAAATTAATTAAGATGATCAATTAAGGAGAAATTTGATTTATTTAATTAAGTAAATAAATGGGTAGTTAATTTCAGGATTGAGATAAATCAAGAATGATAAATATTGGGATTTAATTAATGTAATTTATTTAGATTAGGATCAATTGAAATATAATTGGAAATCATTAAATTATACAATCAATGAAGGAATGAAAGATTGATTAATTAAGATTGATACTCAAGAATGAGTGACTTATGAGAAGTCAATATATAAGAAATTAAGGATTAACGTAATTAAAACATTTAATTTGTTTATGAAGTAATTAAGATTACTTATCGTTTGGTTAAGGATAAGTAATATGGTGAAGTTAATTAAAGATAGTTTCTTGAATGAAATTAAAGGATAATTAATCCAGGTTGATTAATTAAGATGAATATTGAAGGGATGATTGGATAATTTGATTTAAAATTAATTAATCAACAAGTGAAGGAAATCTAAATGATTGAGGATTGAAAATTCAATTAGAATTAATTAAATTAATTTGGAGTGATCAAATTTGATTATGAATGATTGAATGGTATGCGATACTTTGAATGAGTTGATATCGCTGATATGAATTGTTGTGTTTTTCATTTGGATAATTTAGGATTATGATAATATAAGATCCGAGAAGACCGGGATCGGGTATTAGAAAAACACCCGAACTCACTTCGGATAAAACATTAATTGATGTGGAAATAAATAGATTGGAGTGAAATGATTTAAGTGAATTGAATTATTTTATCTATGTTTGGTACTTAGGAAATAGATGTGTGGAATTTGTGATGGCTATAATAAAATTGTGGCTTATGAATAATTGAAATGAGTTACCCGGGTTTATATACGTTGATTTCTTTGGTATTCCATGTTAGATGGGTTTACTCACGCTGGTTTCCAGCCTGACCCGGGTGTTACTTTGGTGTAATGCTCGGGTCAGACCGAGTATTACAGATTTTCAGGTAGGTACGTTTGGAGCTCAGGAGGCGAGCTGGATGGCAAGTACGTACGGAGTATTTCCGCTGCAGTATATTATTGTGTATCTGGGACATGATTTGTATGTCTAGTGTCTGTATATATATGTGAAACTCTGATGTATATTAAATGTAATCAACAAATATAGTATTCTTTTGTAAACTATTATTTATTATTATATTTTATCCGCTGCGAATGTGAGTTGTTGATGTTTCTGTTCTTCTTTTTCTTCTATCTCTTTCTCCTTTTTCATAACTATGTGGAATTTTCGGGTTCGGAAATTTCGGGTCGTTACAGACCCGAAGTTTATTATTCCCTTCCTAAACTTTGGGTGCCCACAATTTTTCACATGGGCAATCTAGAGTTTTGTTTTTCAAATAATCAAATAAATAGGTGTAGATTCGATAGCTTTCGAAGTCTTTAGTTTGGTAGAATTTGGAGTTCTTCTTCAGCTTTTGGATCTTTGAAGTTTTGGTTTGGCAATCGTATTTGGGATGGAGTTTGTTTCACTTCAGCATTGATGATGGTTCAAGCTTTTGATTTGGAGCTTGGAGTCTTTGGAGTTGGGTTTGGAGTTGTAGTATTGGATTCTTTTGAAGACTTTATTCATGCTGTCGATATTCCGCTATGGTATTGTGTTGTATTATCCTCTGATGGTGTTGGGTTGTTGTATCAAGATGTATATCACATTGTATCTATATTATGTACATCAATGCAATTATCTTTTATTTCCGCTGTGTTGTTTTTTCATCTAATGTTATTGCAAGCTCCGGCATACGGATTCGATGTTGATTGTCGGACATCGAGTTTGGGTCGTCACACCGATCACCCAAGTCTTCAGATTAAACATGAAATCGAAATCGAGACATATGAACACTACTTGGAACAAGCCCAACCACCAAGAAACCACCTCGTGTCGTCACCTCCGACCACCGTAGACCACGCGATCACGTCCCAAGATGCGCCACGTCATGACATTCATATTCTGTAACATCCCAATTTTTATAAAATTTAAAATTAGTAATTAATATAGATTTTGGAATTAAATTGAAAATTAATTTTAAATTTTCAAAATAAATTAAATAAGTGTTAGTTTGTATATATATTTGAATAAAATTATAATTTACATTGGAATTTAAAATTTAAAATGATTAATGTTTTAAAATTATTTTAATTTAAAAATTTAAAATAATTATGTTAGTAAAATAATTTAGATTTGAAAAATAATATATGTGATTACTTATTAATATATATTTTTGTTTCAAACTATTTTCTTTAAAAGGTTATGTATATATGTAAATAAAAGAATGTATTTATAAAAATAAGAAAGTGTGATATAAAAATTTATTTAAACTATATAATTATGTAAAATTACAAGTGTTAAGCTTTTAGCACCAAAAATTAACAAGTGTAAAATAAGTAATCTAAGAATTAACATGTGTAATCAATTTAAACACTGGAGTTAAAAAGTGTCATTTTGTTTATTTATTTTGAGAAAATTTATAAAAATAGAAAAGGAGGTTATATAAACTATTAAATCTTCTCCCTCTCATTTCTTTTATCATTTGCAAACTACAAAGTAAAAGAAGTCTGTATAAATTTTATCAAACCGGAAGAAAATCATCAAAACAAATTTTAAAACAAATTAAACAAACTAGATCAAAACAAAGGAAACTGTACATTTTCTCAAACCAGAGCAACATAGATTTCTAGTTAAAGATTACAACAAGTTCAAGCATTTCAGTAATCAAACAACTAACAAAAGATCACCACAGGATCAAACTCAGAAAAACAAATAAATTTCCAGGTCCAGGTTCTCTGCTTTCAAAATACCCAATTGAGTGAACACTTAAAAATCTGGAGTGTTATTTGTTGTTTGTGATGATGCTTGAAATAAATTGTAAAGTACTTACATCCATGTAATTATGTTTATATGTATGGCAGAGATGAGTGTGCATGTTTGAGTTACAAGCATACTTTCCTCTATTATTTCCAGGTTTTCAAAAACCTGTTTAAAATTTGATTTCTCTCTCCCTAATTCTTGTTTAACTTTATAATATAAACAAAAATTATTTATTTAAACATGTTTGAAGTTTTAAAAATAAATTAGAGCAAAACAATTAAAGTTTTCTTCTATAAAATTTGAAATTACAGGTAAACTTAAAACATGTTGAAGTTTTAATTATCATGATTCCTGATATCAAGTACATAAGATGAAATGTTATTGAAATTGATGATTTTTAAAAGTAAAATCATAATTTTTAATAAAGTATCCTCTGAGAAAATCGAGGATGAAAGGAATCACGTTTTTCACCAAATTCTAGTGATCGGCGACATAAGGGGTCTCATGATCGGGACTGGAACTAGCATGATGGTCAGGGATCATCAAAAAATTATTGGATTAATTTATAAATCTTCATGGTGGCCGAACATTGCCAATCTAGGGTTTAAGCTCTGTCTTAGTTATGATTGGAATTCGCGTTGCTGCCATCTTGACGTTGCACCGGAGTCGACCGCACCGGTGGCGATCGAAACTAGGGAGGTAGGCGAAGCTCTGACAATGTTTTTGCGGCCTCAGATGGCCTGAGGCGGAGGTGCGAGTTGATTACGTGATGATTGTTCTTGTTCCAATTTGGGTCAGAAAGTTCGTTTGCGAGTTCGACATCATTTCATGTTGCTAGGAGGTCAGGGGCCTGTGAGGAGTTGTCGTCGACCTGTCGTTGGTCGTAGCGTCAATTAGTGGATGCTGGAATCATTGTGCATGTGCACAAAGTACCCGGTTGTGTTAGGGTTTTAGGTTGAAGAAGTGAGGGTTGACTTGAAGTGGTCTTCGGGGGATCAAGGTGATGGCTCAAGTATGAGTTCGGGAGATTTCTGAGTGGCACTGGGTTTTAACACTTAAATAAAAATTTAAGTTTGAAAAAAACATACGTGTAGATTTAAGGAAAGACTGGAAGTAGATGGCCTTTTGACTCGAGTGATGCTTGTGGTGATCTCGGGTTCGATCTAAAAACAAGTTTTTCAACTTTAAACCAAATTCAAATTTTAAACATTTTTAACTCATCCTTTAATTAATTGTTTTGGCTCAAGTTTAAAGTTAGTGAAGAAGTAATTGAGTTTTATTTAATTATGTGATCAATTCTTAAATTTATTTTAAATAAATAATGAAATTAAAGAGTTAATTATAAGAAATGTTTTTAAATCACTAATTAACATAAATATCTTGAGTTAATCTATGTGTTAACGTTAACTAATTACAAGGTTTGTTAATTAAAGTTTTAATGATAATTAAGTGATTAATTAAATTATATGGTTTGTAATTACTTAATAATTAAAGAACAATTACTTAATATATAATGAACAATTACTTAATTAAAGGTTAACTAATTATATAATGAAGGTTAATTAATTATTAGTTTAAGTTATTTATTTAAATTAAATATTAATTAATTAAGGTAATTAATTAAGGAATAATTAATTAATGCAAGTAATTCAGATTAATTAATTTACAATTAAGCATTAATAAAGAATAATTAACTAATTTATTAATTAATGATTAAAGGTTAACTAAATAATAATTAAAATTAATTAAGATTAATTAATTAGTAATTAAGGACTAATCAATTAATAATTAGGGATAATAAATCATTAATTGAAAATAATTAATGAAAATAGTTATGTAACTAATTAATTATGATCACATTGTTAATTCATCTTAATTGTAGATGGCGGAATATTATTAAATACTTCGTTTTGATTGATATCTCTGATATGTGATTGTGATACTATGTGATATGAATTGCTTTGTGTTGAGCTGTGATATTTGTGATGTATTTCTGTGTGAATGTGAAAACCCTTGACCTATAAAGAGGCATTTGAATTTCGATGCGACAGGGAGTCGGATTCCAGTTGGTTATCCGAAACCTACATCGAACCTTAATGTTGAATCATTGTGATTGATATTTCCATGTGTTTTTTAAGTTTAGCGCTCACTATTCGGTTTAGCCGGAGAGGACTTTGTGTTAGATAACCCATTCCGAATAGTGATATGACAAAATGGATAGCAATTGAAGATGGTGGTGAAGACCGGGTGTCTTCGAGAACAATATGATAACCTATCGAATGACTTTGCACTGAGTTGCTCCGATATAGAGATCTCCATATGTGTTGGGGAGTTCGATTGAGATTGTGGATACACGGATTGCAAGGGCTTCTTTGGAAGTGCCTTCGGTTCCGTTCGAACTCAGAACAGACTTGTATGGTTGTATGTCTAACATTACACTTTTGAGATATAAAGCTAGTCTCTATCAAATACATTTCTGTTTGGTGGTAGAGAATTTATTTTCTTAGCTTAACACCCTTCTCTGAGACGTACAAGCTTAGAGGTTATGTAGTTGATGGTTATCAGTGATATAGTCCCAATTTGGTAGTGTGGCATTCTAAGTGCTGCTGAGTGCTACTGATCATTTGTTAATTGAAGCATGGCTTTTCTGTAAAGCGTAGCTTTGTGGACGACACCTTATCGCACCTCACAACCCGAAAATGGTCGATACAGGAAGGATGCAGCAAGGTTATGAGGGTCTCGTCCTTTAGGGTATGTCCATTCCCTTTTGGAGAAAGGTGATATCATGGTATGGAGCCCAGATATTTAATCTATGTGGTTGCTACGAATTTATTACTTTGTGGTTGTTACTTCGTGGTTGAGGGCCCTCGGATAAAGGTCAGTAACGACTAGGGAATGGCATATTTGTGTAGTAGTTACCTAGTTACAGAGGTAATCTGGCTTTGTGTTGGTAGAGAGCCGGTTAAGTTCTCGGGATGTCCCTCCAGAGGCGTTCCCATGTGGCATAGGAAGTTCCTTTGCCTGACCATTTGTTGGAAACCCAATCACCAATACGTGCCCAGTACGGTTTTAGTTGTAGAACCTGCCATTTAACATGGTAGCAATGGTAGGCATACTATAATGGTACATATGATGGCTAAGATTAATATTATACTTTCGAAATATTTTCACACTATGCACTAATAATAATATCAACAGAGTTTTCTCGCATCAAGCATATTTGATTATCATAAGGAGAAATCTCCCTCATGTGTGCGATTGCATTGTGTGTATGCCGGGAGGCTTTATGGTAATTTCATTTTCCAAAAGCATGAACGGATTTCTTTTTTTAATTGTTTTTGTTCAAACAACTATTTTGTTTACTCGTACCAGTCGCATGACTGACCCGGAGTTTATTGCTCCCTTCCTAAACTCTGGGTGCCCATAATTTCCACACGGGCAGCCTAGAAGCAGGTTATCCGTGTTTTGGAGCTAGCTTGTATTTAGAAGCCTTTTGGAAGCTATCAGATTTTGAGAGGTCAGGTATCAGATATCCTTTGGAAGTTTGAAGTTTTTGGAAGGTGGTGCTTAGTTTGGATTCTCGCTCTTTCTTTCTGAAGACACTGTTATTGTTCCGCTGTGGTGTTATCATCCTGTTATTATACCTTGTGTATATCAATATGATGTTGGTGATTGATGTTGTAATGAGTATTGTATCAGTGTTGTATTTGTGTTATTTATCAATGAAATCATCGTTTGTTTCCGCTGTTCATATTCATCTAATGTTGTTATAAGCTCCATCCGAACCGGAGTTCCACGTTTCAATCTCCAGTAGTCGAATACAGGCGAGGTATTCGATGTCGATATTTGAACGCTGGATTTTGGGTCATGACATATTCCCCTTCGTCCCATCTATTCTGATGCATCGTCGATGATGATCTAGCCTTGAAACTCTCGTCCACCAAATGAAGCCATTAAACCCTACTTTAACGTCGTTTCGCCACCATGGTGACCCAGAAACCCATCAATTATTTTTCCTACGGTCACCAATACTCCAGCCACCTCCAGGCTGGATCGCGACAATCATCACCGCGTTGATCATCTTAAATTTACAAAAATACAAATCCAGTTCAACTCAAGAATTCCCCTTAACCTAAATCTTAAAAATCATGATATCTATGTTAAAAATCAAAGTTTCTAAGCATGAATCTAAATCTACAATCAAAACTAGGAAATTTAACAATCCAAATTTTGACTTGAATTATCCTTTCATTGTATATTTCCATTTTCAAATATTTACTCAACATTTTCTCTTGAATCTATTTTTTAAATTAATGTTTTACACATAAAAACACTTTTCATTCAGAGATCAAAGTCCAAAATTATTTGTAGGTGGGAAGATTTGAATTTTTGTTCTGGTTTTAAAACCTTTAAACAAGACAAAGGCATATTTGCCTGTTTCTATGACCTGCACAGACATATATACGTATATATTCGTGCATATATACAAACATATTTTCATTCAAGCAAACACATCAATAACATTACTTCAATCATTCATCCCATCCATCCAGATATAACCATATCAAGGTTTAAAAAGTGATGTTTGCTCACCTGGGAAAAGAACAGAGAAGCTTTATGAAAGTCTGGAATGTTTGTTTTGATTTTTGAAAACCTGGAAAATGATCTGGAAGTTGTATTTGATTTGGAACTTTTGATCTGAAGCTTGATGCTTATTTGAAATGATATGTGTTTCTTTGTACTTGAATTTGAATTAGGCTTGATCTTTGAAAACCAGGAACTTGTTTAGTTTCTTGATTAACTGAGTTGATCTTAGCATTGAATCTATAACTTCAGTTTGAAAATGGGAAGAGGTGATTGCTTTAAATTTTGTTTTTTTTTGAAAATCCAATATGCTTTGTTTCATTTGAGAGGATTTACATTTTCTCAGATTTTTGAGGTTTGTATGATTTATTTTCTCTGATTTTCTAAGTTTCCAATTTTAAATTGATTTTGATCTGGTTTTGATTTGAATGGATTAAAGAAAAATGAGAAGGAATGGGAGGTAGAAATATATACATAACCTTGTTTCTACTTTGTCTATTACTTAAAAATAAAAAGAAAGTAATGACATTTGTAAATTTGCATGACAAATTAGACAACACTTGTTAATCTCATGTATTAAAATTCCTATACACGTTTATTTTGCATATTAATATTGTTACAAAGGTTTAAATGTATGTTAAATAGTTTACACTTATAATGTGCATGTATTAATAATAATTTTATATAATTTATATAATAGTTTATATTTAGTTATATATATATATATATATATATTATTTTAAATTTTAGTGAATACTTTTCCATTTATAAATTTTTATATAACCTTAAAGGAAATGATTTTAAAATGTAATTAGACATTAGTATATAAACACACATATATATATTACATATTTTTTTTAAATGTAGAATTTTAACTTTCAAATAGCTTTTGAAAAATTATTATATTAAATTCAAAATATTACTTCTAAATATATATACATATATACTATATTATAAATTAGAAAAAAATTCTATTAGTTTCTAAAAATATAGAGAACTAAATCCAATTCTTTTTCAAAATATATTTATTTTTGAATTTCAAACTAAAATTCTATTTACCATCATTTATATATATATATATATAAATATATAAACAAACACAAATCTTAGTTATTTTTGGAAAAATTTCATAGTAATTCACAATTTAATTTTGAAAATTATATTAGTCACTGAATTAAATTTGACTCAAAATGGGGATCACTACAGATTCCCCTCTTAAGAAAATTTCGCCCCTGAAATTTGCTAGACAGGGAAAAAATCAAAAAATAGATGAACACATAGAAAGATAGAGAATTGGTTTATCAGATCAGGCTGAATATCTGTTCCACATTTGGCTTATCAAATCAGAATATCATCAATAAATATGAGAATAACTTGTTCAACATTGTAAGAAATACTCGGATCATCAGGTCTCTGAATTGCGCATGACATTGGTTAGCCTGAATGTAACGATCCCGATTTTTGAGTCAAATTTAATTTATAATTAAATTAAATTTTGGATTTAGTTATGAATTAATTGAGAATTTATTTAGATTTGAAGTATAAAAATAAAATTTAATTGAATTTTAAGCTGGAAATTCTAGAAAAATAAAATATATTGTAAATAGAATTTGGGGTATATTTGAATTCTCCAAATTTAAATAAGATATATGGTTGTGTAAATGAATTATAAATAGAAATTTAATTTGAAATTTAAGAATAAGTATCTTACAAATAAATATTGGATTTAGGAAAATTAAGTATATTGGAAATAAATAGAAATTTGATTTAAAATATAAGAATAAGTATTTTATAAACAAATATTAAATTTCAAAATAAATGCATTAAAAATAAAATAGAAATTAAAAGCTTTGAGATTAATAAAAAGTTAATGATAGTTGTTTTCTAAATTCTTAATTATATTAATATTTGGAAGATGTAATAAATTTCAAAAGATTTATTTTTAAGATTTAATTCTCTTATATAAATAAATGTGACTATTTGTTAATATGAAATCAAAATTTTTAAATCCTTCTTTTCTTTTAAAAGCTGTACAAAAATAGATAATAAAAAATGCATGAATGCAAATTGTATAAATATATAAGTATATAAATATGTTGAACTAAATTAAAGATTGAATGTGAAGCAAAAAACAATGGAGATAAGATTTTATTTGTGTAAATATAAATATAAAAGAAAACATAACACATACATAAATAAAAGAAAATTGTATTTATTTAAATGGGAAACATGATATAAAGTTATATTTAAGTGTTATTAACATGAAAATGTAAAATGCAAACTTATGTACATAAAAGATTTAAGTGAATATGGTATAAATTTATTTTAAAATTCTTTTGTCTTTGTAAAATTTTAAATGTTACACATACATAAGGGAGTAAAATTTACAAGTGTTTAGATCTCATAATCATTTTTTTTACAAATGGCATCCAATATAATTAATTGAATAAAATAAAAAATAAAAAAATTTAGAAAACTTTTCATCTTCCCATATTCAAATTATTTAGCCTCTCACCAAATCTCTGAAAAATACAGTAACAATAGATTAAGTACCTCAAATCTCAACACCCAAGAAAAAAGAACGATGAGAAGAGTATAACCAGGATATATTCAGATAAAACATTTTCCCTCTAAACCCTGGAAACAGAAAATACAGAAGAAATCCCAAAAGTTTCAGCAATTAAAACAGAAAGATCAAAACCAAACTGAAATCTGGAGACCAAATTGTGGAACGATGTGAAGCTTCAACATTAAAACCAAAGTCCAGATCAATGTCAAAACAAAGATCAGAGAATCTGGAAAATCAACCTGGAAATTAAAAATGAAGATCAATGCAAAAGCTTTCAACCTGGAATAGGCTTCAGTTTAAAAAAAAAGGCAGATCGGATTCATGTTTAAATCTGGGATTCAGAGCAATCAATTAAAAGCATTTCCAACTTAAGTAACAAATCAAAGTTCAGACCCAAAAATCAAGTTTCCAGGCTTGATTACATTTCTGCTTCTTCCCATCAGGGTGAACAAACTTTAATTTTTAAACCAACTTCTTTGACCTTTTATGTCTGTGATGGTGATGATTGAAAATATGGTATGAATGTTTACATATTTGCAAGTATATATGTGTTTATATGGGTGAATTAAAATGTGCATGTCTGTTTTCAGGCAAAACATGCCTTTCTTTATAGATAACAGAGTTCAAACAAAATAGAAAATTCAAAATATCCTCATCACATCTCTTATAGGTTTAGGAATTCAAATAATGTTTGTGTTTAAATCTAAACTAAAATTTAAAAATATATTTAGGGATGATGGTTTTGAATATCATTTGGATAAAGAATATAAAACACTAAAACTAAATATATGTCAAAACTCAAGTATCTTAATTTCTTAAATTGATTTTATCATATGATTTGTTTCCGAAAATGATGATTGTTAAAAGGAAAATCACTATTTTTAAATTGGTAAATCTCGAGGAATTGTTAAAGGTCAATTTTTTTTCTAAAATCAACTTCTGTCATTCTCGTCAACGTGGGGTGTTACGGCCTGTTCTGAAAAATGCAGGTGGTCGTGGGGAAGACTTCGACCGTGGCCAAATTTTGAAATAGGGTTTGGACTGGGAGAGCGAGTGAGATTTAGGGTCTAACATACAGTTTTGGGTCGGCGTGGTTCTTGAGCTTGCGTGTGGTCGAGGGAGGACCGGAAGCTATCGGAGTAGGGGGGATCGATGCATCATGGTGTGGCGCAGCTCTGGGTGGTTGCGAGATTTATGGTGGTCAAGATCATCGGGGTCGGACATTTTTCCGATGATCAGATTGGGTTCAAATGTGTCGACTAGTTAAATTTTGATTTTCGGCTTGATTCGAAAATACAGATGTTCGCGACGATGGAGGAAGTCATAGGTGACTTGCTGCCATCAGCGACAATGATCGGAATCGTTCTGATGAACTGTGCACGTGCACGCGCGAAACTCTGTGCATCTGGGAAGTATAGTAGTTGAAGAAGATAATGGTAGCTCGGGTTTACTCTCGAGAAAACGTGATGTTGGCTCGGGTTGCGATTCGAATGCATACGCGAGTGATTTTAAACAATTTTGAGTTTTTAAACAAAATCAAAGTTAAAAGAAAAGAGGAGAAGGAGAAGGGTCGTTTGCTCGGGTAATCCTGCAATTGGCTCGGGGGGTTACTTATATATTTTGTGGTTTGGCTCGGGTAAGAATCGAAGTTGGCTCTAGTATTTGGAGGGATGAACCTGGTTTTAAAATATGTATCTTGTTTTCAAAGGCAATAAGAAATGAAGTTTTAATGCAAATGTGTTTTTAAATTAAATTATCTTGATTTGAAAAATTAAATATCAGGTGATTATTTAATTTAATTCTCAAATTGATTCAAAATAAATTACTTTACATCAATTAAGTTTAAAGTGGTTAATCTATATAACTTTTATTTTAAAAGTTTATTTTAAATAAACTAAATATCGTAATTAATCAAAGATGAATTTTTTTTGATATATAGAACATATATTTAATTTAAATATTTTAAGTTAATAATGAGATTATTTCAAAGATTTTAACTTAAATGATGATTTTTGTAATGATTTAAGATAAATTGATTTAAAGGACCATTAATTTGTAACTTAACTATAATTACTTAATATAAAGGATAATTACCTTAAATTTAATCAAATGTTGATTTATTTATAAAATTAATCAATTAAAGATAGTTACTTAATTAAAAGTAATTAATTAATGATTAGAGGTTGATTAATCAAGTGAATAAACAATAATTAATTCAAGGATAATTAATTAAGGTGATTAATTAAATCAAGGTAATTTATAAAGAATAATTTAATAATTAAAGGTTAATTATTTAATAATTATGGGTTGATAAATTTGGAAATTTAAGGTTAATTGATTTATTAATTAAAGGGTAAGTAATTAATGTAATTAATTAAGGACTAATTAATTTAATTGATTAATTAAAGATAATTAATTAAATGGTTAATTAAATAATTAAAGGATAATTATTTAATAATTAAAAGTTGATGAATTATAATTAAAGGTTAATTTAATTATTATTAATGGTTAATTAATAAATGATTAAAGAATAATTAATCAAAATGATTTGTAATTTATTAGTATTATTTAACCAAGATTAGTAATTCATAAGTAATTAAATCTGATTTGAATTAATTAGACAATTAACTGATTATACTTATAGATGTTTGGATTCTATTGGATGATTGTATTGTTTGATATCCCTGATTGTGATGCTCTATTTTGATTTAAGCTGTGTTTAATGTACTTAATTATCTGTGATATATATATATATATATGTGTGTGTGTGTGTGTGTGTGAGCTGCGAATGAAAGATAAGCGTTATAGTCTATACCACTTATCAAATATATTGCTGTATTTGAATATGTACTGATTGATGATGTTGCACTTCTATTGTGTAAAACCCCCTAGACTACACCATACACACACAAATATGGATTACACGAGGAAATTGGTTGAGTCACGGATTTTTTTTAAAATGGTTTTAAAAGATAAATTTTGAATCCAAATGGTTTTTGGAATTGGGTTTAATGTGAAAAGTTTCTTGAAAAGGAATTTCAAAGATACAAATTATTTTGAATAACTTAATAAAGTTGAAATTTAGATAGTTTGATTCGAATTCAAGAATTGAATTGATTTCATTATTGAGAATTATGGTTTAAAAATGTTATACAAGTTATAATGTATCTATATAGGTTTTAAACCATATTATTTTAGGAATCTACATTTAACCCAAGTCTTATAACTTAAACAAATATAACTTGTACAAATGTATTTAGATTTTTCCAAGACGAAAACTATTTGTTTTCCAATAATAAAAGCTTTCATATAAGAAATGAACTTCCAATTTGTATTAAAAGGATTTCAGGTCTAAAATGAAAATGGTCTTCCAAGTTATGAATAAATCTTTGGGAAACGGGTTTGAAAGCTATAAGTTAAATCTTTAATTTAAAGATTAGATGAGTTGATCCAATTGAAATGGAAATTGTTATGAAATCTATGAATAGATCTTTGTGAAACTAGGTGAACCTTGTGAAACTAGGTGAACTTTGTGAAACGAATCTTTTTGTTAAAAGATTTGAAATGGTAATTTGTTTAACCATTTGAAGAAAGGTTTTTGGTTTGAAGTTGTGACTTAACTGAAATCCCATATCCATATGTTTTTAAATATTGTGCTCACTATTCAGTTTAGCCGGTAAAGGACCTTGTGTCATATAACCCATTCTGAATAGTGATACAACGTTATGGATTGCATTTGAAGACCGGTGTTGAAGACCAGGTGTCTTCGAGAATGATAGGATAACTTGTCGATTGACTCTGCACTGAGTTGCTCCGGTATAGAGTTCTCCATATGTGATGGGGAGTCCGATCGGAATTGTGGATGCCCGGATTTCAAGGGTTTCTTCGAAAGTGCCTTCGGTTCTGTTCGAACCCGTAACAGACTTGTATGGTTGTATGTCCGAGACTACACTTTGAGATATAAACTGATCTTTATGAAATACTTTTCTTCTTGGTGGCAGAGAATTTATTCTCTTAGCTTAACACCCTTCTCTGAGACGTACGAGCTCAGAGGTTGTGTAGTTAATAGTTATCAATGATATACTCCCAATTTGGTAGTGTGGCATGCTAAGTGCTGCTGTGTATCATTTGTTGATCAAAGCATGGCATTTGTATAAAGCGTAGCTTTGTGGATGAGACTGCATCTGGACCTCACACCCCGGAAAGGGTCGAAACAGGAAAGATGCGGCAAGGTTATGAGGGTCGCTCCTTTTAGGGTGTGTCATTCCCTGTTGGAAAAGGGTGGTACCATGGTATGGTGCCCAGATACTTCACTCATGTGGTCACTGCAAATCTATTACTTTGTGATTGCTTTGTGGTTATTGGATTAGAGGTACCTCCGATAAAGGTCCCAAAGGACCGGGGGATGGCACGCTCGTGTAGTAGTTATGTAACATCCCGCCTTTTACGCACGCTTTAAATTGACACACGTGCCAATTCAAACCATATGGAAGGGCAGATTGTTATGGGGTAAATAAGAAAAACGAGAAAGAAATAAAACAAAACAGAATCTCACAGCGGAAGGATAAAATATAATAATCAAATATACAATTCATAAAGCTATTTACAAAATGTTTAATTTTACTTATACAATATATATCAGAGTTGCACATACCAATGAATTAAAATTGATGCAGCGGAATACAGTGTGTAGTGGAACAATATAATATAATAATAATAATGAAATCTTCGTCTTCGTCCTCTAGAAATAAAGTCTTCGATCCTGAAATGCTCGGACTGACCCAAGCGAATTGAACAGACAAAACACTCGAGTCAGAACTAAAAGATCTTTTGTAAGTTAAATCAACAGAAATAAATATGAGTGCAGTAACCCAAGAGATTCTCGGGATTTACATCTCTTAAGGATTCGTTAAACTATTTACTATGTAGTACATTTCTCTATTATAATAGCGCCTAATTGTAAAATAAACTTACTTTTAAATAGCGTTAAGGCTTTACGTTTTCCACCTTAACACATTTATATATTCCCATAGTCTATACAGTACCGTAATCTCTGCCGTATTGGGCGTTGTTAGAGTGCACTCCATAGGTATGGTACAAAACAAAAATCGTATAAGGTGTGCTAAGGTAGGTGACACGGCACAACTAGGCTATGCCAGGGTAGATATAAAAATTGCGCTTCCGGGTCGGTGGAAACGCATAGCCGCAGCGACCGCCCACCTCGAGCCACACCCCCAAATAAAAGAAATCAAAAGTGGCCACCGAATAAATCCAAAGTCCAAGTAGAATATCGAAGGGATGTGTCCGATCAAAGGTGCTACCTCATTAAGACGTCAATCACTCCTATTTTAGCCACCTTATGCCAACTCACGCGAGTTGGGTCCACGTATTTACCCTAAAGGAAACGCCGCCACCATCCTACTTCATTCTGGAATCTCCACCGCCTACACTGTTGTTAAAGTGGTTTTTGGAGTTGGCAGAGTGTATGACAACTTCCGATCCCGGTCTCTTCAACAACCAAACGTTATTATAACACCACGGTCTTCTCAAAATAGTTTATACTTTAAAACCAGAATAAAATATCCATTTCAAAACCATATAAATACGACATCATTTCTATTTTAAAACCCAAATCAGTATGATATTATTTTTATTTTAAATATATCTTTTGCAAAAATCATAGTACTTTCAAATATATATACCTTAAACCCATAGCTTTGAAATAAAATTTTAGATACTTAAATGGTTTAATAATAAATTACTTTATACAGTAAATTAGCTTTATAATTTCTCAAATCAATTCCAAATACAGAGTTGAATTCCCAAATAAACCATTTAAATTTCCATATATTTTAAAGTTTTAATATTTCACCATTTCAAAACTAAATTTTTAATTCATATATATATGCCAAATTCACTTTATTATTATTTAGTTTTGAACTACTTGCTTAATAAATCCAGTATCCTTTAAATAGAACTTTCAAATTCAATAATTGAATTTTCCTCAATTTATTTAGATTAGATATATTCACTTAAATTATCTTAAACCCGTATTTAATTATAACACCATATTCTTTTTAAATCTAAATTTCAATAAGATCTTAATTAAATAAAATCTCAAATCAATTTCAAAACTATCTTCTCAACTTTGATTTATAAAAATCAATATAAACTCTATATTACAAGATAATTTAAGTAAATTCTTATCCATAATATATTTTAATGAAATCAACTTTATTATTAAACTTACTTCAAACTTTAAACAATTTTATACATAGCTTAAAACCAAGAATTTAACTATATATAAAATAACCTTTATCAAATATCTGAAATCAATATCTCACAAAACCATATATATATTTCTTTACAAAACTACTGAAAATCATTTTAAAATATTTATATATATATATATATATATATATATATATATATATATATACCGCAGTGTCTGTATAAAATTTTTTATCCTATGGTCAAGTGATACGGATATTTATCATTTCAATCCGTAATTTAAAATAAAAATTATGGTTATATATCATTTCAAATCGCAATCCCAAATGAAATGAAAATGCACAATAACTTGCAGTTTATACAACATAAATACAGCATTCATTCATCCAATATCAATCATCAACCATTTATAACAATCATTATCCAATATAAACAATAACATCACTATCGAATGAATAATAAACAACAAGTATTAACTAGCAATTTATATTCAATAATAAATTAAAGCTGTCTAAATGGCAGTTTATATGCGATAATAAATAAATAAAATTTAACTGGAAGTTTATATGCAATGAATAATTAAATAACAATTTAATTAAATAAATGCGATTTAACTGGGATGAAGAATAAACATATTCCAAACAGTCATAAATAAATTTCTACTCATATCATAAATCAATTTAACAAATATAAGAAATTTTATAAGTTGTGAGTGGGTTAAAACACTCACCTTTTGTATTTAAATTGAATTCAAATCCAATTTAAACCCGAAATTTGTACAGTCTCCAAATCCGTCGAAACCAGTGCGAAAATGTCCAAAATTCAGATACGAACCTAGCGGAGAAAACCGCGCTTTAATCGGATATAGTATACGAGAGTTATGCGCATTTGAACACGTTGAAACAGAAATTAAAATAAAAGAAAAGAAAACACTCACCGTCCTACCAAATGGTGCCACGTCATCATCTTCTTCCTGCACGCATTCCAGGCCGCACGCACAACTGCCAATCCCATAAACACACCTTTGACCGGCCCTTTGACTGCCGATTCTTCCCAAATACGACACTTTAGACTTCGGCACCACCACCATCATTCACGTCTCCCCTTCCTCTAACCAGCGCACCACCTCTGGGCGTCCTAAGTGCCTAGCGTCGCCGCATAGAAACTAGGGTTTTCGAACCCTAGTTCGCCAATTTCAACCGCCTCCGGTAGTTTTAACACACGAGATCAACGTCAAACGACTCCACGCAGCAAGCTCTACGAAACCCAAAAGCCAATTTGCATATAGTCGCTCCAATCAAAAACGCCCAATTCCACTTTGACCTCAATTTATGATTTATTGAAGCACAATTTCGCAAACGAACACCAGATGTAGATTCGTATCGATAACATCTACGACATATTTTTTTTTCAAATTTTCCTAAAGAGTTTGGATTTTTGACTTTGATTTTTGAATTGAAATTTGAATTGGATGAATTAGGGTTTACAGCCATTGAGGAAGAGGAGCACAGAAGTTTCTGTACGTATAGAAATGAGGAATAGAGGCTGCTAGGGTTTATAGCAGGATATATATAGTCAAAGTTAAAATAGGATAGACCGGATAAGATAGATGTACGCACTAACAACGAAGTGGCCCAAAAAGCCCGTTCGGACTCCGAACCGAAATTGGGTCAACCCATATATCAAAATAGATGTTTTAAAATATTTTTAAAACGGTGGAAAAGGTTTCAGGTTCAAATGCCATAGTATGAAGAAGTTATGCAAAAATCAATATTTTCCAAATTGATTTCAATTGATTTCAATTAAATCCATTTCAAGGCGTTTCACGTTCGTACGATCAAACGACAAGTCCGATCGTTACGAAACTTGAAATCCTAAAATAATTCACCGTTACGGATCCGATGAAACTGGTTTCGTTGAAATCCGTGTCCGTGGCCAAAATGACTATTTTTACATTAATTAAATAAATTAATAATCAATTAGTTAAATCCAATTTTTAACTCCAATTTTATAATTGACAATTTTATCACATTTATCTTTCTTAATCATTTACAAAAAAAATTTAAACAACTTTAGACGCAAATTAAAAGTTGATAAATCTATCAATTGCATGTTAATTTTTTTCCGTTTTATTTTGCAATAAATTCAATTATTGAATTTTATATTTCAATTAAATTAATAAATCTTGCTTTCTATACTTTAAATCGACCAATAGTCATATTATTCAGTCTATTATTATTATCAAAAGGATGCAATTTACATTGGTTTGTAGTTATTGCATTAATATTCTCCAATTTCCTTTTATTTTACATTAACGTAGTTTTTAATTACGTTTTATTCCAATGGATTTAAAACTAATTCAATAGATGAAACGAATGGGTAAACAATTAATGATAATCACCCATTTTCCTAATTTAGCCTCATACTTATAAATTTCATCTCATAACAATTATTGCTTCATTCCCCTTTCTATTCATATAAGGATTCATCCATAAAATTTACAATTACTTTTTACAACTTTTACTTTTATTTATTGGTTCAATGTTTATTTCAAAATTTTCATTTATTACTTCCAAATATTCGTTTTCATTTATAAATGTCATGTCAGTTTCTTCTTTTATTGCATTATATTTATTCATTCCTTCATTATTGCATAACCTCATTTATTATCCTTTATTTATTTATAGAATTTATGCTTAATCAAATTTTTTAGCCTCTCAATTGTTTACTTAAGTTTTTAAGCATTTTTTTATAATGGTTTCTTTTCTATTATATTCTATTAGAATCAATTTCAATTATACCTAAGTTTATAATACTAGAACAACAAATTCTTATTTATTAAAGAATTCCATCAAATACCTCATTTGCACTTATTACCCAATTCACCAATTACCATCTTAAAATAAATTTACGTTTCTATTAAATTTACATTCACACTTCCGTTACTACATTTATTTTTATTAAAGTAGTATTAAATTACCTTATTTGTAATAACCATTTATCACCAATATACTCTTTATAATACTTGTACGTTTATCCTTCACACAAGTGCTATTAAATTATATTTATTGAAATTTATTTCAAATTTTCTAACTACAATCAATTACAGCCTTACCATTGTTGCAATTAAATCGGGATTTGCACTAAATTGGTTATTTATTAACTTACATTAACATAATTGCATTAATTTACACTCAATTACAAATAAATCAATATATTATTTCACACATTAATACACTCATTGCATTTGTTTATACTATATTCCATTTAAAACTAGGTCATAACGTTTTAATTATTATATTAAATTGGAATGTTCATTCAAGTTCATAAAATATTAACTTGCAATAACATATTTCCTTAATTTATATCAATTACTGTTAACCATGTTTTATTACATTAATCAATTCAATACTTACCTCAAATTTCACATATTCCATTCATATCTAGGTATAAACCTTTCACTACTTCATTTATTAGATTTTTATTCAAAATTACTAAGAAATAGGTTTTAATTACAATTGCTATATTTTATTTTAGCTTTCAATTTCAATATTAATTTATAAAATTTTTATTTCTACTAAATTTAATTTCAAACATCTTATTTAATTAACAAATTTATTTCAAAATTTACGGGTCGTTACACACTCCCCCACTCAAAACTTTTCGTCCCCGAAAAGGAAAAGGAGGAAAAAGAGGAACTTACAAATCAATATATATTATTCAAAACATTGTATTCATAACAATTAGTTTACAAAGTTGGATAATTTAAATAAAATATATAGATTTATAAACAATTAAATCTTTTTATATTCAAATTAATAAGGTTTGGAAACATTTTCAAAATATTTTCTAAGTCCAAAATTTACGGAAAATTTCGGTAGAGTCTCCTTTGTATGGAGAGGCTTGGGAGAAAATATAATATCAAAATATACAATATATACCATATATTTTCCAAAATAATATATATCCCAACACGGGGAAAAAAATAACGCTATAAACCGTAATCCGAAAACGTACCTATTCGTCGGCAATTACGCTTAATTATGAAACCAAAAGCAGTAGCAATTGCTTCCATAACCTGTATTCCACTTATATAATCCAAAAGGGTTAATAACTATATAAATGAAATGTTTAACTTGTTTCAATCAATAACAAACAACAATCACTTGCATGGCAATTTCATTAACTTAGGTTTATCATCTTTTTAATTCACATTTTAATTCTTACAGTTTTCATTTGTTCATTTACATAAGTTTGAAAGCTTATACTTACAAAACTTACTTCCTATTTCCATTCCATCAGTAACCTTCCAATTATAACTTAAGTTTACACCAATTACAAGATCAAATTCTTATTTATAAAAGAATTTCACTAAATACTTTCATTTCCTCAAGTTTATTACTTATATAATATCTATTACGTTTTCTTATTAACATTCCAACTTTTAATATTCGGTAAGTTATATATGTTTATAAGGATATAATTGAAAGTTATACAAGTTTATTCCTATTTCTTTTAATTAATTTAATGTTCAATAATAAGATCCTTGTTTTGTATGTTACATATTTCAATTTCTTTTAGTTTCCATTTATAACTTATCATTAAATTTATTATTTTAATTAAAGGTTCCAACTATTGGTAAAATTCCATTTTACCACACTTAATTGAATTATTAATTAACTGGAACTCAAGAACCAAATACCGGGTTTAATTTTAAATCATTTAAAATAATAGATAAATATATACTTATAACTTATATATCCAATTATATTTAAAAAAAATTAAAATTTATATTTGTTTATCAAAATAAATTCGCAGTAAAACTACTACAGTGGTCTTCCCACTTCGAAACTCGAAAACGAATGTCGATGATGCGTGCACTCATTATCGAGATTATTTTCCAGCAACAGAGAGGGAAGTACAAAGCTTATTTCTTTTCCAAAAATTCTTTAAAATAATTATTTAAATTTATATTGAAATATTATATCAGAAAATACTTCTAAAATATTATTATAATCTTCCAAAATCATTTGAAAGAAATTTTCAAATCCCCGGAAAGTAAGTTCTAAATTTCCAATTTCCATTTATTTTATTAGAAATCTTATTTCAATTATTATTTATAAATTTCGCTACCTAACAATCAATATATTGCACCCAAATATAACCTTTATAAAATTTTATTTTATTTTATATATATATAGAAAATATAATAGGCAAAATTATTTCATTCGCCTATATTAAAAACAAACATTGTGTCGGTCTGTCCTATTAAGTGTTTAGAAATCCCTATTGATGTCACAGCGTCCCATGCACCAACCAGAATTTATAAATACAAAACGGAACAAACTAACACAATATTAAAACCTTTTTATAACACTAACAAATACGCTCTCTCAAATAAATACACTCAGCGAGTCACCAAAGGGTATTAATACCCTATTAGTAAAGAGTCAAACCCCACAAAGCTAAGGTTTATCGCTAAACCAAAGCTCTGATACCAGATGTAACATCCCGCCTTTTACGCGTACTTTAAATCGACACACGTGCCGATTCAAACCATACGGAAGGGCGGATTATTATGGGGTAAATAAGAAAAACGAGAAAGAAATAAAACAAAATAGAATCCCACAGCGGAAGGATAAAATATAATAATCAAATATACAGTTCATGAAACTGTTTACAAAATATTTAATTTTACTTATACAATATATATTAGAGTTGCACATACCAACGAATAAAAATTGATGCAGTGGAATACAGTGTTAGTGGAACAATATAATATAATAATAATGATGAAATCTTCATCTTCGTCCTCCAGAAAAAAAAAGTCTTCGATCCTGAAATGCTCGGACTGACCCGAGCGAATTGAATAGACAAAACACTCGAGTCAGAACTAAAATATCTTATGTAAGTTAAATCAACAGAAATAAATATGAGTGCAGTAACTCAAGAGATGCTCGTGATTTACATCTCTTAAGGATCCGTTAAACTATTTACTATGTAGTATATTTCGCTATTATAATAGTGTCTAATTGTAAAATAAACTTACTTTTAGATAGTGTTAAGGCTTTACATTTTCCACCTTAACACATTTATATATTCCCATTGTCTATACATTACCATAATCTCCCCCGTACTGGGCATCGTCAAAGGGCACTCCATAGGTATGGTAAAAAACCAAAATCGTATAAGGCACGTTAGGGTTGGTGACACGACACAAGTAGGCAATGCCAGGGTAGATATACAAATTACGCTTCCGAGTCAGTGGTAACGCAAAGTCGCAGCTACCGCTCACCTCGAGCCACACCCTAAATCAAAGAAATCAAAAGTGGCCACCGAATAAATCCACAGTCAGAGTAGAATATCGAAGGCATGTGTCCGATCAAAGGTGCTACCTCATTAACCCGTCAATCGCTCTTGTTTTAGCCACCTTTTGTCAACTCACGGGAGTTGGTTCCACGTATTTACCTCAAAGGAAACGCGGCCGCCATCCTAATTCATTCTGGAATCTCCACCGCGTACACGGTTGTTAAAGTGGTTTTCGAAGTTGGCAGAGAGTATGACAACTTCCGATCCCGATCTCTTCAACAACCAAACGTTATTATAACACCGCGGTCTTCTCAAAATAGTTTGTACTTTAAAACCAGAATAAAATATCCATTTCAAAACCATATAAATACGACATCATTTCTATTTTAAAACCCAAATCAATATGATATCATTTTTATTTTAAATATATCTTTTTTCAAAAATCATAGTACTTTCAAATATATATATACCTTAAACCCATAGCTTCGAAACAATATTTTCAGTACTTAAATGGCTTAATAATATATTATTTTATAAAGTAATCTAGCTTTTTAATTTCTCAAATCAATTCCAAACACAGATTTGAATTCCCAAATAAACCATTTAAATTTCCATATATTTTAAATTTTTAATATTCCACCATTTCAAAACTAAATTTTTAATTCATATATATATGCCAAATTCACTTTGCTATTATTTAATTTTGAAATACTTACTTAATAAATCCAGTATCCTTTAAATAAAACTTTCAAATTCAATAACTGAATATTCCTTAAATTATTTAGACTAGATTTATCCACTTAAATCATTTTAAACCCGAATTTAGTTATAACACCATTTCTTTTTAAATCTAAATTTCAATAAGATCTTAACTAAATAAAATATCAAATCAATTTCAAAACTATCTTCTCAACTTTGATTTATAAAAATCAATATAAACTCTATATTAGAATATAATTTAAGTAAATACTTATCCATAACATATTTTAATAAAATCAACTTTATTATTAAAATTACTTCAAACTTTAAACAATTTTATACATAGCTTAAAACCAAGAATTTAACTATATATAAAATAACCTTTATCAAATATCCGAAATCAATATCTTATAAAACCATATATATATTTCTTTACAAAACCATAGAAAATCATTTCAAAATATTTTTATATACATACCGCGGTGTCTGTATAAAATTTTCTATCCTATGGTCAAGTGATACGGATATTTATCATTTCAATCCGTAATTTAAAATAAAAATTACGGTTATATATCATTTCAAACCGCAATCCCGAATGAAATGAAAATGCACAATAACTTACAGTTTATACAATATAAATACAGCATTCATTCATCCAATATCAATTATCAACCATTTATAACAATCGTTATGCAATATAAACAATAACATCACTATCGAACGGATAATAAACAATAAGTATTAAGTGGCAGTTTATATTCAATAATAAATTAAAGCCGTCTAACTAGCAGTTTATGTGCAATAATAAATAAATAAAATTTAACTGGTAGTTTATATGCAATGAATAACTAAATAACGATTTAATTAAATAAATGCGATTTAACTGAGATGATGAATAAAAATATGTCAAATAGTCATAACAAATTTCTGCTCATACTATAAATCAATTTAACAAACATAAGAAAATTTTGAAGTTGTGAGTGGGTTAAAACACACACCTTCTAAATTTAAATTAAACTCAAATCCAATTTAAACCCAAAATTTATACAATCTCCAAATCCGTCCAAACCGGCATCAAAATATCTGAATTCAGATACGAACCTAGCGAAGAAAACCATGCATCAATCGGATATCCTATGCGAGAGTTGTGCGTATTTGAACACGTTGAAATAGAAATTAAAATAAAAGAAAAGAAAACACTCACCGTCCTACCAAATGGCTCCACATCATCATCTTCTTCCTGCACGCGTTCCAGGCCGCACGCACAACTGCCGAACCCATAAACATGCCTTTGACCGGCACTTTGACTGCCGATTCCTCCCCAAATCTGACACTCTAGACTTCGACACCATCACCATCATTCACGTCTCCCCCTCCTATAACCAGCGCACCACCTCTAACCGTCCCAGGTGTCGCGTGCCGCCGCATAGAAACTAGGGTTTTCGAACCCTAGTTCGCCAATTTCGACCGCATCCAGTTGTTTTAGCTCATGAGACCACCATCAAACGACTCCACGCCGCATGCTCCACGAAACCAACGACTCCACGCAGCACGCTCCACGAAACCCAGAAGCCAATTTGCGTATAGTCGCTCCAATCAAAAATGCCCAATTCCACTTTAACCGCGATTTCTAATTTATTGAAGCACAATTTCAACAAACGAACACCGGACGTAGATTCGTATCGATAAGATCTATGACATATATTTTTTTCAAATTTTTCTGAAGAGTTTGGATTTTTGACTTTGATTTTTGAATTGAAATTTGAATTGGATAAATTAGGGTTTACAGCCATTGAGGAAAAGGAGCACAGAAGTTTGTATGTATAGAAATGAGGAATAGAGGCTGCTAGGGTTTAAAGCAGGATATATATAGGCAAAGTTGAAATAGGATGGATCGAATAAGATAGATGTACAAGCTAACGACAAAGTGGCCCAAAAAGCCCGTTCTGACTCCGGAACGAAATTGGGTCAACCCATATATCAAAATAGATGTTTGAAAATATTTTAAACGCGATTGAAAAGTTTTCAGGCTCAAATTCTATCGTATGAAGAAGTTACGAAAAAATCAATATTTTCCAAATTGATTTCAATTAAATCAATTTCAAGGCGTTTTGCGTTCGTACGATCAAACGACAAGTCTGATCGTTACGAAACTTGAAATCCTACAATAATTCACCGTTACGGATCCGATGAAACTGGTTTCACAAAATCCGAGTCCGTGGCCAAAATTGCTATTTTAACATTAATTGAATAAATTAATAATCAACTAGTTAAATCCAATTTTTAACTCTAATTTTATATTGACAATTTTATCACTTTTATCTTTCTTAATCATTTACAAAAAAAATTTAAACAAGTTTAGATGTAAATTAAAATTTGATAAATCTATCAATTGTAGTGTTAATTTCTTTCTTTTTTATTTTGCAATAAATTCAATTATTGAATTTTATACTTCAATTAAATTAATAAATCTTGCTTTCTATATTTTAAATTAACCAATAGTCATATTATTCAGTCTATTATTATCAAAAGGATGCAATTTACATTGGTTTGTAGTTATTGCATTAATATTCTCCAATTTCTTCTTATTTTACATTAACGTAGTTTTTAATTATGTTTTATTCCAATAGATTTAAAACTAATTCAACAGATGAAACGAACTGGTAAACAATTAATGATAATCACCCATTTGCCTAATTCAGTCTCATTCTTATAAATCTCATCTCATAACATTTATTGCTTCATTCCCCTTTCTATTCATATAAGGATTCGTCCATAAAATTTACATTTACTTTTTACAATTTTTACTTTTATTTATTGGTTCAATGTTTATTTCAAAATTTTCATTTATTACTTCCAAATATTCGTTTTCATTTATAAATATCGTGTCAGTTTCTTCTTTTATTGCATTATATTTATTCATTCCTTCATTATTGCATAACCTCATTTATTATCCTTCATTTATTTATCGAATTTATGCTTAATCAAATTTCTTAGCCTCTCAATTTTTTACTTAAGTTTTTAACCTTTTTTTTATAATACTTTCTTTCTATTATATTCTATTAGAAGCAATTTCAATTATACCTAAGTTTATAATACTCGAACAACAAATTCTTATTTATTAAAGAATACCATCAAATACCTCATTTGCACTTATTACCCAATTCACCAATTATTATCTTAAAATAAATTTACGTTTCTATTAAATTTACATTCACACTTCCGTTACTACATTTATTTTTTTAAAGTAATATTAAATTACCTTATTTGTAATAACCATTTATCACTAATACACTCTTTATAATACTTGTATGTTTATCCTTCACACAACTACTATTAAATTACATTTATTGAAATTTATTTATAATTTTCTAACTACAATCAATTACAACCTTACCATTGTTGCAATTAAATCAGGATTTGCACTAAATTGGTTATTTATTAACTTACATTAACATAATTGCTTTAATTTACATTCGGTTACAAATAAATCAATATATTATTTCACACATTAATACACTGATTGCATTTGTTTATACCATATTCCATTTAAAACTAGGTCATAACATTTGAATTATTATATTAAATTGGAATGTTCATTCAAGTTCATAAATTATTAACTTGCAATAACGTATTTCCTTAATTTACATCCAATTACTCTTAACCATGTTTTATTATATTAATCAATTCAATACTTATCTCAAATTTCACATATTCCATTTATATCCAGGTATAAACGTTTCACTACTTCATTTACTAGATTTTTATTCAAAATTACTAATAAATAGGTTTAAATTACCATTGCTATATTTTATTTTAGCGTTCAATTTCAATAATAATTTATAAAAAATTTATTTCTACTAAATTTAATTTCAAACATCTTATTTAATTAAAAAGTTTTTTCAAAATTTACTGGTCGTTACAAGTTACCTAGTTACAGGGGTAACTCGGCCTTGTGTTGGCAGAGATCCGGTTAGGTTCTCGGGACGTCCCGCCAGAAGCGTACCTATATGGAAGTATGAAGTTCCTTAGCCCGACCATTTGTTGAAAAATCCAATCTTCAATATGCGCCTTGTACGGTTTTAGTTGTATAACCTGTCATTTACTTATGGTGGCGCCCCACTGTTTAAATGGTAGCTATAGTAGGCATACAATACTGGTTGTATGCTGGCTAGAAATAATATTATACTTTCGAAATGGTTTTTCTACACTATGCACTAGTAATAATATTAAAGAAATTTTCTCGTATCAAGCATATTTGACTATCATAAGGAGAAATCTCCTCCAATTCTGTGTTTGCATTGTGTGTGTGGCGGGAGGCCTTATGGTAGTTTCATTTTATAAAAAAAATCGAATTCAAATTTTAAAATCATTGGTTGTTCGTTTTAAAGATAAACTGTTTTTGTTTGCTCATACCAGTCCCACGACTGACCTGGAGTTTATTATTCCCTTCCTAAACTTTGGGTGCCCACATTTTTCCCACATGGGTAGTCTATAGTTGGGTTTTTCAGATAGTCAAGGTTAGTAGATTATCTAGAGCTTGTTCAGTCTTTAGATCAAGACTGCACTTGCTTATCTTTGTGCATCGTCATTAGAAGTTCGAGCTATTTCTGGATTGGTGCCTTGGAGATGGAGATTACCGATACTGGAGTACTCTCTTAAAGACCACATTGGAGATATTGTTCCACTGCTGGTGTTATCGTTTCCTTCTGCTGTTATTGTCTTGTATCATATCTCTGATGTATATTGATATTCATTGTATCATTTAGTTGTATCAGATATTGTATCAAATGTTGTATATGATATATGTATTATTCTTTTCGTTCGTTGTGTTGTACTTAATGTGTTATAAGCTATGGCGAACCAGATTCGACGTTTGGACATGCGGCATTTGAATAAGAGTGTCGTATTCGATGCTGATTTTCGAAGGTCGAGTCAGGGTAATTAGAATTGGTATCAGAGCTGAAGGTTAAAACTGTGACGACCCGACTTTCTACTCCCAGAAAATCGCATCATCAATTAAGAAAGAAAGGGATAGAAGAAGAAAAGAAAGAAGAGAAAGAAGAAACAACACTAGAATCTCAATAGCGGAACGAATAAATTATATTAATAACATAAAATATTACATAGTTTACAACCACTATCAGAGTACACAGATATACAACACATACTAGACAGTTATAAACACCTGTCTAGTATTTACAATATAATACAACTCAGAGACAATCACAGATTATACAACGGAATACTATATATCTAACGCAGAAGTCTCCTGCTCCATTTGCTCCTCCATAATTCATCAAAAGTTAATCTGAATCCCTTGGCTACTCGTAAAAATTTGAGTACCCAAGAGTTTAAGAAAACAAAGAATAAACTCTGGGTCAGACATGGGTCTGGTGCGAGTAACAGGTTAAAGTTGCTTAACTTTGCAAAACCTTTTAAAAGAAAGGTATCACGTAAGACTTTCCACACATAAACATGGAAAAGTTTTTACCTTACGCTAACCAAAACATTTGATAGGAAATCCAGTGATATTATAATAGTGTCTAGGGTTTTCAAGTAAATAAGAAATAGCCAAAATTGTTACAGTTATTAAATTCCAGCTACTAGCCACAAAAGTGGGTAATACAATCAAAACCGTTGGCACTTATTGGATTTTGGACTCTATACAATGGCAGGGCTACTGGGGTACCGCCCGTCATAGTACGTGGCCCAGATCACCGTACCGAGGAGTAAGCCCGCTCCCCTGCAACACAAAGCCGGACCCATTCCTTACTGAACAGTTCTGAACAAGACAACCCCGCAGTTGGTGTACATCCAACTGCCCACACAGCCGAAATAAAAAGGGACCTCTAGACAGGAGTAAATCTTGCTCTCCAGTGGGAGCTACCCACGAAGCCTTGCTGCACCTCCCCTGTTTTAGCCATTCCCGGTTGATGAGGCTTGAGGCTACTGTAACGACCCAGAAATTTTAGTAATTAAAATTTGAATATTTAATTAATTTTAAATATTAATAAGTGAAATTTATAAGTCGAATAAATTTTATTTCGAATAATTGGATTTAATTGAATAATTAAATCGATAATTTAATATGTTAAATTATGGAAATAATTGAAAATTGAACTAAATATGATTGAAAATGATTTGTAAATTTTTTTATATCATGTTGAAGTTAGAACGATATTTTAGAACTTTTAAAATCGAATTAAAAGTTAATTTGTGAAAATTGAATAGTTTAATATTTAATCGACTAGTGAAATTAGTCAATTTTTGAACAGTCTCAGAATTGGACGAAACCAGTTCCATTGGATCCGTAATAGTTTGTTATTACCGGATTTCAATTTTCGTAGCAATCGGAGTTATCGTTTGATCGTGGCAGCTCGAAACACATCGAATTGTTTTTAATATTAATTTGGCGAGTTAAAATAGCCATTTTTCAAAAAGTCTCGGATTTCGACGAAACCAGTTTCATCGGATTCGTAATGTGATATTATTATAAGGTTTCAAATTTCGTGTCAATTGGATTTACCGTTTGCCGGTACAAATTAAAACGCCTAGAAAATCGTTTAAATCGGTTTAATTCAAATTGAACGTTTATTGCCACAACTCGCACAGATGTCCGAATTAGCTTTCGAAACCTGATCCATTGTGTCCGGAATGCGGGGTAAACCCTAGAAACGCTGGTTACGGCGCGTAAATCGGAGTTCGGAATTTCCGGGATGAATAGTGTCGTTCAAACTTCTATAAATAGGCCTTAAAATTCACAAAAATAAGAAAATTATAAAACCCTAATTCTTATTTGTTCAGCCGCCATCAATATTCTGAAGGCCGAAAATGCTCCTTCCTTCTCCCTCGAATTTCTTTAAATCCGTTCATTAATTCGAAAAACTTTCTACATGAAAGTTATAGAGGGCTGTGTGATTGATACATCCAACGGTGGGTTTTCGTTCTAGTGCTTTGGATCGATGGGAAATTGGGCTCAAAGGCCATGCGTTCGGCCTCGATTTTCGACCTTCAGAGGCGACCGAGCTCGATGCTACTGGGGGCGAGGGTAGAGGAGCTTGGGGGCTTCCAGATGGCACTTGTTGATCGTGTTGTAGCGTGGTGTGGTGGTCGAGAAAACTAACCCTAGTTTCGTGGTTGATGGGTTGTTTGCGCGGCCTGTAAACGTGCGTGCGTGGAAGAAGACAAAGCACGGTGGAGATTGCAAAGTCATAGGATCTAACGGCCATGAACTGTTATAGGTTTAAATATAAAAATAAATTGTAAATTTTATATTTAAAATTCGTGTAAACTTGTTAAATGCATAACTTTTTCATACGAGGTCGAAAACGAGCGAAACTAGTTGCGTTGGAATCGTATGGACGAGCACTACGCGATGGAATCGGATTGGAGTCGTTTGGAGTTAGTGAGAATTTCGGGTAAAATTAAACGCGCGTTTAATTTTATTCGAACTAAATCGCTAAAACGAAATTGAAATCAAGGTGAGAACTTCTCACTCAATCGAATCAGTTTCGATTCTAATTTTAAATAGTTAGATTTAAAATACTTGAATGCATGCTTGAATGATGATTGATATCTATTGATTGTTAAAATAGACATTATGCGCCGTTAGTAAGCGGATGTTATTTATTAAAAACATATACCGCGAGTATTTCATAAACAGTGAAATTGGTATTATATATAATAGCAATATATATATATTGGCATATGTATATATTGCAGTTGTTGATTTCCCGCATTTGTATAGCGGATGAGACCCTATTGCGCCGTCTATTAAGCGGATAATATTTTAAATCCCATATACCGCGATAATTTCGTACTGGAGCGAAATTGGTATTGGGCTAATGTTTGTGGATGCAGGAAAACAGGTTGGAGGGATCCAACTGGATTCCTCAACAGTATTTATTTGATTTCAGATATTTTGATATTTGATGGATTATCATACCAATATATGATATCATTGTTGTCGTGATTGACTATTCGGTATGTAGCATCATTGGACCAAATTTTGGAATTTTAAAAAGGATTTCAAAGTGATTTTTGAAAGTATACGTGTATAAAATATTTTTGGGAATTTATCCATTTTAAATAAATAAACGTATAATTTTTAATGTTATAAAAATTATGATTTTTGAGAAATATAGTTAAAGGTTGATTTTTGAAAATATGAGGCTAATGATTTTATAAAATAGTTTAATCGGGATTTTTGAATTTATTATAAAAAGTTGAAAATATAGGATTTATAAAATTTGATTATTTTATAAATCAAAATGGTGAAATTATAAAGGAGATTAAAGATGTTTTAAAATAATAGTATAAATTGATTTATATAAGAGTTTTATAAATTGATATTTATAAATTAAAATATTTGAATTATAAAAAGAGTTTTTATAAGTGTTAGAAGGAATTGTGAATGAATTTCATAAATGAGTGAAATTTATAGAATTATAAACGGTGAAGTTATAAATGGAATTTTATAAGCAGTAGGTTTATAAAATTTATAAAGTTATTAAAGAATATATTTGGATAAATAATTGAATCTTATAAGTTATAAGATTTATAATTATGAAGTTTAAAAGAACGATTTTGTAAAATAATCGTTTTATAAGCATTAACTTATAATGTGAACTTTTGGTATATAATTGAGTTATAAATCAAACAGGTTAATAAAGGAGATGTATAAAAAGGAAGTAGTTATAAAACAAATAGAAATAGAATTTATAAATGTTGTTTTATAAATTCGCAAACGACTTATTTTGATAAGTAAATTGTTGTAACTTATTTATGGAGTTATATTCACGTTTTTGACTGTGAATAAACCTTTAAAATAAAATGAATAAAAGGATGAAATTTGTTAATGTAGTATATTCACGTTCTTGAATAGTGAATAATATGTTAAAGAAATTGTTTTGAATGTGATGTTTTAAATAGAATTAAAACGACCTAACGATGTTTTAAATGTGTTGAGATTCAAAACCATTGATTTCAACATTTATTGTTGAAATAGATGTTTTCGAGAAATAGAAGGAAATGGTGGACTATAACACTGTTGTTATGGTAAATGATTTCCGAAAGGAAATGTTTTGTATAGTATTGGGATTTATATATCTATTTTAATTTCGAATCCCTATACTAGTGATTTTCGGTTGTCGTAACGATGTTTTACGCAACATTCGTTTTGGCCCAAAAAAATATGTTTAAGAGAATGATTTCCTTAAAGAATGAAATATATACTTAATTTCGATTGAAGTATATTGAATATTTTCCAAGTGTTGAAAATAAATAAAATTTGTGAATTACTTATGAATAAATAAGTATGGAAATGTTTTACCAATGTGAAGTGAATATTTTGCGAATTTATCTTTTTGAAGATAAATTTAAAATGAATAATTGAAATCGTATATTCATAGATATTGTAAAATATAAATTCACTATGGAATTTATAAAAGAAAGTGGAATTTGTTAAAAATAAATATTGATTTATTTTTGAGATATTGAATTATATATCTTGTAAAGATATCTTTGGGAAATAAATAATTTGGAAAATTATTTGGAATCTGGTGATGTTGTGCATATCCATTGATAGTTCAATAACCGACTATCAATATTTACCTTTGAAAGGTATTTGTTGTGATTTGTTGAATTTGAATGCTACACTTATTTTTAATTTATTGCGCTCGTTATTCGGATTACCCATTCCGAATAGTGATACGACGTAATGGATAGCATTGAAGATCGGTGTTGAAGATCCGGTATTTGCGAGAGCGATAGGATGACCTGTCGATTGACTCTGCACCGAGTTGCTCCGGTATAGAGTTCTCCATATGTGATGGGAAATCCGATCAGAATTGTGGATATCCGGATTGCAAGGACTTCTTTGTAAGTGCCTTCGGTTATGTTCGAGCCCGGAACAGACTTGTATGGATTGTATGTCTGACATTACAAATTGAGATATAAAGCCGATTTCTTTCAAATATATTTCTGTTGGTGGCGGAGAATTTATTCTTTTAGCTTAACGCCCTTCTCTAAGACGTACGAGCTCAAAGGTTATGTAGTTGAATGTTATCAGCGATATATTCCCAATTTGGTAATGTGACATGCTGAGTGTTGCTGTGAAATGATCATTGTGTTGATTATTTGTGATAGGATCATTTATTGGATCGTCTATCTTGGTGATCATTTCTATGATCATTTGTTGACCCAAAGCATGGCTTTTGTATAAAGTATGTTTTTGTGGACGTGACTTCGTCGAGCCTCACACCCCGGGAATGGTCAAAACAGGAAAGATGCAGCAAGGTTATGAGGGGTAGCGCCCTTTAGGGTATGTGCATTTCCTTCTGGAAAAGGGTGGTATCATGGTATGGAGCCCAGATACTTACTCATGTTGAAAACACTTTATGATTGTGTGAATTGATTACGAGCGCTCGGTGAAAGGTCCCAAAGGACCGGGGGATGGCATATTCGGTCAGTTGTTACTCAGTTAGGGGTAACCCGGCCTTGTGTTGGTTGAGATCCGGTTTGGTTCTCGGGAATGTCCATCCAGAGGCGTTCTCATGTGGCAATGGGAAGTTCCTTGGCCTGACCATTCGTTGGAAATCCAAAGAAACAATACGAGACTTGTACGGTTTTAGTTGTAGAACCTGCCATTTAATATGGTAGCTATAGTAAGCATACTATAATGGTACCTATGCTGGCTAAGATTTATATTCTACTTTCGAAATTGTTTTCTACACTATGCACTAATAATAATATCAAATGTTTCTTTTTAATGCGTATCAAGCATCTTTGACTAACATAAGAAGAAATCTCCTCCAAGTCTATGTTTGCATTGTGTGTGTGGCGGGAGGTCTTATGGTAGTCTCATTTTTAAAAAGCATTGCGAATTAACTTTAAAAATATTCCTCTATTTTGTTTTCAAAGATAAATAAACTGTTTTGAGTTCTCACACCAGTCACATGACTGACTCGGAGTTTATTGTTTTCCTTCCTAAACTCTGGGTGCCCACCAATTTCCACACGGGCAGTCAAGAGTTAGGTTTATCAGGATATTCTGGATATTCTGGAGTTGCAGGAGGCAAGCTGGATGGCATGGCGTAATTATTAGTATATAGTATTTCTTTTTCCGCTGTTTGTTGTTGTTTGTTGTAGTACACTCTGATGTAATGTAATGTAATGTGATAAAATGTAATAACTGATATAGTTCTTTGTTTAAAGATTATTCATTTATTATTATATGTTGTTCCGCTGCGAATTGTGAGATTCTGTTATTGTTCTGCTGTTTTCTATTCCGTTCTATTTTCTATTTTCTTCTCCCTATTTTCTATCTTCTCCTCTCTCCTTTTCTTTCTTTTCTTCTTCTTAAACCCTCAGTGTTCGGTTTTCCGGCATCCGACTGATTGGCATTCGATACAGTGGACGTATTGATGTCGATATTTGGGAGTCGAAGAATCGGGTCCTGACAATGTGGTATCAGAGCATATGGTTAAGCGACAACCATGGTTCTGTTGGGTATTACTCATTAGAGATAGAGTCAGCAGTAATCTAGAATGAGTTTGAGTGTAATAATAGCTATGAGAGCGTATTTGTTAGTGAGTATAAATTGTTTTGTATTGTGTTGACTTATCGGTTGATTGTTTATAGATTTCGGTCGATGTAGTCTAGCTAACTATCGTAGAAAGGGGTTTCTAAACTCTTAAACAAGATAAACCGACACGATATTGTTTTAAATTGGGTAAATGAAATAATTTTAGCTTGATTATATTTTATATATAAAGGAATAATTTTTTAGAATTATTAAAGTGTATATAAGTAGATTGTTGATTGTTTAGTTGTTTGAATAATCTGAATAAAAGAATAATTGTATAAGCAAAAGAATTATAAGAATTGAATTATAATTAAAGTGATTTACAATTGTGAAATAAACTTATATATATAAGAAGTGAAACTATATGAATATATTTATAAATATGAGTTGAAATAAAAACGAATTTAAAGTTAAATGGAATATAACTTAAGTGATATTGAATGAAATTGATATTGGTATCAAAGTAAATTATTAAAGTTAAGTGATAAATGTGAACTTGAGTTTTATAAATGAAATTCAACTTTTGTAATTGAATTGAATTAATGGATTAAATGTTAATCAATTGAATGTGAATAATTGATATGAAATAATGAATATAAGTGTTAATTCATTAAATTCTAATGTTATTGGAAGTTGAATAATTGAATGAAATGAATATAAGCAAAGGAATTTGGTTGTAATTAATATACATTGGTTGTTATATGATTGTTAGTTGATTGTATATAATTCATTAAGTGTTAATGAAATTGGAAGTTAAAGTAATTGGAATTCAATTGGAAGTTAAGTGAATCTTGAATAGAATTGAATTTGATTGGAAGTGAACCAACTTGAATATGAATTAGTGAATGCAAACTAATTGAAAATGAATGTTAGTAAAAACATCCACTATTAATGAATCAAATGTGATTAAATTGAAAACCCAATTCATTGAATATTAATGAGAATATTAATGAATATTTATTGGTTATGAATGTTAGTTGGATGATAGTTGGTTGATGTTTGCATTTGTTGCTTTTACTACATTTGCTATGTTGGCATATATAGTTGTTATGTTGCTATATGATGTATATCGATACTATTGTCTATATGCATGTTCTCATGTTGTTTGTTGAGTGTTTAGTAGGTGCGGATCGCGTTTGCTTCGCATTTGGAGCTCGCTTTCGCGCTATATTAGCCGTATATGCTCGCTAATAAAATATAAGGTACATATCTCGGATTACATATCGTACTTTTATACTTTTTTCCCTGCGGGATGCCTCATTACTTGATGAGATGTATATTTGTGATATATATACTGCCATTTTTTTTTGGATCGAGCCGCGCAAAGGAGACTATGGCGAATTTTTCCGAAAATTTAAGGCGTTAGAAAAATTTGAAGAAATTGGAAAATTTTGAAAACTTTAACTTTGATTTGGAATTGAAAGTTAAACAATAGTAGTTGTTTTGAAAAGATAACTAAGTATGATTTGAAAACTTAATAAATTTATTGTAAGAAGTTTAAACTATGAATTTTGGAAAATTAATAGATTCTGTAACTTTTCTAACTTAATAATTTCGAGGACGAAATTCTTTTAAGGGGGGAAGATTGTAACGACCCATAAATTTTAGTAATTAAAATTTGAATATTTAATTAATTTTAAATATTAATAAGTGAAATTTATAAGTCGAATAAATTTTATTTCGAATAATTGAATTTAATTGAATAATTAAATCGATAATTTAATATGTTAAATTACGGAAATAATTGAAAATTGAGTTAAATATGATTGAAAATGATTTGTAAAATTTTATTATATCATGTTGAAGTTAGAACGATATTTTAGAACTTTTAAAATCGAATTAAAAGTTAATTTGTGAAAATTGAATAGTTTAATATTTAATCGACTAGTGAAATTAGTCAATTTTTGAACAGTCTCAGAATTGGACGAAACCAGTTCCATTGGATCCGTAATAGTTTGTTATTACCGGATTTCAATTTTCGTAGCAATCGGAGTTATCATTTGATCGTGGCAGCACGAAACGCATCGAATTGTTTTTAATATTAATTTGGCGAGTTAAAATAGCCATTTTTCAAAAAGTCTCGGATTTCGACGAAACCAGTTTCATCGGATCCGTAATGTGATATTATTGTAAGGTTTCAAATTTCGTGTCAATTGGATTTACCGTTTGTCCGGTACAAATTAAAACGCCTAGAAAATCGTTTAAATCGGTTTAATTCAAATTGAACGTTTATTGCCACAACTCGCACAGATGTCCGAATTAGCTTTCGAAACCTGATCCATTGTGTCCGGAATGCGGGGTAAACCCTAGAAACGCTGGTTATGGCGCGTAAATCGGAGTTCGGAATTTCCGGGATGAATAGTGTCGTTCAAACTTCTATAAATAGGCCTTAAAATTCACAAAAATAAGAAAATTATAAAACCCTAATTCTTATTTGTTCAGCCGCCATCAATATTCTGAAGGCCGAAAATGCTCCTTCCTTCTCCCTCGAATTTCTTTAAATCCGTTCATTAATTCGAAAAACTTTCTACATGAAAGTTATAGAGGGCTGTGTGATTGATACATCCAACGGTGGGTTTTCGTTCTAGTGCTTTGGATCGATGGGAAATTGGGCTCAAAGGCCATGCGTTCGGCCTCGATTTTCGACCTACAGAGGCGACCGAGCTCGATGCTACTGGGGGCGAGGGTAGAGGAGCTTGGGGGCTTCCAGATGGCACTTGTTGATCGTGTTGTAGCGTGGTGTGGTGGTCGAGAAAACTAACCCTAGTTTCGTGGTTGATGGGTTGTTTGCGCGGCCTATAAACGTGCGTGCGTGGAAGAAGACAAAGCACGGTGGAGATTGCAAAGTCATAGGATCTAACGGCCATGAACTGTTATAGGTTTAAATATAAAAATAAATTGTAAATTTTATATTTAAAATTCGTGTAAACTTGTTAAATGCATAACTTTTTCATACGAGGTCGAAAACGAGCGAAACTAGTTGCGTTGGAATCGTATGGACGAGCACTACGCGATGGAATCGGATTGGAGTCGTTTGGAGTTAGTGAGAATTTCGGGTAAAATTAAACGCGCGTTTAATTTTATTCGAACTAAATCGCTAAAACGAAATTGAAATCAAGGTGAGAACTTCTCACTCAATCGAATCAGTTTCGATTTTAATTTTAAATAGTTAGATTTAAAATACTTGAATGCATGCTTGAATGATGATTGATATCTATTGATTGTTAAAATAGACATTATGCGCCGTTAGTAAGCGGATGTTATTTATTAAAAACATATACCGCGAATATTTCATAAACAGTGAAATTGGTATTATATATAATAGCAATATATATATATTGGCATATGTATATATTGCAGTTGTTGATTTCCCGCATTTGTATAGCGGATGAGACCCTATTGTGCCGTCTATTAAGCGGATAATATTTTAAATCCCATATACCGCGATAATTTCGTACTGGAGCGAAATTGGTATTGTGCTAATGTTTGTGGATGCAGGAAAACAGGTTGGAGGGATCCAACTGGATTCCTCAACAGTATTTATTTGACTTCAGATATTTTGATATTTCATGGATTATCATATCGATATATGATATCGTTGTTGTCGTGATTGACTATTTGGTATGTAGCATCATTGGACCAAATTTTGGAATTTTAAAAAGGATTTCAAAGTGATTTTTGAAAGTATACGTTTATAAAATATTTTTGGGAATTTATCCATTTTAAATAAATAAACGTATAATTTTTAATGTTATAAAAATTATGATTTCTGAGAAATATAGTTAAAGGTTGATTTTTGAAAATATGACGCTAACGATTTTATAAAATAGTTTAATCGGGATTTTTGAATTTATTATAAAAAGTTGAAAATATAGGATTTATAAAATTTGATTATTTTATAAATCAAAATGGTGAAATTATAAAGGAGATTAAAGATGTTTTAAAATAATAGTATAAATTGATTTATATAAGAGTTTTATAAATTGATATTTATAAATTAAAATATTTGAATTATAAAAAGAGTTTTATAATTGTTAGAACGAATTGTGAATGAATTTCATAAATGAGTGAAATTTATAGAATTATAAACGGTGAAGTTATAAATGGAATTTTATAAGAGTAGGTTTATAAAATTTATAAAGTTATTAAAGAATATATTTGGATAAATAATTGAATCTTATAAGTTATAAGATTTATAATTATGAAGTTTAAAAGAACGATTTTGTAAAATAATCGTTTTATAAGCATTAACTTATAATGTGAACTTTTGGTATATAATTGAGTTATAAATCAAACAGGTTAATAAAGGAGATGTATAAAAAGGAAGTAGTTATAAAACAAATAGAAATAGAATTTATAAATGTTGTTTTATAAATTCGCAAACGACTTATTTTGATAAGTAAATTGTTGTAACTTAATTATGGAGTTATATTCACGTTTTAGACTGTGAATAAACCTTTAAAATAAAATGAATAAAAGGATGAAATTTGTTAACGTAGTATATTCACGTTTTTGAATAGTGAATAATATGTTAAAGAAACTGTTTTGAATGTGATGTTTTAAATAGAATTAAAATGACCTAACGATGTTTTAAAAGTGTTGAGATTCAAAACCATATATTTCAACATTTATTGTTGAAATAGATGTTTTCGAGAAATAGAAGGAAATGGTGGACTATAACACTGTTGTTATAGTAAATGATTTCCGAAAGGAAATGTTTTGTACAGTATTGGGATTTATATATCTATTTTAATTTCGAATCCTTATACTAGTGATTTTGGGTTCTCGTAACGATGTTTTACGCAACATTCGTTTTGGCCCAAATAAATATGTTTAAGAGAATGATTTCCTTAAAGAATGAAATATATACTTAATTTCGATTGAAGTATATTGAATATTTTCCAAGTGTTGGAAATAAATAAAATTTGTGAATTACATATGAATAAATAAGTATGGAAATGTTTTACCAATGTGAAGTGAATATTTTGCGAATTTATCTTTTTGAAGATAAATTTAAAATGAATAATTGAAATCGTATATTCATAGATATTGTAAAATATAAATTCACTATGGAATTTACCAAAGAAAGTGGAATTTGTTAAAAATAAATATTGATTTATTTTTGAGATATTGAATTATATATCTTGTAAAGATATCTTTGGGAAATAAATAATTTGAAAAATTATTTGGAATCTGGTGATGTTGTGCATATGCATTGATATTTCAATAACCGACTATCAATATTTACCTTTGAAAGGCATTTGTTGTGATTTGTTGAATTTGAATGCTACACTTATTTTTAATTTATTGCGCTCGTTCTTCGGATTACCCATTCCTAATAGTGATACGACGTAATGGATAGCATTGAAGATCGGTGTTGAAGACCCGGTATTTGCGAGAGCGATAGGATGACCTGTCGATTGACTCTGCACCGAGTTGCTCCGGTATAGAGTTCTCCATATGTGATGGGAAATCCGATCAGGATTGTGGATATCCGGATTGCAAGGACTTCTTTGTAAGTGCCTTCGGTTCTGTTCGAGCCCGGAACTGACTTGTATGGATTGTATGTCTGACATTACAAATTGAGATATAAAGCCAATTTCTTTCAAATATATTTCTGTTGGTGGCGGAGAATTTATTCTTTTAGCTTAACACCCTTCTCTGAGACGTACGAGCTCAGAGGTTATGTAGTTGAATGTTATCAGCGATATATTCCCAATTTGGTAATGTGACATGCTGAGTGTTGCTGTGAAATGATCATTGTGTTGATTATTTGTGATAGGATCATTTATTTGATCGTCTATCTTGGTGATCATTTCTATGATCATTTGTTGACCCAAAGCATGGCTTTTGTATAAAGTATGTTTTTGTGGACGTGACTTCGTCGATCCTCACACCCCGGGAATGGTCAAAACAGGAAAGATGCAGCAAGGTTATGAGGGGTAGCGTCCTTTAGGGTATGTGCATTTCCTTCTGGAAAAGGGTGGTATCATGGTATGGAGCCCAGATACTTACTCATGTTGAAACACTTTATGATTGTGTGAATTGATTACGAGCGCTCGGTGAAAGGTCCCAAAGGACCGGGGGATGGCATATTCGGTCAGTTGTTACTCAGTTAGGGGTAACCCGGCCTTGTATTGGTAGAGATCCAGTTTGGTTCTCGGGAATGTCCATCCAGAGGCATTCTCATGTGGCAATGGGAAGTTGCTTGGCCTGACCATTCGTTGGAAATCCAAAGAAACAATACGAGACTTGTACGGTTTTAGTTGTAGAACCTGCCATTTAATATGATAGCTATAGTAAGCATACTATAATGGTACCTATGCTGGCTAAGATTTATATTCTACTTTCGAAATTGTTTTCTACACTATGCACTAATAATAATATCAAATGTTTCTTTTTAATGCGTATCAAGCATCTTTGACTAACATAAGAAGAAATCTCCTCCAAGTCTGCGTTTGCATTGTGTGTGTGGCGGGAGGTCTTATGGTAGTCTCATTTTTAAAAAGCATTGCGAATTGACTTTAAAAATATTCCTCTATTTTTTTTTCAAAGATAAATAAACTGTTTTGAGTTCTCACACCAGTCACATGACTGACTCGGAGTTTATTGTTTTCCTTCCTAAACTCTGGGTGCCCACCAATTTCCACACGGGCAGTCAAGAGTTAGGTTTATCAGGATATTCTGGATATTCTGGAGTTGCAGGAGGCAAGCTGGATGGCATGGCGTAATTATTAGTATATAGAATTTCTTTTTCCGCTGTTTGTTGTTGTTTGTTGTAGTACACTCTGATGTAATGTAATGTGATAAAATGTAATAACTGATATAGTTCTTTGTTTAAAGATTATTCATTTATTATTATATGTTGTTCTGCTGCGAATTGTGAGATTCTGTTATTGTTCTGCTGTTTTCTGTTCCGTTCTATTTTCTATTTTCTTCTCCCTATTTTCTATCTTATCCTCTCTCCTTTTCTTTCTTTTCTTCTTCTTAAACCCTCAGTGTTCGGTTTTCCGGCATCCGACTGATTGGCATTCGATACAGTGGACGTATTGATGTCGATATTTGGGAGTCGAAGAATCGGGTCCTGACAGCTACGATTAACTTTAGAGGACACATCTCTTAGAATGCTCATCGTCCACCTGACGATGTTCTGAAAGCATTCAATCCATAGAAGTTCGTTCCAGGTTCGAACGAAACCGAAGGCATTATCTCGTTACACTTATTTTGGAATCACCCTCAGAGTTAACGACAATAACCCTTGCACTCTAAATCACCATCTCGAATCTATAAGCACTATTCCATCAACTCATTACGGAATCACCCACAGAGTTATACTGACGTATAGCCCTTACACCTCGAGTCTTCACTCTTCACATAAGATTCACGACCTATCGTTAATTTGGATCGATTTAGTTTTCCGATATCCAAATATGGAAACCCGATCCCGGTCTCTTCGAAATCCAATGCGTGTTTTTTTAAGGCCAAGTTGTTTTAAAGGTTTAAAACAACTCAATTATCTACATATACAAATAGATAAATCACAGATTCACAACAGATAATCAATGTTATCATCATATCAGATAAACCATATTATCATTATCCAGAAAGATAATTGTGACGACCCGAAATTTTTGAGTAATTGAAATTGGAATATTCAATTTATTTTGAATATTTAAATGTTAATTTTTAACTCGAATTCAAATATCACCAATTATTTGATAATTAAAATTTAGAATTAAATAAGTTGAAGTTGGGTAAAATGTTGAATCTAGAGTTTTAAAGCCTATTGAAAATAATTTGAAGGCTTGTAAAATTTATATTGATAACACTGAGGATAGCAAAGGTGTTGGAATTAAATTTGGAAGTGTTTTGTTGAGTTTTGAAATTTATATCGTTTAAATTGAATTTAAAAATAGCCTTCCGAGGGACAGTCTCGGAATTCGACGAAATTGGTTCCATTGGGTCCGTAATATTTAGTTAGTAACGGATTTCAAATTTCGTATTGATTGGAGATGTTGTGTGAGCATACGATAGGTAAACGCATTGAAATTTAATAAACATTAGTTGATCGAATCAATGTCAATTGGTGCCTTCTTAAACACGCTTCTCTTTTAATATCTACAGCCGAATTCCTATCACATTTGTCCCCCTATCTCTCTCAGCTTTTCCTCTATTTCAAATCACGGTCCCCTATCGTGTAGTATATGCTTCACTCTCCTTTACATTCCTCTTCCCCTTTTTAAATAATCAATTAGCCGTGAAGCTTTAAAAGAAAAATATATGAAACAAGACTTGAGTTTTTCTCCCCTCCCACATCCTCTCAGTATTCACGAAACCAAAATCCCCTTTCCATTCAGTTCGAAAACAATTTAAATCATGGACGAGTTATATAAATATAAATTAAAATCCAGTTCATTCGAAATTGAATCCAACAATTCGAACTCGATTTATGCTACTCAGGCAATCGCGTTGCTCTGTGACATCGCGATCCCATTTAAGCGTTTCAAAGGCGGATTCGTGAGGTGGGATGTCGTACTCGAAGTCAAGCTAGGGCTTTGTTCGGTCTGGAATTGGTGGTAGGTTCGCGTGCGAGCTGACGAAGTGATGGAAGTTCGCCAAGGCGTGGATGGCGATGTGGTCAGAATGGGGAGCTGGTGCTCGCTGGTGAGGCGCGCATAGGTTTGGGACACGGTGGTCTCGAGTTACGGTCAAGATCGATGTCGTGATGAAGTCGCGATGGCAGATCGAAGTATCGAGGGCAGTAAGGTATTCTTTGTTTTTACAATTTAATTTTAGGATTTAATAGATTACTGTTAAAATTTAAATTTATATACAGATAGAGATATATCTACCATAGGATATATATAAACCATTCTGTTTAATCTAATATATATGATTTTGGAAATGTAAAGGGATTTTAGATATTGACAGAATTTATATAAGGTAGGGTTTTATGAAGGCTATATATGTATAGATATATGCGTAGCTTTAAAAAGAAAGTAAATACATATCTGTGTTTTAAGGTTAAATTAACCTATTCAAATTTTAGTCAATAGCAATATTAAAGGAAAATTGTTTTAAAATAAATTATTAGTTAATTAAATGAAATTTATCAAATAGAAATTAATTATCAGATTAGTTCAAATATTAATAACATCCTATAATGCTTATTCAAGGTCAAACATCAGGAAATTCAAAGCAATATTGGGTGGATTGCAAAATAAAAATGTGAGTTAATCTCACTCAGTTAAATTTAAAGTTAAATGATTAAATTTTAATAATTTTTGGATGGTTGAATTGATTGATGTGATATAGTATGATATTTTGGAATTGGTGTATTATGTTGTGCTAACGTCTGTGGATGCAGGGAAAACAGGTTGGAGGGATCAAACTGGACCCCTCAACTTTATTTAATTATTTAATACTCTTTGTTCTGAATATTTGATATTCTGTAATGAATTATGTAGAAATATTGAATGCTATGGCTTGATTGTTATAATCGAGCAATAATGAATTACCAAATATATAATTTGAGTTTGGGAATGAAAATAAAAGAAGTGAAGTTGTAAGTAAAATAATTTTAGAAAAGTCGATTAAATTTATAAATGAACTGGAAAGGAAATAAAGTGACTTTAAAATTTTAATAAATATATTTTGAGTATGGGAAGGAAAATTAGAATAAACAGAATGTTAACGAAACTTAAACTTCATTGTTATTATAAAAAATAATAATAAAACAATTATTTTAAATTTAGGATTTAAATTAACCTAGAAGAATAAAGAGGAAATGGGAAAAATCTGAAATTTGTATATCTCAGTTAAAGATTTAAAATCAAACGGGAAATAATAACAATAATAATAAAATCCATAATTAATGAATTTTGAAATGAATTGATAAGTAAAGAATTTATTTCAATGGAATAAATTGGAAATCAATTTGGGAAACTGATTTAAGTGATTGAGATTGGAGATTTCTCCATGGATAACCAAGTTCGTTTCAAAGTAAATTTTTAAATATACATTAAAAGTTTAAAGTAGTTTTGAGAAGTATGTTTTGAAAATTTACTATTTCTAATATTTAAATTCTAAAGTAAGTATTTCCTTTAAATCTATTATGGTAGTAATTATTTTAAAGAGTGACTTAGTTTTTGTTTTTTTAAAAGTGAAAATTTAGTTTTATATTTTATTTAGTAACCATATCTTCAAATATTAATATCGTATGTATTCTTAACAAATTCTGGAAGTAGTTTTAACTTAAATGTTTTAAAGTATATTTCAAAGTAATGTGTTTTTAATTTTTTTTTAAATCTAGTTTTGTGCTTGGTGATTTTAGTGGAGATAGTAAATATTTGGGAGATTTATTCTGTAAAAAGGAAGATAGTTTGGAAACTGTTTTCAAAGGATTGACAATAGAAATATATCTTGTGAAGATATTTTTGGGTTTAATAAATAATTTGGGAAATTATTTATTGTTTGATGGATGTTTGTGAATATTAATTGATAGTTAAATAACCGACTATCAATATTGGCCAACTGCGTTGATCGTTTCGAAGAGACCGGGATCGAGATTTATTTCTCGAAAACCACTTCGATCCGGTTTGTACGTTTCGTGCGAAAAACGTGTTTGGACTCGAAGATGGAGCAGTGAAGTGCAAGGGCTAGTCGCTACTAATCCTGAGGATATTTCCAAAATGGATGTAGTAGGAATAGTGCCTTCGGTTCCGTTCGAACCCGGGACGGACTTGTATGGATGAATGCTTGCGAAACATCGTCAGGTGGACGATGGACATTCTAAGTAAAATGTTCTAAAGGTAACGCTTAGCCTCAAGCCTCATCAACCGGGAATGACTGAAAATCAGGGGATATGCAGCAAGGCTTTGTGGGTAGCCCCCACTGGAGAGTAAGTTCATCCCTGTCTGGATGTCCCTTTTTATTTGGCTTAGTGGTGCGGTTGCTGATCCCAACCATGGGGTGATCTTATTCGGAACTGTCCAGTAAGGGATGGGTCCGGCCTTGTGTTGTAGGGGATGAAGGGAGTAATCCTCGGTACTGTGATCTAGACCACGTACTGTGGCAGGTGGTACCCCAGTGCCTAGTCATTGTTGGAAATCCATTCTCCCTACGAGCCTTTCACGAGTTTTGTTTGTATTACCCACTCTGTGGCTAGTAGATGGAATTTAATAATGTAACAATTTCGGCTATTTTATAAGTATATGTAAATAGACCCTATTATAATATCAGAGGATTTCTATAAAAATTGTTTTAGCCATCGTAAGGTAAAAATCCGACATGTTTATTTGTGGCGTGGTCTTACGAGATGCTTTTGTTTTCAAAGGATTTTTGAAACTTTAATAATCAATTGGGTGTGATTTTCTCATGCTGGTATTCCAGACTGACTCGAGTGTTATTTAACTATAATGCTCGGGTCAGACCGAGTATTATAGGATACAGGATATGATGTTGTGGAGCTCAGGAGACGAGCTGGATGGCGATACGTACTTACGTACTTGCTTTATATATATTCCGCTGTGTTGAGTAGTTGTGTATCCAGTTGTATGTTATTGATGTTGAGTTGTGGTTGATGTACTCTGATGATGTATCTATAAAAATATATAGTTTTGTTTTATGTAAAGAGCATTATTACCTATTATATTTTATTCCGCTGCGATGGTTAGATTCTGTTGTTGTTTTCTATTTCCTTCCTCTACCCCTTCTTCTTTAAACCAAATGGTTCGTATTTCTGTGCAACTTGAGTTGATTTAGGTAGAATAGTGTTGACTCAAGGGGTACGGATTTGCGGGTCGTTACACTTGGTATCAGAGCTTTGGTTGGTGATAACCTTGGCTCTGGTGGGAATTACTCATTATTAATAGAGTCAATAGTACTCAAAAATGAGTTTGAGCGTATTAATAGATATGAGCGCGTATTTGTTAGTGAATATAAATTGTTTTAATATTGTGTTGATTGGTTTATTGAGTGGCATATGAACCTTCGTCGGAACTGTCTGGACAATTGTATCGAAGGGGTTTCTAAGCACTTAAATAGAACAATTGACACAGTATTGTTTTAAATGTGGGTGAATGAAATAATTTCACCCAAAATATATTTTGATATAAAAAAATATTTTCTTAAATTATTATATAACTTGGATGTTTGGATGATCATATTTTAAACAAATAAAATTATAAAAAAATGAAATTCATAAATGTGAATTGTAAATGTAATTTAGAAATTGAAAATATAATCAAATGAGAATTTGTATGAGCATAAACCATGCAAATGAATTATAGTTAAGATGTAAATTAAATTAAAAATGTAAATTTAAAATCCCGGAGATTTGGAAATGTTTTTCAAAGTGTTTTGAAGACAATAATAGCATTATTGTTTTAAAAGTATTTCTGGAAGAAAATTGTTTTAAATAAATTTTGGAAAGTGATATAGCATTGAATTCACTTCAGTCGTTGGAAAATAATCCTGGTGATGACTGCGCAGCATCATCAGTATTCATTTTCGAGTTTCTAAGTGACAGATTGCTGCCAAATGATTTGTTCAGAAGAACTTGTATATTTTTGGAAATTTCAAAGGAAATTTGTTGGAAATAAAAACCAGGATTGGTTTGATTTTTGAGAAGTGTGATTTGAGGTGTTGGAGATTTCAAAATGATTTGAAACCAAAAGCCGGGTGATTAGAAATCCTGATGAGATAAATTATAAGCTTATAAATTGAGATGAGTTTTAAATCAGGAAGGAGATATAAGCTTTGAATGTTGGAATTTAAATTTAAAGGGAGAAGTTAAAAATGAAATTAACTTGGATTGGGAAATAAAATTTAACTGGATTGAAATAAATTGAATGGGCCGAACATAATGTCTAGTTGTATTCGAATTATGTTGTAATCGAATTGAATTGAGTAAATCCGAGTTAAAAATAGAATTGAATTGGAATAAAAATTCAATTGAATTAATGAATGAAATTAAATTCTTACCTGAACAAATGGAAAACAAGTTGGATAAGAATTGGAATTGGAATAAATAAATAAGGCTTATAAAAGAATCAGAATTAGAAATCCATGGTAATAAAATATGCTTGGGTTATAATTAAACATAAGGCTTGAGTTAAAAAGTAAAGTTGAATACATCCAAGCCTGGAATGAATGTGATTGTATAAAATAGTGAGTTGTGACTTATAAAATTTGAAAAGTGGGATAGAAACCCCCGATTAATATTTTGATGAATTGGAAAATGAAAACAAAGATCCAAACTTGAATTATAAAATAAATTTGAACTTAAGAAATTTAAATGAAGAGACTTTGAGATTAAAATCAAGTTCTGGATTATAAGTTGGGGAAAGACTATTTAGATGATAATTAGATAATAAAATATGTAATGAGAACCCAATGTAGTTAAATATAAGCTGAATTGTAAGCTAATAATGAAGATTGGAAATAAAACTCAAGTTATAAATCCAATTCGACTTGAATTGTTAGTGTGGTAAATGTAATTGAATTGTGAGTTCATGGAATTGGATGGTAAATTGAAATGGATAGTGAATCTAGAACTTGAGTTATAAATTAAAATTTAACTTAAAGTGTTAACAAATTAAATATAAATGGGAAATGTAACGAATAAAAATGAAATTTGATTAAAATAGAAATGGTATGAATTTCAAATAAAATCCAACTAAGTGGAAATAACATGGAAATGGCTATGTAATCAATTGAATGAGTTAAATCTGGAATTTTAAATTTTGTAATAACTGATCAAACGAAATTGTAGATTAAAATGAGATTTAATTGAGAGAGAATTAAGTTGAATAGAAGAGAAAATTTTACTTGTAAAATGAAAATGAGCTTAAGTATAAAATTTAAATAAATTGAAGTAAATTAACTTAAGCTAAATGGATGGAGGAGAGTTGAATTGAATTCAACTTAAACTAAGTTTAATAATATTGGATTGGTTTTAAATCAAGTGAAAATAAATTTTAATCGAAATAAAATTCGGTGGGTCACCGACAATATTTAATGGAATAAAATTCTTAAATAAATAATTGTAAACCATTTAAATGGCTAAGAAATTGAAAGAACTTAGTGACAATGAGTAAATAGAATGTTTTTAAGTTAATAGAATGGATTTAAGTGAGTGCGGATAAGTAATGAATCGCAAATGAATAGATCGTGAATAAAATTGAAATGGTTATTAAATGAAATAGCCTGGAAGGTTTTCGAGCTAAATAAAATAGTTTGGAATGAACAATTTTGGAATGAATTGTAAATGAATGCATTGTGAATGGAATTTAAACAGAATGTGTCTAGTTAGATAAAATGGTTTCGAATGGAACCTGTTTGAATAACGAAACTAGTTTGGTTAACGAAATGAAATGCAAGTGAATGGATTCAAACTTAAAATACAATGAAATGAGAATATATGGATTGTGAATAAATCTGAAATGGAATAGAATTAAGTGTAAGTTGAGTCGAAGTCAATTTAAATTGATTATAAAACTCAAGTGCTTAATTATTCACATGGATATTGTCTAATAGCATAGTAATAAAATTGTCGTTTGACGCAAGTAGAGAGAATTAAGATTCTATAAGTTGATAGAAGTTAAATAAATTGATTTTGAGATCAACTGGATTAAATATGAGTTTGTTTTGCTAAAATGAATTAAATGAAAGGAATTTAGTGGTAAACCATTTGAATTGAAGGAAGTTGTATATAAATAGGTTGTGAGCAATTTAAATTAATGTTGGAACCCTATAAAATTGCTTATAAGTGTTGTTTAATCTACATAGTTTATTAAAATTGGAATGTTTGCTAGTTAAATATGTAAAATGTTATTAAGTTGCATGATTTTGGCACTTACATGTTTAAATTGAGTAAGTACAGGTTCAGGGAAGACGTTTGGCTGGTTTTGGGCACGCAAGTTGCAAATTAGGTTAGCCGCTTGCTTAAAAATGCTAAATAAAGGTACGCTTACGCAAAAGAATTCAAAATAGGAGATATGAACTGCACATATTGATATATATTGTGATTTCCGGCCTGAGGCCGAGGTATATATGTTTTTGTGCATCCTGTGATATCGTAGAAGTCTCTCCGTACAAAGGAGACTCTGCCAAAATTTTCCGTAAATTTTGGGAGTTAGAATTTTTTTTGAAAATTCTGGAAAATTTCGTTAACGATAAACAAATTCAAATTGGAAACTAAAATAAGTTGGTAAATGAAAACAATTTGAATAATTAGTTATAAATGACAAATAAAATTTTAATATTCATAGTTAAAGATAAATTGAATTCATATGGAAATGAAAGAATCGATTTGAATAGAAATGGATATAAACTAAAGTGGTAAAGTGAAAATAAATATAAGAAACATATAAAATGCTTATGTTAACTTAAGTAAGGAACGGTGAATTCTTAATTGGAAATTGATATTACAAGTATAATCTAAGTAAATATTAGAATGAATAAATATTGACATTTTATGAGAAAGTCGATAAAATGTTTTGGGAATATTGAAATTGGATATTAGTGCTAAGCAGGATATGCAGGTATTATAAAGGAAAAGGTAATTGGATTTGATTCCAGAAAGATAAATTTGAATGGCCCGACAAAAAGGTATGTGTTTAAAATTATGTATGGAATTTGATTGATTGGGTTTTGGGATATAGCCACTTGGCTTTTTATTTTCTTTTGAGATTTGGGAGGCCGTAGAGCCATTTTGTAGTTGTACTGAGCTAGCCGCGCAAAGGAGACGCTGGCGAAATTTTTCGAAAATTTAGGGAGTTAGAAAAATTTTGGGAAAATTTTGATAATTTAAAATTGGTTTAAAGTTGAAACTTGAATGGTTAAACAAATAGTATAGTTTGAAACTATGGGGGAGTTGAGAAATTAATAAGAAGGATAATGGGTCTTTTATGAAAAATAGTTATTTAGATGTTGAATTGTTTGGTTTTGGAAATAAGTAAACGAGTATTGGACCATTCTTCCTAGCTAGTAATTTCGGGGACGAAATTCTTTTAAGGGGGGAGGAATGTGACGACCCGAAATTTTTGAGCAATTGAAATTGGAATATTCAATTGATTTTGAATATTTAAATGTTAATTTTTAACTCGAATTCAAATATCACCAATTATTTGATAATTAAAATTTAGAATTAAATAAGTTGAAGTTGGGTAAAATGTTGAATCTAGAGTTTTAAAGCCTATTGAAAATAATTTGAAGGCTTGTAAAATTTATATTGATAACACTGAGGATAGCAAAGGTGTTGGAATTAAATTTGGAAGTGTTTTGTTGAGTTTTGAAATTTATATCGTTTAAATTGAATTTAAAAATAGCCTTCCGAGGGACAGTCTCGGAATTCGACGAAACCAGTTCCATTGGGTCCGTAATATTTAGTTAGTAACGGATTTCAAATTTTGTATTGATTGGAGATGTTGTGTGAGCATACGATAGGTAAACGCATTGAAATTTAATAAACTTTAGTTGATCGAATCAATGTCAATTGGTGCCTTCTTAAACACGCTTCTCTTTTAATATCTACAGCCGAATTCCTGTCACATTTGTCCCCCTCTCTCTCTCAGCTTTTCCTTTATTTCAAATCACGGTCCCCTATCATGTAGTATACGCTTCACTCTCCTTTACGTTCCTCTTCCCCTTTTTAAATAATCAATTAGCCGTGAAGCTTTAAAAGAAAAATATATGAAACAAGACTTGAGTTTTTCTCCCCTCCCTCATCCTCTCAGTAATCACGAAACCAAAATACCCTTTCCATTCAGTTCGAAAACAATTTAAATCATGGCCGAGTTATATAAATATAAATTAAAATCCAGTTCATTCGAAATCGAATCCAACGATTCGAACTCGATTTCCGCTACTCAGGAAATAGCGTTGCTCTGTGACATCGCGATCTCATTTAAGCGTTTCAAAGGCGGATTCGTAAGGAGGGATGTCATGCTCGAAGTCAGGCTAGGGCTTCGTTCGGTCTGGAATTGTTGGTAGGTTCGCGTGCGAGCTGACGAAGTGATGGAAGTTCGCCAAGGCGTGGATGGCGACGTGGTCAGAATGTGGAGCTGGTGCTCACTGGTGAGGCGCGCATAGGTTTGGGACACGGTGGTCTCGAGTTACGGTCAAGATCGATGTCGTGATGAAGAAGCGATGGCAGATCGAAGTATCGAGGGCAGTAAGGTATTCTTTGTTTTTACAATTTAATTTTGGGATTTAATAGATTATTGTTAAAATTTAAATTTATATACAGATAGAGATATATCTACCATAGGATATATATAAACCATTCTGTTTAATCTAATATATATGATTTGGAAATGTGAATGGATTTTAGATATTGACAGAATTTATATAAGGTAGGGTTTTATGAAGGCTATGTATGTATAGATATATGCGTAGCTTTAAAAAGAAAGTAAATACATATCTGTGTTTTAAGGTTAAATTAACCTATTCAAATTTTAGTCAATAGAAATATTAAAGGAAAATTGTTTTAAAATAAATTATTAGTTAATTAAATGAAATTTATCAAATAGAAATTAATTATCAGATTAGTTCAAATATTAATAACATCCTATAATGCTTATTCAAGGTCAAACATCAGGAAATTCAAAGCAATATTGGAGTGGATTGCAAAATAAAAATGTGAGTTAATCTCACTCAGTTAAATTTAAAGTTAAATGATTAAATTTTAATAATTGTTGGATGGTTGAATTGATTAATGTGATATAGTATGATATTTTGGAATTGGTGTATTATGTTGTGCTAACGTCTGTGGATGCAGGGAAAACAGGTTGGAGGGATCCAACTGGACCCCTCAACTTTTTTTGATTGTTATAATCGGGCAATAATGAATTACCAAATATATAATTTGAGTTTGGGAATGAAAATAAAAGAAGTGAAGTTGTAATTAAAATAATTTTAGAAAAGTTGATTAAATTTATGAATGAACTGGAAAGGAAACAAAGTGACTTTAAAATTTTAATAAATATATTTTGAGTATGGGATGGAAAATTTAAATAATAAGAAAGTTAATGAAACTTAAACTTTAATGTTATTATAAAAAATAATAATAAAACAATTATTTTAAATTTAGGATTTAAATTATCCTAGAAGAATAAAGAGGAAATGGGAAAAATCTGAAATTTGTATATCTCAGTTAAAGATTTAAAATCAAACGGGAAATAATAACAATAATAATAAAGTCCATAATTAATGAATTTTGAAATGAATTGATAAGTAAAGAATTTATTTCAATGGAATAAATTGGAAATCAATTTGGGAAATTGATTTAAGTGATTGAGATTGGAGATTTCTCCCTGGATAACCAAGTTCATTTCAAAGTAAATTTTTAAATATAGATTAAAAGTTTAAAGTAGTTTTAAGAAGTATGTTTTGAAAATTTACTATTTCTAATATTTAAGTTCTAAAGTAAGTATTTCCTTTAAATCTATTATGGTAGTAATTATTTTAAAGAGTGACTTAGTTTTTGTTTTCTTAAAAGTGAAAATTTAGTTTTATATTTTATTTAGTAACCCTATCTTCAAATATTAATATCGTATGTATTCTTAACAAATTCTGGAAGTAGTTTTAACTTAAATGTTTTAAAGTATATTTCAAAGTAAAGTGTTTTTAATTTTTTTTTTTAAAATCTTGTTTTGTGCTTGGTGATTTCAGTGGAGAAAGTAAATATTTGGGAGATTTATTCTATAAAAAGGAAGACAGTTTGGAAACTGTTTTCAAAGGATTGAAAATAGAAATATATCTTGTGAAGATATTTTTGGGTTTAATAAATAATTTGGGAAATTATTTATTGTTTGATGGATGTTTGTGAATATTAATTGATAGTTAAATAACCGACTATCAATATTGGCCAACTGCGTTGATCGTTTCGAAGAGACCGGGATCGAGATTTATTTCTCGAAAACCACTTCGATCCGATTTGTACGTTTCGTGCGAAAAACGTGTTCGGAGTCGAAGATGGAGCAGTGAAGTGCAAAGGCTAGTCGCTACTAATCCTGAGGATATTTCCAAAATGGATGTAGTAGGAATAGTGCCTTCGGTTCCGTTCGAACCCGGGACGGACTTGTATGGATGAATGCTTGCGAAACATCGTCAGGTGGACGATGGGCATTCTAAGTAAAACGTTCTAAAGGTAACGCATAGCCTCAAGCCTCATAACCGGGAATGACTGAAAATCAGGGGATATGCAGCAAGGCTTCGTGGGTAGCCCCCACTGGAGAGTAAGGTCATCCCTGTCTAGATGTCCCTTTTTATCCGGCTTAGTTGTGCGGTTGCTGATCCCAACCGTGGGGTGATCTTATTCGGAACTGTCCAGTAAGGGATGGGTCCGGCCTTGTGTTGCAGGGGATGAAGGGAGTAATCCTCGGTACTGTGATCTAGACCACGTACTGTGACAGGTGGTACCCCAGTGCCTAGTCATTGTTGGAAATCCATTCTCCCTGCGAGCCTTTCACGAGTTTTGTTTGTATTACCCACTCTGTGGCTAGTAGCTGGAATTTAATAATGTAACAATTTAGGCTATTTTATAAGTATTTGTAAATAGACCCTATTATAATATCAGAGGAATTCTATAAAAATTGTTTTAGCTATCGTAAAGTGAAAACCCGACATGTTTATTTGTGGCGTGGTCTTACGAGATGCTTTTGTTTTCAAAGGATTTTTGAAACTTTAATAATCAATTGGGTGTGATTTTCTCACGCTGGTATTCCAGACTGACTTGGGTGTTATTTAACTATAATGCTCGGGTCAGACCGAGTATTATAGGATACAGGATATGATGCCGTGGAGCTCAGGAGACGAGCTGGATGGCGATACGTACTTACGTACTTGCTTTATATATATTCCGCTGTGTTGAGTAGTTGTGTATCCAGTTGTATGTTATTGATGTTGAGTTGTGATTGATGTACTCTGATGATGTATCTATAAACATATATAGTTTTGTTTTATGTAAAGAGCATTATTACCTATTATATTTTATTCCGCTGCGATGGTTTGATTCTTTTGTTGTTTTCTATTTCCTTCCTCCACCTCTTCTTCTTTAAACCAAATGCTTCGTATTTCTATGCAACTTGAGTTGATTTAGGTAGAATAGTGTTGACTCAAGGGGTACGGATTTGCGGGTCGTTACAATAATCTTTATCAACATCACAATGCAACCAATGCATCCAAATCACTCAACATATCTATCTCATATCTGAGATTCTAACCATCCAATGTAAACAACATTATCCATCTATATAAGCAATGATTAACCACACCAAATATAATTAATTTAAAATGAATTAAATTAATTACATCATTCAAATTAATTTAAATTAAATTAAATTAATTACTTCATCAATATCAACTTGCTCATATCACTATTGATTAATTATCAATCAATTAATTAATCATCATCCAATGATTCATTTTAATTAATCATCCCTGATTAATTAACCCTTAATTACATTCAAGTAATTATACACTAATTAATTTCTCAAATTAACTATATTTAACCAAATACAGTAATTAACCATTAATTACTTCATTAATTAATTAACTATAATTAATTACATTAATCCTTAACTAATTACATTAATTAATTACCTTTAATCACTTATTATTGATTAATTAATCTTAATTAATCAATCTTAATTACATCATTAATTATATTAATTAATGATCTCTAATTACATTTTAATTAATTACCTTATTTAAATTAATTACATTAAGGAATAACTCTTAATTTTAAACATAATTGTTAATCACTCTTGATTAACCCCATTCAGTAATCAACTACCCTTAATTACTTCACCAAATAAATTAATTACTCATTAATTAATTATCGCTAAGTAATCCTTTGATTAATTCACAAAGTAATTATATTTAAATAGCTAAATATCAAATCACTTCCAATTAATTACATACAGTAATTACCCATTAATTACTTCTCTAAGTAATTCCACTTCATTAAATTACATTAAGTAATTATCCTTCACAAATCATCAAATGATTAATTTTAAATTAATTAAAATGAATTAATTAGCTTAAACTAATCAAATTAACTCAATTAATTGCAATAAGTAATTAATTCCTTAATTACTTCCATAATTAATTATACTTAATAACTTACACAAATGATTATCTTTAAATTAATTAATCTAATTAATAATTTAAATTAATCACATTAATTAATTATTAAATAATCCTTAGTTAATGTCCTTCATTAACTATTAACAACTCATTAATTATTTTCTAAAATAATTAACTTATTTTAATCATTATTAATTACAAATTAATCAATCATTAACTAACCCATTAACTAATTCCAGATTAATTAAATAATTAAGTGTTAATTAAAACTTAATTAATCCATTATTACTAGATTAATTGGTTATTAATCATTAATTAAAAACTAATTTTATTTAATTAATTATTCTTGATTGCAAGTTAATTATTCAAAGAATAATTAATCCTAAACCCTTAAGATTAAACCTTAATTACTTTAAGTAATTATTTATTTCATTAATTTATTAAATAAATTAACTACTCATTTAATTACTCTAATAATTAAATGAAATACAAAATATTAAATTATTATTTAACTTAACAAGTTTAAATTCAATCTCAAACCTTTAATTGCTAAATAATAACTTTATTATAAAAGAAATTTTACAAAAGTTAAAACAAATTTCTTTTTGAAATTAAACCATTTAAATCTTTACATTATCAATCAAATTTGGTTTAAACACTTAAATTTATAAACTTAAATTAATTTTAAACCAAAAATTCAAAATTAGATTTGAACCAAATTTAAACTTTATTTAAACATTACTTCATATCTCAATTTCAAATTAAATTCAAATTCTTTAAAAACATTTTAAATAATAAACTCTTTCAAATTTATTTTAAAGAAAATTTTGAATTTAAATACTTCATCATTTCCTACTTAAGATTCAATTCTACTTGAATTCATAATTTAAATTAGATTTAAAACTAACTTTAAATTCTTGTTTCAAATTTTAAATTTAGTTTTAAATTTTTGAAACAAGACAAATTTTCAAACTCCAACAAACTAACTCGAGCTAAAACTAAAATAACTCGAGTAACACATTCACCTTAAAATCAAATAAAACCCAAATAAAAAAAATCAGGTTTATACAAAACCTGTGCTAACAGGTTTACCCAAATTCCCTGTAACAAAGTAAATACCCGAGACCTCACCTCCATTACTTCGAGTCCCCAAACCAATTGCTTCGAGTAAAACAACCTAGAACTTCGAGCAACCCACAAATTCACCCGTAACAAACACGAGTAACCCATCTTCCCAAAACAACTGATACCCTTGATTCATCGTGCACCTGCACCATCATGGCAATCCTCCCCTACCACTCACGACCACCCACTCACGTCGACGGTCATCTCCCGACCTGATTCCCACCATCAAACCGAATGCAGAACCCTTGAATCGATTTTAAGCATTCGGGCTCCAAAAACTGTAAAAAATGTCGCAACCTAGAAATTGCTTCAAACTCAAATTTCCGATCATCGGTGATGTTCCACCTCCGGCCACAACTACTTCCACACCCCACCAACCCTCCTACTTGAATTATGGAATGCTCGGTCACCTCTAGAGTTAACGTCGACCAAATTTCAAATGAACAGTTAACTAGGGCTTATAATTTTGATTCAAAATCCCCCTCACCTCACTGCTTCATTCCATCATCAACCATTTTTCCCTGCAACTACTATCACTACTCCACCACCCGAGGAAACACTGGTTACCCCGAACGCATAGATGGACAGTTACAACCCAAGATCCCTTTTCTGGACAAACCAGAAATACCTATTCATCTTCAAACTAGAAAATCTGATTTTAATTTTAAAATTCACATCTTGGATCTTGTAACATGTTCATATTCTTAAATCAAAGAATTAAGGATGATTAAATTATATTTTGAAAGATTGCTCTATTGTAGTTTGTTTTCAGAGACAATACAGTTTCATTTTTTTTATTTAATAAAATTAAAACTTAAACTTATGATACATATCATATACTGTGTAAATCATAAACTATAACAAAAGTTCGATCATGAACTCATGGAATTTAATCAGGAACAAAACTTGGAATTCTAGAATTAGGCAGTAACATATATTCTACAGCAAGCATAATACTCAGCAACCATGCATAAGAACTTCTATCCTATGCTTTCATATAATTATGAATATATCAGTAACTCATTGCAAGCAACTAAATTTAATTTAGTTTTGAATTAAAATGTTACTCACTTGGAAAAATATGAGCAGAGCCCTGTTTTGGAAAAGCTTGACACTGGAACGGTGCTTTGATTCAAAACTTCAAATTGTTTCTTTGATTTTTGTAAACTATAAAAATTCTATTTTTAGCTGTAATGCTCCCAGATCTACATGCATTCTTCCATGAATGAAAATGCAAGCTTGATTTATTGCTGAAATGCCTAAGCTCCCTGATTTCATTTGCACGCATGATTGAACTATGTAGTTGCAGGTTTGATTTTTTAGGTGATAACAAATTTGAGGGGATTTACAAATGATTTCAATTTATACTTTGAAGAGCTATAGATTTCTGACTTGTAGAATGTATTTCAGAGGGTTTTGGTTTTGAGGGAAATAGGTTTGCAGATTTTTTTTTTCTTTTCTGTTTTTGAATGTAGATGAATTCAGATTTTAGAATCTGAATGATTTTCTTAAGTTTTGAAGAGGAATTGCAAAAAGTAAATGAGATGAAAAGAAGTGTATTAATACAAGTTGATTTTTGATTTTAAATAAAAATAAAAGAAAAAGAAAATTAAAAGGACACTTGGTTTAAGTATAACATTTGTCACTTTAGTTTATTATATGGTAAACACATGTCCATTTGTATCTTAAGAAACTTACACATGTACTTAAGTATTTTAATTTTAATTCTAAATTGTTTATAAAACTTAAAGCCTTTAAATCTTATTTTTTTTCTTAAGTAATATATATATATATGAATTTGTCTCTTTTTAAATTGAAAAGAAATGAAACAAAAAAATTATGATTATAAGCTTATTCAAATATATTGAAGTATTTATTCTATTGATTTCAAAACATTAAATCCAAATTTTAAATTAATTTATCAAAATCAAATTTTAATAATAAATTTATGTATGTATAGATGCATACATAACTCTTGTAAAAATTAAAAACAACAAATTTTATTCCTTACATATTCTATTTATGTTTTATGAAAAACTAAGTATTCTCAATATTATTTGAAAATAACAAATTAAACAATATTTAAAATGATTTATAAAAGAGATTATAAATCACATTTATTACTTAATATATTAAGATCATAAGTAATTTGTATTTTAAATTCTTACATATAATTTCAAGCTATATTTTAAAAAGAAAATAAAACAAAGCTTTGGTGTTAATCAAATTCAACTTCATATTTAAGTTAATTAAAAATATAAATTTAAACAGATAAGATTTTCATTTAATATAAACCATATAATTATTTATTTGAATTGCTTTGAAAAGTTATATATTAAATTTAAATCAAATTTCCAATTTATCAAATATAAATTAGAGCTAAAAAATTAATTCATTTACTAAATTCAAAATCAAAGTTTATCAACTTACAATATATACAAATATATATATTATAAACAGAAAACAATTTATTTACTTTAAAAAAATAAAATCTTCTAATTTAAATATTTATTAAAACATGATTATTAAACCAAATTCCAAATTTGTTATTAAAATTATCAAATCCAATTAAATTTATAACACAGATTATTAAATTTATATTGCCCAATTTCCGGGATATCACATTCCTTCCCCCTTAAAAGAATTTCGTCCCCGAAATTTAAAAGCAAAGGTAATTCAATAATCCATCTTAAGATTTTATTTTAAAACACAAGCATATATTATAAAACATGTGCTAACAACCATAGCAACCAATTCATCCAATCAAAACAAATTTAATTATCCAGAAAAATTTTGGATAAAATTTTCACGAGTTTCCTCGGTATAAATATCGGGATACTCGCTCTATAGAATCTAAAAAATCAATACTATTAAACCATAGAGCTCATATCCAACTAGATCTACAAAACTAAACAGGATATCAGACTACAGACAAGTATGAATCAACAATCACATCCTCCTGAACTGCTGGTTCCACAACCAGAGATAAACCATACACGTACTCCCTTAGAGATACATGAAACACGTCGAATCCCAGTTATCCAAACTGATAATTCAACTTTGAAAATCAAACACCAATCCTCACAAAACACGAAAAAGATCCAAAACTTCTCGAAGCTGACTTACCTAGTCTTACTCAATCTTATAGCTCTTTGGATCGGAGAAAACTTATTCAAAATAAAATCTCCGACTCCGAAATCAAAACTCCATCGTCTCTTAACCACAAAATACTTCTGACAATCCTGGGCAGCCTCAACTCTCCTGATCAGCTCAACCTTTGCTAATGTCTCTAGAAACAAACTGGACCAAAACAATCCAACAAAACGATCTCCTCAAGATCAATCCAAAACAAAGAACACCAACTCTACTCCATAAACATCAGAAGACTAACTTACTTTTCTTATCCGGAAAAGACAAAACAAGGCACTCCCAAACTGCTTCCGCTGCACAACTCTGAACTGAAGCAGAAGAAAAACTCGAGCACAAACTGGATAACACATCACAGAAATATGGTTCAACATATCCATAAAATAAAAATCAGATGCCCCATCTGATCCAAAGCTGCTTCAGTAAACCTCTGGTATCACTCTTAGAATCCATTCGATAAGAAAACTCAGCCTCTAGGTACGGACAAACTCTTCATAGCTCAAGAGAACGCTCAAACTATCGCAAGTCACTTTTGCGATCAATCAGCCTAATATCCAAAGAAAACTGTTCTCCCTTTACCAATCAGAACGACTTACGTTCATCTATCCAATTCATCAAAGAAATGGAATCCATTCTGCTGCTTCTGAACTCTATCTTCAGAAAAACTGCTAACCAGAAAATCTTCTTGCCAGCACACAAAATACTCCGAGCTGCATTGCTGACACCGACGCCAAAGACTTCCTAATCAAAACTCTTCAAGAAACTCGGACCTCACCAGACAGAAACATCCTGCTGAATCCAGCCACAACAGTGAAGCAGACTCACATCCTTAACTTGTTCCAAAGCAAAAATCTTCGGAGACATCTATTGTCACTGCGTCTCATCACGCATCTACTACTCCCTGAGATATCAAGATATCATCATTCTCTTTTGCCAAACCGACAGATCAAAACTCTACTCATCCAATTCAAAGATAGACTCCGAACCTTAACAGGTTACCTTCAGAGATCTGTGAAATCCTTTACTCTGCACAACTCACTCGAGACGGTATTAGGTCTACAGTCCCGACAGATACACTACCAATCTCAAACATCAAACTTCAACCATTGGTAGTAGTCGTGTTACACACCCACTACCTATCTACCTTTATAACCTATATTGGAAAACCTGAACAGGTAACCCAACAATTAGGAAGAAGTAATTATATAAATATATATAATAAAAATACAAATACGCTCTCTCAAGATAGACACCACTCCAGAGCCTAGGTATTCACTCAACCTAATGCTCTGATACCAACTGTGACGACCCGACTTTCTATTCCCAGAAAATCGCATCATCATTTAAGAAAGAAAGGGATAGAAGAAGAAAAGAAAGAAGAGAAAGAAGAAACAACACTAGAATCTCAACAGCGGAACGAATAAATTATATTAATAACATAAAATATTACATAGTTTACAACCACTATCAGAGTACACAGATATACAACACATACTAGACAGTTATAAACACCTGTCTAGTATTTACAATATAATACAACTCAAAGACAATCACAGATCACACAGCGGAATACTATATATCTAACGCAGAAGCCTCCTGCTCCATTTTCTCCTCCATAATTCGTCAAAAGCTAACCTGAATCCCTTGGCTACTCGTAAAAATTTGAGTGCCCAAGAGTTTAAGAAAGCAAAGAATAAACTCTGGGTCAGACATGGGTCTGGTGTGAGTAACAGGTTAAAGTTGCTTAACTTTCCAAAACCTTTTAAAAGAAAGGTATCACGTAAGACTTTCCACACATAAACCTGGAAAAGTTTTTACCTTACGCTAACCAAAACATTTGATAGGAAATCCAGTGATATTATAATAGTGTCTAGGGTTTTCAAGTAAATAAGAAATAGCCGAAATTGTTACATTTATTAAATTCGAGCTACTAGCCACAAAAGTGGGTAATACAATCAAAACCGTTGGCACTTATTGGATTTTGGATTCCATACAATGGCAGGGCTACTGGGGTACCGCCCATCACAGTACGTGGCCTAGATCACCGTACCGAGGAGTACGCCCGCTACCCTGCAACACAAAGCCGGACCCATTCCTTACTGAACAGTTCCGAACAAGACAACCCCGCAGTTAGTGTACATCCAACTGCCCACACAGCCGAAATAAAAAGGGACCTCTTGACAGGAGTAAATCTTGCTCTCCAGTGGGAGCTACCCACGAAGCCTTGCTGCACCTCCCATGTTTTAGCCATTTCTGGTTGATGTGGCTTGAGGCTACGATTACCTTTAGAGGACACATCTCTTAGAATGCTCATTGTCCACCTGACGATGTTCTGAAAGCATTCAATCCATAGAAGTTTGTTCCGGGTTCGAACGAAACCGAAGGCATTATCTTGTTACACTTATTTTGGAATCACCCTCAGAGTTAACGACGATAACCCTTGCACTCTAAATCACCATCTCAAATCTATAAGCACTATTCCGTCAACTCATTACGGAATCACCCACAGAGTTATACTGACGTATAGCCCTTACACCTCGAGTCTTCACTCTTCACATAAGATTCACGACCTATCGTTAATTTGGATCGATGTGATTTTCGAATATCCAAATATGGAAACCCGATCCCGGTCTCATCGAAATCCAAAGCGTGTTTTTTTAAGGCTAAGTTGTTTTAAAGGTTTAAAACAATTCAATTATCTATATATACAAATAGACAAATCACAGATTCACAACAGATAATCAATATTATCATCATATCAGATAAACCATATTATCATTATCCAGAAAGATAATCTTTATCAACATCACAATGCAACCAATGCATCCAAATCACTCAACATTATCTATCTCATATCTGAGATTCTAACCATCCAAAGTAAACAACATCGTCCATCTATATAAGCAATGATTAACCACACCAAATATAATTAATTTAAAATGAATTATATTAATTACATCATTTAAATTAATTTAAAGTAAATTAAATTAATTACTTCATCAATATCAACTTTCTCATATCACTATTGATTAATTATCAATCAATTAATTAATCATCATCCAATGATTAATTTTAATTAATCATCCCTGATTAATTAACCCTTAATTACATTCAAGTAATTATACACTAATTAATTACTCAAATTAATTATATTTAACCAAATACAATAATTAACCTTTAATTACTTCATTAATTAATTAAATATAATTAATTGCATTAATCCTTAATTAGTTACATAAATTAGTTACCTTTAATCACTTATTATTGATTAATTAATCTTAATTAATCAATCTTAATTAATCAATCATAATTAAATCATTAATTATATTAATTAATGATCTCTAATTACATTTTAATTAATTACCTTATTTAAATTAATTACATTAAGGAATAAATCTTAATTTAAAACATAATTGTTAATCACCCTTGATTAACCCCATTCAGTAATCAACTACCCTTAATTACTTCACCAAATAAATTAATTACTCATTAATTAATTATCTCTAAGTAATCCTTTGATTAATTCACAAAGTAATTATATTTAAATAGCTCAATATCAAATCACTTCCAATTAATTACATACAGTAATTACTCATTAATTACTTCTCTAAGTAATTCCTCTTCATTAAATTACATTAAGTAATTATCCTTCACAAATCATCAAATGATTAATTTTAAATTAATTAAAATGAATTAATTAACTTAAACTAATCAAATTAACTCAATTAATTGCAATAAGTAATTAATTCCTTAATTACTTCCATAAGTAATTATACTTAATAACTTACACAAATGATTATCTTTAAATCAATTAATCTTATTAATAATTTAAATTAATCACATTAATTAATTATTAAATAGTCCTTAGTTAATATCCTTCATTAACTGTTAACAATTCATTAATTATTTTCTAAAATAATTAACTTATTTTAATCATTATTAATTACAAATTAATCAATCATTAACTAACCCATTAATTAATTCCAGATTAATTAAATAATTAAGTGTTAATTAAAACTTAATTAATCCATTATTACTTGATTAATTAGTTATTAATCATTAATTAAAAACTAATTTTATTTAATTAATTATTCTTAATTACAAGTTAATTATTCAAAGAATAATTAATCCTAAACCCTTAAGATTAAACCTTAATTACTTTAAGTAATTATTTATTTCATTAATTTATTAAATAAACTAATTATTCATTTAATTATCTAATAATTAAATGAAATACAAAATATTAAATTACTATTTAACTTAACAAGTTTAAATTCAATCTCAAACCTTTAATTGCTAAATAATAATTTTATTATAAAAGAAATTTTACAAAAGTTAAAACAAATTTTCTTTTTAAAATTAAACCATTTAAATCTTTACATTATCAATCAAATTTGGTTTAAAAACTTAAATTTGTAAACTTAAATTCATTTTAAACCAAAAATTCAAAATTGATTTGAATCAAATTTAAACTTTATTTAAACATTACTTCATATCTCAATTTCAAATTTAAATTCAAATTCTTTAAAACCATTTTAAACAATAAACTCTTTCAAAGTTATTTTAAAGCAAATTTTGAATTTAAATACTTCATCATTTCCTACTTAAGATTCAATTCTACTTGAATTCATAATTTAAATTAGATTTAAAACTTACTTTAAATTCCTGTTTCAATTTTTAAATTTAGTTTTAAATTTTTGAAACAAGACAAGTTTTCAAACTCCAACAAACTAACTCGAGCTAAAACTAAAATAACTCGAGTAACACATTCACCTTAAAATCAATTAAAACCCAAATAAAAAAAATCAGGTTTATACAAAAGCTGTGCTAACAGGTTTACCCAAATTCCCTGTAACAAAGTAAATACCCGGACCTCACCTCCATTACTTCGAGTCCCCAAACCAATTGCTTCGAGTAAAACAACCTAGAACTTCCAGCAACCCACAAATTCACACGTAACAAACACGAGTAACCCATCTTCCCAAAACAACTGATACCCTTGATTCACCGTGCACCTACACCATCACGACAATCCTCCCCTACCACTCGCGACCACCCACTCACGTCGACGGTCATCTCCCGACCTGATTCCCACCATCAAACCGAATGTAGAAACCTTGAATCGATTTTAAGCATTCGAGCTCGAAAAACTGTAAAAAATGTCGCAACCTGGAAATTGCTTCAAACTCAAATTGCTGATCATCGGTGAAGTTCCACCTCCGGCCACAACTACTTCCACGCCCCACCAACCCTCCTACTTGAATTATGGAAGGCTCGGTCACCTCTGGAGTTAACGTTGACCAAATTTTAAATGAACAGTTAACTAGGGCTTATAATTTTGATTCAAAATCCCCCTCACCTCACTGCTTCATTCCATCATCAACCATTTTTCCCTGCAACAACTATCACTACTCCACCACCCGAGGAAACACTGGTTACCCCGAACGCATAGATGGACAGTTACAACCCAAGATCCCTTTTCTGGACAAACCAGAAATACCTATTCATCTTCAAACTAGAAAATCTGATTTTAGTTTTAAAATTCACATCTTGGATCTTGTAACATGTCCATATTCTTAAATTAAAGAATTAAGGATGATTAAATTATATTTTCAAAGATTGCTCTGTTGTAGTTTGTTTTCAGAGACAATACAGTTTCATTTTTTTTATTTAATAAAATTAAAACTTAAACTTATGATACATATCATATACTGTGTAAATCATAAACTATAACAAAAGTTCGATCATGAACTCATGGAATTTAATCAGGAACAAAACTTGGAATTCTAGAATTAGGCAGTAACATATATTCTACAGCAAGCATAATACTCAGCAACCATACATAAGAACTTCTATCCTATGCTTTCATATAATTATGAATATATCAGTAACTCATTGCAAGCAACTAAATTTACTAAATTTAGTTTTGAATAAAAATGTTACTCACTTGGAAAAATATGAGCAGAGCCCTGTTTTGGAAAAGCTTGACACTGGAATGGTGCTTTGATTCAAAACTTCAAATTGTTTCTTTGATTTTTGTAAACTTTAAAAATCCTGTTTTTAGCTGTAATGCTCCCCGATCTACATGCATTCTTCCATGTATGAAAATGCAAGCTTGATTGATTGCTGAAATGCCTAAGCTCCCTGATTTCATTTGCAGGCATGACTGAACTATGTAGTTGCAGGTTTGATTTTTGAGGTGATAACAGATTTGAGGGGATTTACAAATGATTTCAGTTTATACTTTGAAGAGCTACAGATTTCTGACTTGCAGAATGTATTTCAGAGGGTTTTGGTTTTGAGGGAAATTGGTTTGCAGATTTTTTTTCCTTTTCTGTTTTTGAATGTAGATGAATTCAGATTTTAGAATCTGAATGATTTTCTTAAGTTTTGAAGAGGAATTGCAAAAAGTAAATGAGATGAAAAGAAGTGTATTAATACAAGTTGATTTTTGATTTTAAATAAAAATAAAAGAAAAAGAAAATTAAAAGGACACTTGGTTTAAGTATAACATTTGTCACTTTAGTTTATTATATGGTAAACACATGTCCATTTGTATCTTAAGAAACTTACACATGTACTTAAGTATTTTAATTTTAATTCTAAATTGTTTATAAAACTTAAAGCCTTTAAATCTTATTTTTTTTCTTAAGTAATATATATATATATGAATTTGTCTCTTTTTAAATTGAAAAGAAATGAAACAAAAAAATTATGATTATAAGCTTATTCAAATATATTGAAGTATTTATTCTATTGATTTCAAAACATTAAATCCAAATTTTAAATTAATTTATCAAAATCAAATTTTAATAATAAAGTTATGTATGTATATATGCATACATAACTCTTGTAAAAATTAAAAACAACAAATTTTATTCCTTACATATTCTATTTATGTTTTATGAAAAACTAAGTATTCTCAATATTATTTGAAAATAACAAATTAAACAATATTTAAAATGATTTATAAAAGAGATTATAAATCACATTTATTACTTAATATATTAAGATCATAAGTAATTTGTATTTTAAATTCTTACATATAATTTCAAGCTATATTTTAAAAAGAAAATAAAACAAAGCTTTGATGTTAATCAAATTTAACTTCATATTTAAGTTAATTAAAAATATAAATTTAAACAGATAAGATTTTCCTTTAATATAAACCATATAATTATTTAATTGAATTGCTTTGAAAAGTTATATGTTAAATTTAAATCAAATTTCCAATTTATCAAATATAAATTAGAGCTAAAAAATTAATTCATTTACTAAATTCAAAATCAAAGTTTATCAACTTACAATATATACAAATATATATATCATAAACAAAAAACAATTTATTTAATTTAAAAAAATAAAATCTTCTAATTTAAATATTTATTAAAACATGATTATTAAATCAAATTCAAAATTTGTTATTGAAATTATCAAATCCAATTAAATTTATAACACAGATTATTAAATTTATATTGCCCAATTTCCGGGATATCACAAAAACTTTAGCTCAGGAGTATAACACATTAAGTAACTCATTAGAAATTGGGTGAAGTATACCCTAGAATGAGTATCCCTAAGATATCCATTCGAATGCCTCAGTAAATTATCTTACTATCCACTGATAGTAATTTGAGTGCAAGAAGAGGACGAGATAGGGGACAGGGGACTACCACTACAAATGGTCAATACCCTACGACAGTGGAAACAACTTTCTTATCAATCTCCTTTGATTCTATCCTAATTTCTTTTGATTGCTTCGTGACAGCTCTTGAAAGAAGTTTCGGTGTGATAGTGGCCCTATGAATCTTTGTTGAAAATCCTTACTTCATATCTTTATCGGTTTCTTATCAGCCTTTTGTTTTAATCTCTAATGAATTTGAAAATTTTAAATAAATTAGAAATTTTAAATTGAGTTAAATTGGTTAATAGAATATAAGGCTAAATTTGAATTGTATCGATAAAACGATATAAGTTAAAACCAAATTTGAAATTCTATTGTAATTTCTTGTGTGGTCTGAAGTCCGAAGAGGGACAAGTTGGTATATACTTTGGAGTATTCCGACCTGAATTTGGATTCCATATCTAGTGTTTGAGAAATATGGAAAGTTAAATCCATCTATCTATTCTATGGGGACCGACATATTCTACGAATGATTAGTTATCCCTTCGAACTAATCAATGCCCTTGCATATTCGTAGACTGGTGGACCCAAATATCTTGTGTAATATTGTATGAGTTTGTTCTCGTATTGTTGATATTCTGATTTGGTAAATCGAATGCAGAATAAATATTTCGATATGATCTAATCAATCATTTCTTTATCTATCATCTATTCTTTCTCGTCTCCCTTACAAATTTCGAGGACGAAATTCTCTTAAGGGGGAAACTGTAACGATCCTGATTTTTGAGTCAAATTTATTGATAATTAAATTAAATTTTGGATTTAATTATGAATTAATTGAGAATTTATTTGGATTTAAAGTATAAAAATGAAATTTAATTGAATTTTAAGATGGAAATTCTCGAAAAATAAAATATATTGTAAATAGTATTTTAGGTATATTTGAATTCTCCAAATTTAAATAAGATATATGTTTGTGTAAATGAATTATAAATAGAAAATTAATTAGAAATTTAAGCATAAGTATCTTACAAATAAATATTGGATTTAGGAAAAATAAGTGTATTGGGATTAAATAGAAATTTGATTTAAAATATAAGAATAAGTATTTTATAAATAATATTGAATTTCAAAATAAAATGCGTTAAAAATAAAATAGAAATTAAAAGCTTTGAGATTAATAAAAAGTTAATGATAGTTGTTTTCTAAATTCTTAATTATGTTAATATTTGGAAGATGTAATAAATTTCAAAAGATTTATTTTTAAGATTTAATTCTCTTATATAAATAAATGTGACTATTTGTTAATATGAAATCAAAAAATTTAAATCCTTCTTTTCTTTTAAAAGTTGTACAAAAATAAATAATAAAAAATGTATGAATGTAAATTGTATAAATATATAAGTATATGAATATGTTGAACTAAATTAAAGATTGAATGTGAAGAGAAAAACAATGGAGATAAGATTTTATTTGTGTAAATATAAATATAAAAGAAAACATAACACATACATAAATAAAAGAAAAGTGTATTTATTTAAATGGGAAACATAATATAAAGTTATATTTAAGTGTTATTAACATGAAAATGTAAAATGCAAACTTATGTACATAAAAGACTTAAGTAAATATGGTATAAAACTTATTTTAAAATTCTTTTGTCTTTGTAAAATTTTAAATGTTAAACATACATAAGGGAGTAAAATAAGTGTTTAGATCTCATAATCATTTTTTTACAAATGGTATCCAATATAATTAATTGAATAAAATAAAAAAAATTCGAAAACTTTTCATCTCCCCATATTCAAATTATTTAGCCTCTCACCAAATCTCTAAAAAGTAGAGTAATAATAGATTGAGTATCTCAAATCTCAACACCCAAGAAATAAAACCGATGAGAAGAGTATAACCAGGATATATTCAGATAAAACATCTTCTCTCTAAACCCTGGAGACAGAAAATACAGAAGAAATCCCAAAAGTTTCAGAAATTAAAACAGAAAGATCAAAACCAAACTAAGATCTGGAAACCAAATTCTAGAACAATGTGAAACTTCAACATTAAAACCAAAGTCCAGATCAATGTCAAAATAAAGATCAGAGTATCTGGAAAATCAACCTGGAAATTAAAAATGAAGATCAATGCAAAAGCTTTCAACCTGGAATAGGCTTCAGTTTTAAAAAAATGGCAGATCATATTCAAGTTTATATCTGGGATTCAAAGAAATCAATTAAAAGCATTTCAAACTTAAGTATCAAATCAAAGTTCAGACCCAAAAATCAAGTTTCCAAGCTTGAGTACTTCTCTGCTTCTTCCCATCAAGGTGAGAAATTTTTTATTTTTAAACCAACTTCTTTGACCTTTTATGTCTATGATGGTGTTGAAAATATGGTATGAATGTTTACATATTTGCACGTATATATGTGTTTATATGGGTGAATTAAAATGTGCATGTCTGTTTTCAGGCAGAATTTGCCTCTATTTATACATAACAGAGTTCAAACAAAATAGAAAATTCAAAATCTCCTCATCACATCTCTTATTTATTAATTCAAATAATGTTTGTGCTTAAATCTACACTAAAATTTAAAAATATATTTAGGGGTGATGGTTTTGAATATCATCTGGAAAAAGAAGTTAAAACAGTAAAACTAAATATATGTCAAAACTCAAGTATCTTAATTTCTTGAATTGATTTTATCATATGGTTTATTTCCGGAAATGATGATTTTTAAAAGGAAAATCAAGATTTTTAAATTGGTAAATCTCGAGGAATTGTTAAAGGTAAATTTTTCGTTCTAAAATCAATTTCTGTCATTCTCATCAACGTGGGTTGTTACGACCTATTCTGAAAGATGCAGGTGGTCGTGGGGAAGACTTCGACCATGGCCAAATTTTGAAATAGGGTTTGGATTGGGAGAGCGAGTGAGATTTAGGGTTTAACGTGTAGTTTTGGGTCGGCGTGGTTCTTGTGCTTGTGTGTGGTCGAGGGAGGACCGAAAGCTATCAGAGTAGGGGGGATCGGTGCATCGCGGTGTGGCGCAGCTCTGGGTGGTTGGGTGAGATTTATGGTGGTCAAGATCATCGGGGTTGGACATTTTTCCGATGATTGTGTTGGATTCGAATGTGTTGATTAGTTAAATTTTGATTTCCAGCTTGATTCGTAAATACAGATGTTCGCGACGATGGAGGAAGTCGTAGGTGACTTATTGGCATCAGCGACGATGATCGGAATCGTTCTGACGAACTATGCACATGCACGCACGAAACTCTGTGCATCTGGGAAGTATGGTAGTTGAAGAAGATAATGGTAGCTCGGATTTATTCTCGAGAAAACGTGATGTTGGCTCGGGTTAGGATTCGAATGCATATTTGAGGAGAAGAAGAAGGGCTATTTGCTTGGGTAACTCTGCAATTGGCTCGGGGGGTTGCTCGTGTATTTTGTGGTTTGGCTCGGGTAAGAATCGAAGTTGGCTCCAGTATTTGAAGGGATGAACCGAGTTTTAAAATATGTATCTGGTTTTCAAAGGCAATAAGAAATGAAGTTTTAATAAAAATGTGTTTTGAAATTAAATTATCTTGAGTTGAAAAATTAAATATCCGGTGATTATTTAATTTAATTCTCAAATTGTTTTCAAAATAAATCATTGCAGATCAATTAAGTTTAAAGTGGTTAATCTATATAACCTTTATTTTAAAAGTTTATTTTAAATAAACTAAATATCGTAATTAATCAAAGATGAAATGTTTTCAATATATAAAACTTATATTTAATTTAAAGATTTTAAGTTAATAATGAACTTATTTCAAAGATTTTTACTTAAATGATGATTTTTGTAATGATTTAAGATAAATGGATTTAAAGGACCATTAATTTGTAACTTAACGATAATTACTTAATATAAAGGATAATTACTTTAAATGTAATCAAATGTTGATTTATTTATAAAATTAATCATTTAAAGATAATTACTTAGTAAAAAGTAATTAACTAATGATTAGAGGTTGGTTAATCAAGTGATTAAACAATAATTAATTTAAGGATAATTAATTATGGTGATTAATTAAATCACGGTAATTTAATTAAAGGTTAATTATTTAATAATTATGGGTTGATAAGTTTGGAAATTTAAGGTTAATTGATTTATTAATTAAGGGGTAAGTAATTAATGTAATTAATTAAGGATTAATTAATTTATGTTATTATTTAAAGATAATTAATTAAATGGTTAATTAAATAATTAAAGGATAATTATTTAATAATTAAAAGTTGATGAATTATGATTAAAGGTTAATTAAATTATTATTAATGGTTAATTAATAAATGATTAAAGAATAATTAATCAAAATGATTTGTAATTTATTATATTAATTAACCAGGATTAGTAATTCATAAGTAATTAAATCTGATTTGAATTAATCAGACAATTAACTGATTTTACTTATGGATGTTTGGATTCTATTGGATGATTGAATCGTTTGATATCCCTGATTGTGATGCTCTATTTTGATTTAAGATGTGTTTAATGTGCTTAATTATCTATGATATATATATCTGTGATCTGTGAATGAAAGATAAGCGTTATAGTCTATACCGCTTATCAAATATATTGTTGTATTTGAATATGTACTGATTGATGATGTTGCACTTCTGTTGTGTAAAACTCCTTGGACTACACCATACACTCACAAATATGGATTGCACGAGGAAATTGGTTGAGTCACAGAATTTTTCTTAAAATTGTTTTAAAAGATAAATTTTGAATCCAAATTGTTTTTGGAATTGGGTTTAATATGAAAAGTATTTTTGAAAAGGAATTTCAAAGATACAAGTTCTTTTGAATAATTTAATAAAGTTGAAATTTAAATAGTTTGATTCGAATTCAAGAATTGAATTGAATTCTAAATTGAGAATTATGGTCTAAAAATGTTATATAAGTAATAATAAATCAATATAGGTTTTAAACCATATTATTTTAGGAATCTACATTTAACCCAAGATTTATAACTTAAACAAATATAACTTATACAAATGTAATCAGATTTTTCCAAGATGAAAACTATTTGTTTTCCAATAATAAAAGCTTTCATATAAGAAATGAACTTCCAAGTTATGTATAAATCTTTGGAAAACGGGTTTGAAAGCTATAAGTTAAATCTTTAATTTAAAGATCAGATGAGTTAATCCAATTGAAATGGAAATTGTTTTGAAATCTATGAAAAGATCTTTGTGAAACTAGGTATACTTTGTGAAACGAATCTTTTTGTTAAAAGATTTGAACTGGTAATTAGTTTAACCATTTGAAGAAAGGTTTTTGGTTTGAAGTTGTGACTTAACTAAAATCCCATATCCATATGTTTTTAAATATTGCGCTCACTATTCGATTTAGCCGGGAAAGGACCTTGTGTCATATAACCCATTCCAAATAGTGATACGACGTTATGGATTGCATTTGAAGACCGGGTATCTTCGAGAACGATAGGATTACCTGTCGATTGACTCTGCACTGAGTTGCTCCGGCATAGAGTTCTCCATATGTGATGGGGTGTCCGGTCGGAATTGTGGATGCCCGAATTGGAAGGGCTTCTTCGAAAGTGCCTTTGGTTCCGTTCGAACCTAGAACAGATTTGTATGGTTGTATGTCTGACACTACACTTTGAGATATAAACCGATCTCTATCAAATACATTTCTTCTTTGTGGCAGAGAATTTATTCTCTTAGCTTCACACCCTTCCCTGAGACGTATGAGCTCAGAGGTTATGTAGTTGATAGTTATCAGTGATATACTCCCTATTTGGTAGTGTGGCATGCTAAGTGCTACTGTGTGTAATTTGTTGATCAAAGCATGGCTTTTGTATAAAGCGAAGCTTTGTGGACGAGACATCATCAGGACCTCACACCCCGAAAATGGTCGAAACAGGAAATATGCGACAAGGTTATGAGGGTCGCTCCCTTTAGGGTGTGTCATTCCCTTCTAGAAAAGGGTAGTATCATGGTATGGAGCCTAGATACTTCACTCATGTCACTAGAAATCTATTACTTTGTGATTGCTTTGTGGTTGTAGGATTAGAGGTACCTCGGATAAAGGTCCCAAAGGACCAGGGGATGGCACGCTCGTATAGTGGTTACCTAGTTACATAGGTAACCCGGCCTTGTGTTGGCAGTGATCCGGTTAGGTTCTCGGGACATCCCGCCAGAGGCGTACCCATGTGGCAGTAGGAAGTTCCTTAGCCTGACCATTTATTGGAAAATCCAATCTTCAATACGCGCCTTGTACGGTTTTAGTTGTATAACCTTCCATTTACTTATGATGGCGTCCCACTGTTTAGATTGTGGCTATAGTAGGCATACAATACTGGTTGTATGCTGGCTAGGATTAATATTATACTTTCGGAATGGTTTTCTACACTATGCACTAGTAATAATATCAATTAAATTTTCTCGTATCAAGCATGTTTGACAATCATAAGGAGAAATATCCTCCAATTCTACGTTTGCATTGTGTGTGTGGCGGCGGTAGGCCTTATGGTAGTTTCATTTTCTAAAAAACATTTTGGATTTAAATTTTAAAATCCTTGGTTTTTCGTTTTAAAGTTAAACTGTTTTTGTTTGCTCATACTAGTCTCACGACTGACCTGGAGTTTATTGTTCCCTTCCTAAACTCTGGGTGCCCACAATTTTCCCACATGGGCAGTCTAGAGTTGGGTTTTTCAGATAGTCGGGATTTGTAGATTATCTGGAGCTAGTTCAGTCTTTGGATCAGGATTGCACTTGCTTATCTTTGTGCATCGTTATTAGGAGTTCGAGCTATTTCTGGATTGGTGCCTTGGAGATGGAGATTACCCGTACTATAGTTCTCTCTTGAAGACCATATTAGAGATATTGTTCCACTGCTAGTGTTATCTTTTCCTTCCGCTGTTATTGTCTTGTATCATATCTCTGATGTATATTGATATTCATTGTATCATTCAGTTGTATCAGATATTGTATCAAATGTTGTATATGATATATGTACTATTCTCTCTTTCGTTGTGTTGTACTTAATGTGTTATAAGCTTCGGCGAGCCAGATTCGACGTTTGGATCTGCGGCATTTGAATACGAGTGTCGTATTCAGTGCCGATTTTCGAAGGTCGAGTCAGGGTCGTTAAACCAAAGGGATAACTAACCATTCGTAGAATGTATCGGGACCCCAAAGAATATACAAATGGATAAATCCAATTTGGCTTCATATTTTCTTAACCAATTTATTCCAATAAAATTTCAAATTTATTAAAGTTAAAAACAAAAGGCTGATAGAAAATTGACGAATAGAATACGAAATAAGAACCCTTTTACAACGTTAACAAAGATTCACAGGGCCACTACCACACCAAAGCTCCTTCTTGTAACTGCTAGGAAACCGTCAAAGAATTGAAAGTGAATGATGATTAAAAGAGATTGATGGGAAAAGTTGTTCCTCATTGTTATAGGGTATCGACCATTTTTAGTGGTACTCCCCTGTCCCCTATCTCGACCTCTTCTTGCACTCATTCTCACTATTAGTGAATAGTAAGAGAATTGATTGAGGCATACAAACAAGACATCTTAGGGATACTCATTCTAGGTCATTTATAGCCCTATCTCTAATAAGTCACCTAATGTGTTAAACAACAAAAGCTAAAGTTCTTCGTCAACCTTTTAGCTCTGATATCAAATTTAACGATCCAAACCCAGCGCTCGAAAATCAACATCCGTACATCACCCGTATTCGAATGCCACTGATTCAAACGTTGAAATCCAATTCGCCAGAGCTTATAACATCATTAGGTGAAAACAACACAGCAGAAACAGAAAGAAGGACTTTATTGATACATAACAATTGATTACAACAATCTGCTACAAATGAAGTGATCATCATTATCAGAGATAGATAAAGCAGCGGAAAAATTAAGACAACAGCAGAAGATAAACAATAACAGCAATGGAAAGATAACATCTTCAATGCCAAAGCTCTAAAGCTCCAAACCAGAAGCGAGAACCTCCAATCATGCTGAAGTGAAGCATACTCGGTGCAGAAATGCGATCGCCAAATCCACAGACTTCAAAGACTTCCAAAGGCTACGCCTACTAGTTGACTATCTGATAACCTGATTCTAGGCTGCCCATTTGAAAAATTGCGGGCGCCCAGAGTTTTGAAAAGGAATAATAAACACCAGGTCAGTCATGGGACTGATGTGAGCAAAAAAAATAGTTTATTTGAGCAACAAACAAAAATAATAAAAACAAATTCGCTACGCTTTTCGGAAAATGAAAGTACCATAAGGTCTCCTGCCACACACAGAATGCAATTGCACACTTGGAGGAGATTTCTCCTTATGATAGTCAAACATGGTTGATGCGTGAAAATCCTTTTGATATTATTATTAGTGCATAGTGTGGAAAAAATTTTCGAAAGTATAATATTAATCTTAGCCAGCATACATACCATTATAGTATGCCTACTATAGCTACCATGTTAAATGGCAGGTTCTACAACTAAAACTGTAAAGGGCTCATATTGGGTGATTGGATTTCCAACAAATGGTCAAGTCTAAGGAACTTCCTTTTCGGATGGGTATGCCTCTGAAGGGATGCCCCGAGAACTTTACCAACTCTCTGCCAACACAAGGCCAGGTTACCTCTGTAACTAGGTAACTAACTGTCACGAGTATGCCATCCCTTGGTCGTCATTGACCTTTATCCCGGGATACACCAACAAATTCCAACAACCACATAAGTTAAATATCTAGGCTCCATACCATAATACCACTTTTTATCCATAAGGAAATGAACATACCCTAAGAGGCGCGACCCCCGTAACCTTGCTGCATCCTTCCTGTTTCGACCATTTTTGAGGAGTGAGGTTCGATGAAGTCTTGTCCCACAAAGAAAGCTTTTCACAGAAGCCATGCTTTGATCAACCAATGAAAAGCATTTAGCAGGCCACATTACCAAATTGGGAATATATCACTAGTAACCATCAACTACATAACCTCTGAGCTCATAAGTCTCAGAGAAGGGTATTAAGCTAAGAGAATAAATTCTCCGCCACCAAACAGAAATGTATTTGATAGAAACCAGCTTTAGGTCTCTAAGTGTAATGTCAGACATACGTCCATACAAGTCCATCCTGGGTCCGAATGGAACCGAAGGCACTTCAAAGAAGCCCTTGCAAATCCAGGTATCCACAATCCCGATCGGACTCCCCATCACATATGGAGATCTCTATACCGGAGCAACTCAGTGCAAAGACATTCGACAGAATAATCCTTTCGTTCTCGAAAATACCCGGTCTTCAACCACCATCTTCATTTGCTATCTATTTCGTCGTATCATTATTTGGAATGGGTTTTACTCCATAACGTCCTCTCTCGGCTAAACCGAATAATAAGCGCTTATTTTAAAAATCATATGGATATATTGGGATCTTAGTTAAGTCACAACTTTTTTAGACCAAAACCTTTCCTTTTGAATGGTATAAACAAATTTCCATTTTTAAAATCTTTTACACGAAAGATTCGTCTTTAAGATCATCTTCAATCTGAAAAAAAAGTTCACCAATCTTTAACAAAGATTCATTCATAGCTTTCAGAACTATTTCCATTTCAAACTTGATTTCCTTTCAACAGAACTGGAAATTCTTTCTTTATACGAAACCCATTATTATTTGAAAACAAAGGTCTTTCCTTTTGGGAAAATCCCATTAAATCTGCTCAAGTTATAGCCTTTTAAAGTATAAATTGGAAAGTCAACGAACCGCCGTATCCTCGGCAAGTTCGATTTGGGTTAAATTTGAATTCCCAAAATAATTTGTTTAAAATACTTCAAAAATGGTTTAAAAATACATATATATATATTGTATAACTTGTACAACCCTTTCAAACCATAGTTTCCAAAACAATTTCTAACTTTAACAAGACATATTATATTCAAACTAAATTTTAATTTCAAAACTTCCTTTTCAAAACCTTTTCATTCAACTCAATTTCACTTCCAGATTATTTGGATTCAAAATTCAACTTTTAAACTTTTCACCATTTTTGAATAAAATAATTTTAAATTCAAAATACCAGTGGCTTAACCAATTTTTTATGAAATCCATATTTGTGTGTATATAGTGTTGTCCATGCGTTTTGCACACAACAATAAAATATCAACCATCATAAATTCAAGCACAACAATATCGATAAGCGGTATAACATTATAATGCTTTTCTTTCATTCATAGATATACAAGTAAATTTATCACAGATAAATAAATCATAGTTCACAGCTCAACCAAAACAATTCGTATCACAAAACATCACGAATCAAAGATATTAGACAATTCAAGGAATTCAATCCAATCATCAATAAGCAAGATTAATTAATCACATAATTAATAATTAATTTAACTCAAACTAAATAAATTAATTACTTATGAATTAATTACCCAATCCTACTTAATTAACATTTTTTAATTACAAACCATTCGATACTAATTAATGAAATTAGTTAACCAACCTTAACTAATTATCCTTAATTAATTAATTTTCCCTTAATTAATCACATAAATAAATTAACCTTAAATAAATTAATTAATTAACACTTAATTAATTATCTTTTAATTAATTAATTATCATTAATCACATAAACAAATTAACCTTTAATTATTTATTAATTAACCTTTAATTAATTAACCTTTAATTACTAATTATCTTTTAACTGCCTATATTATGTAATTTACTTTTAAGTAATTAATTACCCTTAATTACTTACATAAATTAACCTTAATTAATTATTTGTCTTTTAATGTAATTATACTAAGTAATTATTCTTTAATTACTTTTATTAATTAATCAACCCTTAATTACATTAACAAATTTCATTTGAAAACTATTAGGACTCACATTGATTAATCACTTAATATATATAATTATTTAAAACTAAAAAAATTGATTTTTAAAACATTAAACTTTAAACCTTTAATCTTTGAAACAAATTTATTATGAATCCATAAATTAAATTAGATCTTTAAGTTACTTAACAACTGAAAACATCTTTATCTTTTCGATTCACCTCTTAATTAAGCTATCTAATTCTTTATGTAAAATAGCCTTAAGAATTAATTGATGAAAGAATATATATATATATATATATATATATATATATATTAAAAAACTTTAAACTTGACAAATTAAAATAAATTATATATAAAATATTTAATTAATCTAAAAATAAACACATATTGTATAAAAGAATTAGTTTAACAATATTTGTTAAAACATGATTAAACTTTTAAAACTTGTTTAATTTTAAAAAATTTAAATTGTTATATCCTGAACCCGAGACCAACTCGAGTCAAACCCAAGTCGATTCCAATTTTGGCCGAGTAAAACCCCATGCCATTTTTTTTCTGATTTAAATTTTTAAACTTTAAAACTCTGGAAACACACGTGAGCAAACCCGAATACATTCTCGGGCCAATGCCACATTCCTTTGTGATCAACTTCGAGCCACCCTCCTCCTCCTCCTCCTCCTTCTTCTTCTTCTATTCTTCTAGACCCAAGGATGCACGTACACGTGCATAAATGAACGGAGCTTCTCCGATCATCGCGATGTGCATCGACACATCACTGGACACCTCTCCGACTGACACGATCACCTAGGTCTTCAGATTAAACATGAAATCGAAATCGAGACATATGAACACTACCTGGAACAAACCCAACCACCAGGAAACCACTTCGTGCCGTCACCCCCGACCACCGTAGACCATGCGTTCACGTCCCAAGATGCGCCACGTCCTGACGCTCTTATTTCCCTTGGTGCCATCCATTCTGATGCATTGTCCATGATGATCCAACCTCGAAACTCACATCGACCAAATGAAGCCATAAAACCCTACTTTAACGTCGTTTCTCCACCACGGTGACCTAGAAACCCATCAATTATTTTTCCTACGATAACCAATACTCCAGCCACCTCCAAGCTTGATCACGACAATCATCACCACGTTGATCATCAGAAATTGACAAAAATACAAATCTAGTTCAACTCAAGAATTCCCCTTAACCAAAACCTTAAAAATCTCGATATCTATGTAAAAAATCTTAGTTTCTAAGAACGAATCCAAATCTACAATCAAAACTAGGAAATTTAACAATCGAAATTTTGACGTAAGTTATCCTTTCACTGTATATTTACATTTTCAAATATTTAGTCAATATTTTCTATTGAATCTAGTTTTAAAAATGATGTTATACACATACAAACACTTTTCATTCAGAGATCAAAATCTAAAATTGAAAACAGGTGGGATGATTTGTATTTTTGATCTGGTTTTAAAACCTGTAAACAAGACAAAGGCATATTTACCTGTTTCTCTGACATGCACAAATATATATATATACACACACACACACACACACACACACACACACACACACACACACACACATGTGTGTGTGTGTGCATATATACAAACATATTTTCATTCACGCAAACACATCAATAACACTACTTCAATCATTCATCACATCCATCAAGATATAACAATATCAAGGTTTAAAAAGTGATGTTTGCTCGCCTAGGAAAAAGAATAGAGAAGCTTTATGAAAGTTTGGAATGTTTGTTTTAATTTCTAAAAATCTGGAATATAATCTAGAAATTGTATTTGATCTGGAACTTTTTGATCTGAAGCTTCATGCTTATATGAAATGATCTGTGTTTCTTTATATTTGAATTTGAACTAGGCTTGATCTTTGAAAAACTGGAATTTGTTTAGTTGCTTGATTAACTTAGATGATCTTTGATTTGCATCTATAAATTCGGTTTGAAAATGGGAGGAGGCGTTTGCTTTAAATTTTGGTTTTCTGAAAATCTGGAATGCTTTGTTTTAGTTTAGATGATTCTCATTTTCTTAGGTTTTTGAGGTTTGTATGTTTTCTTTTCTCTGATTTTCTAAGTTTCCAGTTTTAAATTGATTTTGATCTTGTTTTGATTTGAAAGGATTAAAAAAATTGAGAAGGAAGGAGAGGTAGATATATATACATAACCTTGTTTCTATTTCATCTATTACTTAAAAATAAAAAGAAAGTAATGACATTTGTAAATTTGCATGATAAATTAGATGACATTTGTTAATCTCATGTATTAAAATGCCTACATATGTTTATTTTGCATATTAATATTGTTACGAATGTTTGAATGTATGTAAAATAGTTTACACTTGTAATGTGCATGTATTAATAATAATTTTATATAATTTATATATTAGTTTAAATTTAGTTATATATACATTTATATTTTATTTTAAATTTTAATAAATACTTTTCCTTTTATAAATTTTTGTATAACCTTAAAGAAAATGATTTTAAAATTTAATTAGACATTAATAAATAAACACACGCACACATACACAAATATATATATATATATATATATATTAGATTTTTTTAGAATATAGATTAACTTTCAAATAGCTTTTGAAAAAATATTATATTAAATTCAAAATATAACTTCTAAATATATATGCATATATATTATATTATAAATTACAAAACAAATTTCTATTAGTTTTTAAAAATATAGAGTATTAAATCCAATTCATTTTCAAAATATATTTATTTTTGAAGTTCTATCTAAAATTCTACTTACCATCATTTATGTATATAAATATATGAACAAACACAGATCTTGTTTATTTTTGGAAAATTTTCAAATTAGTTCACAATTTATTTCTGAAAATTATATTAATTACTAAATTAAATTTGACTTAATAACGGGATCGTTACATACACAGACATACACAGGCATTTCATATTTATATACATGCAAACATTTTTCACAATACTTTTTCAAGCATTTGTCACATGTAATCAAGAAATAAATACTTTTAGTTTTAAAAAGGTTAGTTTACTCACTATTTTTATGTTTGAACAGAGAAACTTCTTTATAAAATCTGGAAATGCTTGAACTTTGAAAGTTGGAAATTTGGTCATAAACTTGAAAACCGCAAGCTTGAATATTTGGTAGACTGGAAACTTAGTTGAGTTTAACTCTAGATCTTGAATTGCTAGCTTTAGTTTTAAATTTGAAAGAGTTTTTTTTTCTTTCTCAGGTTTTTAGTTTTGAAATATATTAAAGAAAATGAAGGAGGAGGGGCAATGATGTATTTATAATCTTGTTTATTATTTTTTTGGAAATAAAAAGAAAACTAAAAATTGACACTTGTTAAATTGAATGTTACTAAACTTTCACTTGTTAATTTGCATGTATTAATATTTTTATATAATTTTATATTATATTTTCTATTTTTATTAATGCATTTCATTTTATTAATATTTATATGATCTTTAAAGAAAATGATTTAAAATTAAATTATACATTAATAAATAAACACACAGATATATATATATATATATATATATATATATATATATTAGTTTTAAAATATAGAGTTTTTAAATCCAATTTATTTTTAAGATATTTATTTTTGAATTTTAAATCAAAATTCTATTTACAATCTATTTATATATACACATAAAACAAAAACTTATCTTATTTGTTTTGGAAAAAATTCAAATTAATTCACAAATTAATTCTAAATTTTTTTTAACTACTAAAATAAATTTGGCTTAAAAACGAGATCGTTACATTTTCTTTTTAATCTTGGACCTTTACCTTTGTTCCAAATCAATTCTTGTCGTTTCCGATTTGTGTTCTTTTGATACTATAGCATCCCATAGCTTCAATCTCAATTAGCAAATTCATCATTTTGTGTGACGCATCCCATCGGCGGCTCCGCCAGCCGTAGTCTAATTTGTAAAGGGCTGAAATCCCTTTACAATTGTCGTCGACTCACCGGAGATTTCAACGTCCTGGGCTTTGATGTTGTTTTTCTTACAAAGCCCGAACTGTTTCTCTAGTAGACGACCATGGCAATTCTCTTGTAATCAAATATTAATTTCCTCAAGATTATGCAGGCAGTCTCATCTTTTCGGTTGATTGTCAGCCTAGCGATCTTGACTTCTCAGATAGTCGGAGATTATCCCGCTGCTTTGGTGAAGTCACTCTTCTTCCTCTCAAGCAGGAAATTGAATTCTGCATCGTTCTGGATCCTGGAGCTCGACTTGTTTTCCTTTCTCCCGGACGAATGGGTTCTATAAATGGTTAGTCATGCCCTTTGGATTAACCATTGCTTCGGCCTTCTTCGTCGATCTCATGAATCGCGTTTCCACGACGTTCTCAACAAGTTTGCCCCCATTTTCATTGATGGTAATCTAGTCTTTTCTAAGTCTCGGTTAACCCGATTAAGGTCGCCATGATTAATATAAGTATATATATCTTTCTTCTTTTATAATTTAATTATCTTATCTACCTTTCGAGCCTATCTTCTTAGTTAGAATTTTCTTTGATTAGGGTCCCTCTAAATTTGAGTCTCTATTCTTATTTTCAAATCCATTCTTGAATCATCCTGTGAAGGAGTGTATTTGTAATTAATTACAACATTTTATATTGTGCTGTTCAGTTATTAAGTTGGATTTCAGTTTCGATCGATTCGTCTGGCCAACGTTATCGATAGGAATTCCAAAACACTTGAACAGAGCTGTAACAGCCCATAATTTTGTAAGTATTTTAATAAATTTCTATTTGAAAACATTAATTTTTTAATTACTTAAAGTTGAATTTTTGGAATTTTCCAATGCAAGTTTGGAATATGTTGGTAATTTATTTTCTAAATATAATAAAATAAACAATTTATGAAAATCTTATATTTTAGTCAACTGAAAGTCAAAGTTTGACCACAGTTGAAAATTTCAAATTTGAATTTTTAAATTTTAATCTTTTTTTTTAAGAAGAATATAATTCTGATATCCGTTCTACTTTTTGTTTCGTTAAATTCTAATTTATACTTTTTAAATTGGATAAAATACAGTATTTTACATGCAATGGTTTCTATATTTTATTTTCTATTTTCCTATGTTTATTCTATAATTTTCATTTTCTATTTTTATTTGTACAAACTTTGATGATATTTATTTGATTTTGATTGGTTTTATTTTCAATAATAGCTTTGGAAATTTTAAAGGACTTTGGTTTCTTTTCCTGGACTTTTGCCTTTTCATTTGCCTTAGCCTTTCATTCCCATCTTAGCCTTTCATTTTCTACAAACCCTAGCCATCACTCTACTTTATTATTCACGTACAAGAATTTTGTTCAAAATATCGTCTCATATTATCACCTAAGAAACAAAATTTGTTGTAAGTTTTCCAGGGTTCCTCTTTCTCCTTCTCTTTTCTTTTTCTTCTTCTTTATTTACAAAATATTATAATAACCCAAATTTTTGAGTAAAATTAAAATTAGTAATTGATATAGATTTATGAATTTAAATTGTAAATTAAATCAATTTTCCAAGATTAAATAGGATATTTATTTATTTGGACATTGACATTAAAATTTAATTGTGGATTTGAAATTCTATATTTAATATCTTATAAATAAATAAAATTTGGATTTGAAACTATATAATTTTATACTAGTAGAAATTGGTTTTCTAATTTTAAGAGACATATGTAATATTTATTTTAAAAGTTATATTTTGAATAAGATATAAATGATTTTCAAAACAATTATTTAAAACTAAATACTATTATATATATGTTCATTTATTAAAAGAAAAATTAGTTTACAATCACTTCTTTCTTTTAATTAGCATAAGTAGAAATAACAAACAAAATGTGTATAAAACAAGAAACAAAAATTTAAAATAATACATATATACATAATGTAACGACTCGGAAATTTCGATCCTGAAATTTCCAGATAGTTAAGAAAAGAAGAAAAGAGAAAGAAGAAGAGAAGAACAGAAATACCAACATCTCACAATCGCAGCGGATAAATTATAATATTAAATAATAATAATAGTTATACAAAGGAAAACTGTATCTGTAAATTTATATTTTAATACATCAGAGTTACATCATTACACAAATGCCGGACAGATAAAACTAACTTGTCCAAGATAAACTACAATATCACAACAAAAACACTTCATACATTCCTGCCATCCAGCTCGCCTCCTGAGCTCTAGAACATCCTTACTTGAAAATCTGTAATACTCGATATGACCCGAGCATTACATCAAAGTAACACCCGGGTCAGGCTGGAAACCAGCGTGAGTAAACCCATCAAGCATGAATTACAAAATCATACAGCTTATATATAACCCGGGGTAACTTACATCAATTTACAACTTCACAAGTTGTTATAGACATCACTTATTTCACACATCAATTTCTAAGTGCCAAAACTTATATTAAATGATCCAATTCACTTAAATTATTCCATTACAACCTACTGATTTCACATATTAATCTATAAGGAATCGAAGTGGTTTCGGGTATTTACTAATACCTGACTCCAGTTTCATCACAAGAAAAACACTTCATACGTTCCTGCCATCCAGCTCGCCTCCTGAGCTCCAGAACATCCTTACCTGAAAATCTGTAATACTTGGTATGAATCGAGCATTACATCAAAGTAACACGCAGGTCAGGCTGGAAACCAGCGTGAGTAAACCCATCAAGCATGAATTAAAAAATCACACTGCTTATATATAACACGGGGTAACTTATATCAATCTACAACTTCACAAGTTGTTATAGGCATCACCTATTTCACATATCAATTTCTAAGTGCCAAAACGTAGATTAAATGATCCAATTCACTTAAATTATTCCATTACAACCTACTGATTTCACATATTAATCTATAAGGAATCGAAGTGGTTTCTGGTATTTACTAATACCCGACTCTGGTTTCTTCGAATTCAAAACCATATTAGCCCAAGTTATACAAGTGAAATACAATTTAACTTCGAATAGGATGTCACTTCTTACACTGCAATTTACTATCGATAGACAACTACATTATCACCCTTTTAAACCAATCATCTCATATTACAAAGCATCACATATCAGAGATATCCACTAATCTCTGGCATACAATATTATCCAATCATTCACAAGCAAGATAAATCAGTTATACCATTCTAATTAATTTAAACAAATTAAATTAATTACACCAATCATTCTTAACCCTGCTTATTTAACATTAATTAATCACAATCCCAATTGATTAATCATTCCTTAATTCATCAATCTCAATTAATCATCCTTGACTAATTAATCTTTAATTGCATTAAGTAATTAATCTTTAATTATCACACAGATTAATTAGACTAACCATTTTCATTTATTATCCTTGAATTATTCTCCTAAATCAATTCAAAAAAATTATTTTCCTGATCCTTAATTAATTACTCTAATTAATTATCCTGTACTTATTTACATTGATTAATTATCCCTAAATTAATCACATAAGATAATTAACTAGCCTTTTAATTAATTTACTTAATTAAATCATACTTTCTAGTTACACTAAATAATTACTACTCAATTACTTCTATTAAGTAATTACCCTTTAATTACTTCCCATTAAGTAATTCCTTTTAATTTATTACATTCTATAATTATGAGATACTTCACTAAGTTATTATACTTATTAATCTCATTAAGTATTTATGTTTAATTAATCACCAAGAGATTACCTTTATTTAAATAACAAATTAATTTCAATCGAGTAATCCATCCCTTAATTACCCTTAAAACCAATTAATATATCTTAATTATAGATTAATTATTCTTTAACCATTACTTAATAAACCTTGATTACAACTTAATTACAGATTAAGTATCCCTTAATTACTTGTTAATTAATCATTAAATTGCTTAATTACTTAACTACTAATCATTCGTTAATTAACTTTATGTAGTTAATTACCAATTTATCACTTAAGCATTAATTAATCCAAACTCTAATTATAATTATAATTTAATTATTCTTAATTACTTCCTAAAATAATTAATTGAATAATTAATCATCTTAACTAACATTTTAAAAGAAATCTTCTTTAACTTTGAAAACCAATTTGTTATTACTACAAAACTTTAAATGTTCATTAATTTTATACTTAAATTAAAGTAATTTCTTAATTAAAATAATTAATTAAGAGTTAAAACAATGTTAAGCATTTACTCAGATAATTAAAACTTATATTTAAGTTCTTAGCTTAAATTGTTAATCCTTTATTAAGTATCAGTGCATAAATCATTTTGAAACTCAATCTGCTTAACTTCCTTTTATTTTTATACTACGGTTGAAATAAACCGAGCACTCCCCTTGATTAACTTGAGTAACCCTTCGAGTCTCTCACCAGTATTTCCCTGAGTCCTCTCTCGTTTCTCTCGTATCCCTTCTTCTTCTTTTTTTTAGTTAGTCACGTTTAAACATTACACACCAGAAAGCTAACTCACGATTCTCGTGACCTAACCCGAAGCAACCGCTTCGTTTACTCGTGCATCTCTCAAAGACCCAAACTTAGATCATCCAATCGTGCATGCAACCATCGTACACTTGCACACGCCGTCGACACACCTCCTACGCCTGAGACAATCACCCACACATCGACCTTCGATCACTCTACCGATCGAAACCACCAAACCCCTGAACGAACTCGCGTATGAAAATTTACCCATTTAGAGCTTCCAGACCCTACAGCACCAAGCATAAACTTCCACGTTCCGGCGACGTCAACCATCCAGGATCTCGAAACTCCGGCCATGACTCCCCTTGCTTCTACACTATCTCATCCCTGCCTACCGTGCCACTCGATCAACCCGAGGTGGCTAAATCACTTCGTTTCCAACCTTTTTCAATATCGCGAGTAAAACCCTACTCTGACCATCCCTGGCCACCACATCTACTGATAAACCATCTGCATATTTTTCCTACGTTCGACATCCCCTAGACCATCTTCAACCCAAATTTCGACCTCCCTTTCATCGTCGATCAACGGCAAATCACCAAAATGCCCAATTCGAACAATCTAAGAATACACAAGAATTAATAACCTAAAAATCATGAAATGAAGATCAAAATTTGTTATTTCCCATCACGAATCCATTTCCATGACTCGAATTTGAATTAACGATAGTTGATCTTAACCTATAAAAGTAATTTCCACTATTATTCCTATTTTTTAAATTCATTTGCTAAATTTAAAATCCTGGAATTACTTTTAAAAACATCTTCATTCACTAACAAACAGCTTTAATTTATACATCAAGATGTAACATTTGTTTGATTTGGTGTTGTGAATTTTTGTAGACAAACATCATTGCCTAGATCACAGAGTACAGGATGCATATAAAATCAGACATCTCACATACATATATACATGCACATCTAGATAAATTCAATAGTGTAGAATTTGAGGCAATTCAATATTATCACATGCAGTTTTGTTAAAACCAGATAAACATAAAGTGTTTACTCACCTGTGTTAAAGAGGCATAGCTTTGAGGAAATAGAAAACTTGTAAACTTGACTGACATGATCTCCTTTAAAAATTGAAATGCTTTGAATAATGAAATGCTAGCCTTTTGAAAACTTTGATTTACTCCAGACTTACTTGTATGCATGCTTGTTTTGTTTTTATTTGGATGATTTCTGGTTTGAAGATTACAGGCTTTGATAAATTTTCCGATTTTGAAATTGTTTGGAGTTATTATATTTTTCTCTTGATTAAGAAAGTGAAGATGGGAGAAGAAATGAAGATGAAAGGTATAAGTTAATATAGTTTTAAAATGGATTTTATTGAAAATAAAAGAAAAATTAAAAATAGAAATTGACACTTGCACAATTTAACACCATTTGTCAATACAATATAAATTTTCTTACACATGTTAACAATTGCTTCATAATTAAACACTTGTATTATTATTATTTCATTTATTTTAAAAGATCTTTTTTTAGAAAAGAAAACTTTCTAAGTTAATTTTCCTAACTAATGAATATGATTGTAAATTAATAAAGCCTTTTCTAAATTTATATAAAAAATTTAAATACAAATTTAACACAAATATATATATATATAGATATGAATAATATCAAATTTATTTGTTAAAATTCTTGTCTTATAGATTACACTCATTAACTTATGCTTTTAAAGAATTTTTAAATTATATTTTCTAATTTTAAAGAAAATGTTTTATACCCAATATACATTAAATAAATTACATATATATATATTATTTTAAAAATCCAAATTATTTTACTAAGGTATTCATTTAGATTTTAAATTCAAGTTTCTAATTCAGACTCAGATTCAAAATTCAAATTTGGATTACAATCCTTTTATTTATATAAATCAACACTAATTCAAATTTAAAATTATTCAAAAATATATATTAAACAAACACAGATTCAATATATAAATTTTAAGTAATTGTATTAGGAGATACCAATATTTATCGAGTTATTAAAATCCAATTTTCTTTAAGATATTTATATTTCAAAATTAATTATAGATTCAAATTTATTTACACTTCCAGATATCAGAATTTTATCTTTTCAATATAATAAATCAGTTAATTATCCACTTATCAGATGTCCAAAAGTCCAGGTTATCACATTCCTCCCCCCTTTAAAACTTTTTTGCCTCGAAAAGGAATGAAAGCAGAATTTATTAAATATTTTAAAACCAGTTAAAATATTCTTTGATCATTTTTCATACACTTTTAAAATCTATATAATATTGCCAAAATAGTTTTTGTATATAAAAAAATACCTTTACAACTCGATGTCTTAACAGGTCCATCCTTGTTCTCACAAAAATTTGGTCATACGTTGATCAGGCGTAAGACTTAAAATCTACATGTTCTTGGTAAACCCGTTTTCAACACCTAGTGTAAATACTTGGGAAAATAACTTATTGAAAATATAGAAAACAGTTTTTGAAAATAGAGGATATATCATTGGTGAGAATGTTTTGGAAATCATCACCCCCATCCATGGTCGTAGTTACATCCTGGGTTACGTTGTCATAGCAGCAAAAGTCCATGTAACTGCAGGCTCTCTGTGGCCTCTCGATTAGGCAATGGAACCCATGACAGATCGCGGTCTACCGATATAAAATCAAACGCAGACTGTTGACTCTCAGCGGCACGCACGACTTTCACTGTCAAAATGAAACTTCTCCATTCCAACATAGGTTGCAGTCTACTGATATAAAATCAAACGCAGATCATTGGCTCTCAACGGCACACATGACTTTCGCTATGTTACCATAGGCCCCAGTCTACCGATATAAAATCAAACGTAGACTGTTAGCTCTCAGCGGCACACATGACTTTCGCTATGGTACACACTACTCATAATCCCTAGGAACTAGTCTTGTCCGGACTCCTCACATGATCAACTTTAGAACCCCCCCTTGGGGCTCAAGGCAGCACCACATGGTGGCACTCCTGAGAAGTTCATTTTAAGAGAGCGCCATTTTCCCAGAGCCATCATCAAAACACTTTATACTATACACATATAGTATCTTTCAAATCATACACCTAGTATGATCTTATACAAAGCTCCTTTACACCAAAATCGATTATCCCAAAATCAATTATTCTCAATCTAGGCTTTCAAAATTTCAATATTGATTTTACCCAAAAATCAAAAGCCTTTCCAAATACAAAGGTTCCCAAAACCTTTTTCCAAAATCCTCATAAGATCCTTTATATATAGAGATATATATATATAAAATCCTTGATAAAAACCTTTGGATCATTTTAAACTTGTATAAAATCCTTTTATACTTCAAACACTTTCAAAAACCTTTTCCTTCTGGCAATAGATTCAACAAGGGGATATTTATCTTATATAACAAAGATATATAACTTTATTTATTCCAAATCAAGTATTTAAATTTGATTACTCTATAAAGTCATTAACCATATTACTTATTTCCAAAAAGTAAATTTCTATCATAGAAATATCCAATTTCCACTTTACTCCATCATATACTTCACAAAATATAACTTTCATTTCAAAAACCATTTCACATTTATAATCCACAAATTCCCAGTATCAATTTTATTCAAATCCTTACGATGTACACATAGTACGCTATACCAATCTGATCGCTCACTCGATCACACAATTTCACTTTCGAACTAGTATCGTCCACCCGACTACCTAGTGCGGACTCAGATCTGGTTTCTTGATCAGAACCCTTCATTCTCCTTGCATGGCCATAACTATGATAGAGAATATCCAGAACCAATCAACAATCCATATCCAGGTTCACCGTCGAAAATCGAGTGAAAAATCCCAACTCGGATCGATAAACTATCTCGAAATTCTCTGCTCGAATCTGGATCAAATCACTATGCGAATAGAATAATATACGTACATCCTACGTATTTATCTTCATTGATTATCAACTAAATCAGTTTCTCTTTCTATTCACATTTCCTTTAATCTCTATCCACCTAATCACAATTGTTTCAATTCCATAGGATTATTACTTTATCCTTATCTCAAATGGATATTCAATCATAAACTGTTCGGACTCTGCCCAGTTTGAATTTAGAAAATAATTTGAAATGTTTAAAAATAGATAAATAGTAGAAAAATAATTATTAGTTTGTAAAATAGCTGTAAAAAAAGTTAAGTAATTGCAAAATAGTTGGAAAATAGTCAAATAATTACAAATTTTTTAAATAATTGCAAAATAATTGTAAAGTAGTAATTAGTTATAAAATAGTGGAAAATTAGAAATTAGTTTTATAAAACAGTAGAAAAATTGTTAAATAGTTCCAAAGACAATTGTAAAATAAGTATAAGATAATTTGGATTTTAAAAAAGAAAAATTGTATAGTAAATAGTTTGAAAAAAATAGATTTGTACTAAAACAATTTATTTTGAACATAGTCTAGAGTCAAACTGTTCAATTCCCAACCACCATTTCCAATCAGTTCAATTTAAATTTCCACTTCCCTTTAAATTGACTCAATTCCAAATTAAATAACTTCAGTTTCCATTGAAATTGACTTAACCTCAAATTCAAGTTGAATTAATTATCAATTCATTTTCTAAATTCAAATCAAATTCCATTTGAATTTAGAACTGTTCAACTTTAATTACAATTCCAAATTATACAAATCAATTCGGACTAATTTCAAATTGAACCCACTTCAATTTCAAATCGTATCAAATCAATCCAATTCAAATTTTCCATTTGAATTTTATACTTATACATCTTCAATCACAATTTTAATTAATTCAAATCAAATTCAATTTGAACTAATTTTAATTCAAATTTTAAATTTAAACCATCTCGAATTATATAAATTCGAGTTAAATTCTCAAATGTTTGTTTAACCTTTTTTTTGAGCCCACATTCCAGAATTTGATTTTAAATCAATTTAATCTTTCAAAAACCAATTTATTATTCAAATTCAACCTTAAAACCAATTTCCAACAATTTCAGTTGAAACTCTATTTTAAACACCCAAATCTCAAGTCCAAACATTTCTCTATTTTCAAGCTAAAGTTAAATTTTCTTTTTATCTCAATAATAGATATATTACTACAGTCCATTTCTTCATTCATTTAAACAAATTCAATTTATAGTTTAAAGATTATTAATAATAACAGGATGGTATCTTTCAAATTATTTTAAAAATATCCATCCATTTTCAATTTCCAGATCTCAAACCCATTTTGAGATCACTCAAACTTCCTAATTCAAATCAACCATTTAACTTTCCAAGTTAAATCCCAATTTCATCTTGAAATTTCCAAATCAGGTTGACCATTCCAATTTATTTAACTTTTCTCCGAGTTAAACTCAATTTACTTAATCCAGTCAACCTTACCCAATTTGAACTTCCATTTCAAATTTAAACTTGTCATAAATAATCTTCCCACTTATTAAGTTCAAAAACTTATCACTTTGGGTATCATATCTCATTCCAGATTTAAAACTCAATATTTATAGTTTATTTCAAACCATCTTTGGTATTATGCATATCCATACATACATATATACATACATAGATATATATATATATATATATATATATATTTATAACCAACCAGGTTATACTTTAAAATTTAAACCACCCTTTGTTTTAATTCAAAACAAATTCTTTTAATGCTTACAAACAACTTCTTATTCTAAAATAAGATTACATTCAAAATAGTTCGAATAATATTATTTCCTTTAAAATTTTGAAAACAATTTTCAAATGTTTAAATTTAGAATTTAGAACTTCACAGTTTGAAACCTACTTCAATTTACATGTCATGCTTATTTAAAGGTTACCCCCTTAAAACATTTTATTTTTGCTTACTCATTAATACACATTTTATTATCAAGCACAACAATTATTTATGATAATAACCCAGATTATCATACCTGAATTCCAATTTATTATTATCTTATTCTGAAACTCTTTCCCAAATTTAAGATTTTAATTTTAGTTTAAATCCATTTCAAACTTATCATTAATTTAATTTAAATTTGGTTGTATTTCTATTACCACTTAATTTAATTCCAATATTCAACATCCAATTACCTTAATATTTATTAGAAAGATATATTGCCTTATATATCAAAATATATTCTTATGTAAAATCATTTAAAATCTTTATATAAGAAAATAACAAGTACGCTCTCATATGTATAGTCAACTCATCCTAGGGTACCACTTACCCAATCCTTAATGAGTAATCACACCAAAGCCAAGGTTCTCGTTTAACCTTCAGCTCTGATACCAAATGTAACAATCCGGAAATTTCGATCCCGAAATTTCCAGATAGTTAAGAAAAGAAGAAATGAGAAAGAAGAAGAGAAGAACAGAAACACCAACATCTCACAATCGCAGCGGATAAATTATAATATTAAATAATAATAATAGTTATACAAAGGAAAACTGTATCTGTAAATTTATATTTAAATACATCAGAGTTACATCATTACACAAATGCCGGACAGATAAAACTAACTTGCCCAAGATAAACTACAATATCACAACAAAAACACTTCATACATTCCTGCCATCCAGCTCGCCTCCTGAGCTCTAGAACATCCTTACCTGAAAATCTGTAATACTCGATATGACCCGAGCATTACATCAAAGTAACACCCGGGTCAGGCTGGAAACCAGCGTGAGTAAACCCATCAAGCATGAATTACAAAATCATACAGCTTATATATAACCCGGGGTAACTTATATCAATTTACAACTTCACAAGTTGTTATAGACATCACTTATTTCACACATCAATTTCTAAGTGCCAAAACTTATATTAAATGATCTAATTCACTTAAATTATTCCATTACAACCTACTGATTTCACATATTAATCTATAAGGAATCGAAGTGGTTTCGGGTATTTACTAATACCTGACTCCGGTTTCATCAAATTCAAGACCATATTAGCCCAAGTTATACAAGTGAAATACATTTTAACTTCAAATAGGATGTCGCGTCTTACAGTGCAATTTTCTATCGATAGATAACCACATTATCACCCTATTAAACCAATCATCTCATATTACATAGTATCACACATTAGAGATATCCACTAATCTCCGGCATACAATGTTATCCAATCATTCATAAGCAAGATAAATCAGTTATACCATTCTAATTAATTTAAAAAAATTAAATTAATTACACCAATCATTCTTATTCCTGCTTATTTAACATTAATTAATCATAATCCCAATTGATTAATCATTCCTTAATTCAACAATCTTAATTAATCATCCTTGACTAATTAATCTTTAATTACATAAAGTAATTAATCTTTAATTATCACACAGATTAATTAGCCTAACCATTTTCATTTATTATCCTTGAGTTAATCTCCTAAATCAATTCACAAAATTTATTTTCCTGATCCTTAATTAATTACTCTAATTAATTATCCTATACTTATTTACATTGATTAATTATCCCTAAATCAATCACATAAGATAATTAACTAGCACTTTAATTAATTTACTTAATTAAATCATACTTTCTTATTACACTAAATAATTACTACTCGGTTACTTCTATTAAGTAATTACCCTTTAATTACTTCACATTATGCAATTCCTTTTAATTTATTACATCCTGTAATTATGAGTTACTTCAATAAGTAATTATACTGATTAATCTCATTAAGTACTTATGTTTAATTAATCACCAAGAGATTACCTTTATTTAAATTACAAATTAATTTCAATCGGGTAATCCATCCCTTAATTACCCTTAAAACCAATTAATCTTAATTATAAATTAATTATTCTTTAACCATTACTTAATAAACCTTAATTACAACTTAATTACAGATTAAATATTCCTTAATTACTTGTTAATTAATCATTAAATTGCTTAATTACTTAACTACTAATCATTCTTTAATTAACTTTATGTAGTTAATTGCCAATTTATTAATTAAGCATTAACTAATCCAAACTCCAATTACAATTATAATTTAATTATTCTTAATTACTTCCTAAAATAATTAATTGAATAATTAATCGTCTTAACTAACATTTTTAAAGAAATCTTCTCTAATTTTGAAAACCAATTTGTTATTACTATAAAACTTTAAATGCTCATTAATTTTATACTTAAATTAAAGTAATTTCTTAATTAAAATAATTAATTAAGAGTTAAAACATTGTTAATCATTTGCTCAGGTAATTAATACTTATATTTAAGTTCTTAGTTAAATTGTTAATCCTCTATTAAGTTTCAGTGCATGTAACAGCCCGGGAATTCGTAGCAATTAATTCCTGTCGCTAGGTGATTAAATTGTTTGCAAATTGCTATTGGGATTTTGGGTTAAAAATTCTTTTAATAATTTGTTGAGTATTGTGTGGTCTTTGAAATTTAATTTGTAGCCCAAGTTTCATTCGTTGTTTGAGGCCGAGAGGTTTATCATTGCCGTTTCCTTCTTATTCCAATTCGACCCGATCCCCCTTCACTTGGAAAACCCTACCTAATAACATACGAGAGAAATAAATGGCGGCCCTAGAATTTTATTCGTTCGCTCGTCTTCAAAGTTAGGGTTTTGGTCTAATCAAAGATGCCGACTTTTGTAGAGGATGATTTTCGTGGTTGCCGATTTGAGATGCTCATTCGTGTTCAACTTTCTTGCTCTATAGATCCATCGTCTCTTGGGATGTTCGCGGCCACCTGTTTGAGCTATCCATGCTTCGATTCAGGTGAGTAATTTTAATTACTCACATCTATTCAATCTCGAGTTTGTAGAGTTGAATTTTTGTTGTTTTTGTTCGTATAAAATTGGTTTAAGGTCGTTGCTTGATTTTTCGGCCGTTCCATGTTGTTTCGATGTTGGTGATTTTTCTGTCTTAGTTCAATTTCTGAATTTGCCAATGCTTCGCCTTTGTTGTGACGATGATTTCTTCTTTGGGTTTGATGATTTGTTGTTCTGGTGTCACCATCACGGTTCGTTGGGAAATTCTTTAATGACCCACGGCTTTGAATCTTAGTTGGTATCTGTAGCTCTGGCATTTTTGATTCGACTTGCAGTGTTTTCGATTTCAAACTTGATTTTTGAATCTTTGGCATTTTTGTTCATCCCCGTAGCATGCATTGTTCATGTATTCTTGGCTCTGGTTAGTCGTGCAGATTATAGATGATGTTTACACATGCACATGCTTCAATTGTTTGCATTCATGTGCTTGCACTGTCCAGCAATTTGCATTCATGAGTTTATACTCACGCTTCTAATTTATAGTTAGTAGCTCTCTGACTTTGTTTTGAAAACACAGCTTCTTTTGTTTGGAATTTTGTTTTGTTGTGATGTTTGGTAACACTGCAACTTGAGTTTTTAACTGCCTTTCTCTACTATGATTTTGAGACAGTGCGTGAGAGGAAATTTTGACTGCAGTGAAATTGTATCCAACATTTGTTTATATTTCAGGAAACAAGCCATTTTAAACTAGTGTGCAAGCATTTTGCATTATTGAAATGTTTACTTCTGGGTTGCATGCGTGCGCATCATATTAGTTGTGTAAAAAAAAAAAATTAAATAACTAAATGGATTGCCAGTAGCTTCAGAGCATAAACATATACTCTTGCATATAAAAGATTTCATGTGCAATAATGCATGCTGTTATATTCAAATCTAAATGCATATGAGCCACTACTTTATAAGGCACTGCAGTAAAACGTGCATATGCACGTTTCTATCTTAATGTACATGCGAAATTTTTGGATCCTTGCATGGAAATATTTCATGCGCAACCTGGTGACATATGTATCCAAGTTTATATTACATATGCTTTGTTTAGATGCAGGTACTTAAATAAGTGGCTATCTTAATTTTTTTTATAGTTTTCCTAAGCACAAATATGTCCAGAACCTTGTTTTAATTCATGTGTGTGGCCTCAATACATGGGTTGTATAAATAGTTCCAGGTTCTTAGCTTTATCCCTTGCGTACGTAAATATCAATGCAAAATTTCCAAATGCCGGTGAAACGTGTTGATTATTTATGTTCAAAAAAGAAAAGTATGTTAGGTGTTACGTACAAATTAAATAAAACTCATGTGCATGGGGATAGTACAACATTGGGTTGAATTATGGTAGTGCAACCTACCGGTTAATTTACGTCGAACTCATTTGCGTCTGCAGTTTTCACTGGAACCTTTGTCTACGTAGCGCGTTGTTTCACTGATGCATTCATTTGCACATTTCTTGGTTGCCTCTTTTATTGCCTGTTCTTGAAGACATGTTGTCTTGTACACTTGTGATCTTGTGGTGTCTGCAATTTTTGGGTGCAGTTGCCCTTGTTGTTTTGCGTTGCATTGATGCAAATGGATTGTTTTTCTGACTACACTTGAGTTGAATCCAGCTTAAACGCTTGGGTTTGACCTTGTGTTCGTTTGTGAATTTTCATTGTGTACATCATCACTATAGTGGCAAGGCAGTGCACGCAAGCGTGAACTGCAGCCACACGGTATCAATTTTATTGGTATTTCTTTTGCTTTTGATGCGTTGATCTTTTATGTAATGCATGTTGTAGTGGCGAGGCAGTACACGCGTGCGTGTACTGCAGCCCTACCCATGTTGACCTTTTTATTTGATGTTTCAATTTGTTTGAAATGATTCGTGTGTCTAATTGTATAATTTGAATTTGTCGATTTATTGTTTAACACTCTTGCGTGTTATATTTATCGCTATCTGATTTCTTTATTTAAGGATCGGATAGACGAGACTTATTATGACTGTAGTCTATCTGTTACTTAATTATTATTGCTTATGTGCGCTAATAACTGTGTTTGAATTAGACTGACCCGTGTATTATTTTCTTTTGAATTTAATACTCGGGTTAGATGCGAGTTATTTCAGGTTGTAGATATCTTGCTTTGGGTTGCTGTTTGAGCTATGAAGACTTTGCATATCTTTTGGAGTTGTCATGTCATAGTATAGGTTGATATGTATTCATGTATATTAGTCGATAATGTACTTGTATATGTAACTTCCTGAGTCGACCACTGTAGTTGTATCATATGTATTGTATCACATGTATTGTAACTGACTTCAGTTATTATATATATGAGACATTTTTGTTTTATCTGTGTTCTGCATTTTTATGATCTGTGTTATTATTATATATATTGTCCAAACTATTATGAACCATCGTAGTTCATTTTATACTAGAATTGGGTATGTTGATGGGAGTAAATAAATATGAGATGAAAAAAACAAAAACATATACCACTTCTATCGAGGTAACTAATACTAGTGTAAGGCCTAACTACGGATGGCCGCTCCTATCCAGCCTTATTCTTCGTGATAACGGACAGTATTTCTTTTAATACTAGTGTAAGGCCTTAATCCTTATTTAAAAATAAAAAGTGAATTTGTGTTTTGATGATAGATTGGTTTGTGCTTTGTTTATCAGAGTGCACAGCGAAAACAGTGTGACTGCTTCGCTGAGTACGACTGATAATTATTTTGATTTGAAAATCAAAATATGAAAATGAAATTAATTTCATTATGTTGTTTAACCAGTGGATTTGATTTGTTGAAATTTCTTACTGGTTTTCTTTGATGCTAATCATATCTGATTAGATTTCTGCTGTTTTAAAATATCTTTATTGAAGATATAATAGAATGATTTTTTTAGTTTATATTGTAGTGTGCGTGCAAATATAAATTGCACGTTACTGCATTGATTTTACGTTGAACCGATGCTTGGTTATGAAACGTATTTTGTTGCCGTTATTTTTATAATGGGATTTTTACATCGATGCTAGAATTTTGAAGCACGGTGTTTTGTTGACATTTTAATGAATGAAAATTCACTGATATGAAATTTTGATGCAAATTATTTTGATGAGATTTTGACGTTTAAAAAATAAAATTTACTGTCACTTTGACTTCAGGAACCGTCAAATTTTTAAAGTGGATTTTTCAAGCGGTTATCCAGCAATGCTGATTTTGAGATCCGTTTCTACGGTGTTTTGAGAAGTATAAATTTTCTTATTGAAATTGTCACTAATGTTGCTGTTTTTATCACGGATTTGCAAATCGTTTTAAAAATAAAATTGTTTTTCAAAATTTTTATAGTTTATGCTTTCAAAAGAATGAGGAAGCGATTTAAACGATTCAGCAAAACCGAGGACTATGAACCCTTTCTTTTACTGATTCGCTTAATTCCGGACTTGTTCGTTTGAGAATGTAGATTATTTACTTTTATAAAATAAATGAAATTGTTTTCAGAATTTTTACAGTTTGCGTTTTTAGAAGAATGAGAAAGTGATTTAAACGTTTCAGAAAAATCGAGGATTATAACCCCTTTCTTTTACTGATTCGCTTAATTCCGGACTTGTCCGTTTGAGAATGTGAAATGTTATTTTTGGAATGCACAATTTGCACTTTCAAGGAAACGATGAAGAGATTTAAACGATGTAGCAAAAGTGCGGAGTATGGAACCACACTTTTACTATTTCGGTTAATTCCAGACTCGTTAATTGAAACATTTGCTGTTTGATGATTTTGATGATTTTACACGTTCAAGAAAACGATGAAGAGAATCAAACGATTTAGTAAAACACGTGGTATGGGACATGTGCGTTTGCTATTTCGGTTAATTCCGGACTCGTTAATTGAATATATGATGATTTTCGTGTGCTTTCGAGCCACTATGTTGGACCTTCGGGTCAATACCAGTACCGGACCTTCGGGTCATATGTTGGGTACTTGGTAGGCTTCGGCCATATGTTGATGCACGTGGGGCGTAGCTAAAACTCGCCATTTGTTGGGATCGATCCACCTTTTATGTTGATTTTCTAGATCATCTTAATTGATTTCTAGATATTTGTTGTTTCCAATTATCTGCAGGTAATTGGATATTTGTTGATACGAGTTCTAATTATCGTTTTTGATAATTAGATATTTGTTGATTTGATTATCGTTTTTTATAATCGAATATTTGTTGATTTGATTATCGTTTTTGATAATCTAATATTTGTTGATTTGAAATTTTATTATCGTTTTTGATAATCGAATATTTGTTGATTTGATTATCGTTTTCGGAAATCGAATATTTGTTGATTTGATTATCGTTTTTGATAATCGAATATTTATTGATTTGATTATCGTTATTTGATTATCGTTTTTGATAATCGAATATTTGTTGATTTGAGATTTGATTATCGTTTTTGAAAATCGAATATTTGTTGATTTGATTATCGTTTTTGATAATCGAATATTTGTTGATTTGATTATCGTTTTTGATAATCGAATATTAGTTGATTTGAGATTTGATTATCGTTTTTGAAAATAGAATATTTGTTGATTTATTATCGTTTTTGAAAATTGAAAATTTATTGATTTGATTATCGTTTTTGATAATCGAATATTTGTTGATTTGATTATCGTTTTTGATAATCGAATATTTGTTGATTTGAGATTTGATTATCGTTTTTGATAATCGAATATTTGTTTATTTGAGATTTGATTATCGATTTTGATAATCGAATATTTGTTGATTTGATTATCGTTTTTGATAATCGAATATTTGTTGATTTGATTATCGTTTTTTATAATCGAATATTAGTTGATTTGAGATTTGATTATTGTTTTTGAAAATCGAATATTTGTTGATTTGATTATCGTTTTTGATAATCGAATATTTGTTGATTTGATTATCGTTTTTGATAATCGAATATTTGTTGATTTGATTATCGTTTTTGGTAATCGAATATTTGTTGATTTGAGATTTGATTATCGTTTTTGAAAATCGAATATTTGTTGATTTGATTATCCTTTTTGATATTTGAATATTTGTCGATTTGATTATCGTTTTTGATAATCGAATATTTGTTGATTTGATTATCATTTTTGATAATCAAATATTTGTTGATTTGAGATTTGATTATCGTTTTTGAAAATCGAATATTTGTTGATTTGATTATCGTTTTTGAAAATCGAATATTTGTTTATTTGATTATCGTTTTTGATAATCGAATATTTGTTGATTTGATTATCGTTTTTGATAATCGAATATTTGTTGATTTGAGATTTGATTATCGTTTTTGAAAATCGAATATTTGTTGATTTGATTATCGCTTTTGATAATCGAATATTTGTTGATTTGATTATCGTTTTTGATAAATGGATATTGTTGAATTGAGATTTCTAATTGTCGTTTTGATAATTGGACCTTTGTTGTTTTCTGATTGTCTACTTGATAGTTAGATTTTGTTAAGAATTTGCGAATTTATTTTATGAAATTAAAAGATTTCTTTGACATTTGTGTTCTTGACCTTTATTTTTCTAGCTTAACCAGTTTGTGTTACAGAAATATTTATTAGTGACGACCTTAATTATGAAAATTGCGGGGATGCAATTTTTATAAGGAGGGGGAGTCTGTAACAGCCCGGGAATTCGTAGCAATTAATTCCTGTCACTAGGTGATTAAATTCTTTGCAAATTGCTATTGGGATTTTGGGTTAAAAATTCTTTTAATAATTTGTTGAGTATTGTGTGGGCATTGAAATTTAATTTATAGCCCAAGTTTCATTCGTTGTTTGAGGCCGAGAGGTTTATCATTGCCGTTTCCTTTTTATTCCAATTCGACCCGATCCCCCTTCACTTGGAAAACCCTACCTAATTACATACGAGAGAAATAAATGGCGGCCCCAGACTTTTATTCGTTCGCTCGTCTTCAAAGTTAGGGTTTAGGTCTAATCAAAGATGCCGACTTTTGTAGAGGATGATTTTGGTGGTTGCCGATTTGAGATGCTCATTCGTGTTCAACTTTCTTGCTCTATAGATCCATTGTCTCTTGGGATGTTCGCGGCCACCTTTTTGAGCTATCCGTGCTTCGATTCAGGTGAGTAATTTTAATTACTCACATCTATTCAATCTCGAGTTTGTAGAGTTGAATTTTTGTGGTTTTTGTTCGTATAAAATTGGTTTGAGATCGTTGCTTGATTTTTCGGTCGTTCCATGTTGCTTCGATGTTGGTGATTTTTCTGTCTTAGATCGATTTCTGAATTTGCCAATGCTTCGCCTTTCTTGTGACGATGATTTCTTCTTTGGGTTTGATGATTTGTTGTTCTGGTGTCACCATCACGGTTCGTTGGGAAATTCTTTAATGACCCACGGCTTTGAATCTTAGTTGGTATCTGTAGCTCTGGCATTTTTGATTCGACTTGCAGTGTTTTCGATTTCAAACTTGATTTTTGAATCTTTGGCATTTTTGTTCATCCCCGTAGCATGCATTGTTCATGTATTCTTGGCTCTGGTTAGTCGTGCAGATTATAGATGATGTTTACACATGCACATGCTTCAATTGTTTGCATTCATGTGCTTGCACTGTCCAGCACTTTGCATTCATGAGTTTATACTCACGCTTCTAATTTATAGTTAGTAGCTCTCTGACTTTGTTTTGAAAACACAGCTTCTTTTGTTTGGAATTTTTTTTTGTTGTGATGTTTGGTAACACTGCAACTTGAGTTTTTAACTGCCTTTCTCTACTATGATTTTGAGACAGTGCGTGAGAGGAAATTTTGACTGCAGTGAAATTGTATCCAACATTTGTTTATATTTCAGGAAACAAGCCATTTTAAACTAGTGTGCAAGCATTTTGCATTATTGAAATGTTTACTTCTGGGTTGCATGCGTGCGCATCATACTAGTTGTGTAAAAAAAAAAATTAAATAACTAAATGGATTGCCAGTAGCTTCAGAGCATAAACATATACTCTTGCATATAAAAGATTTCATGTGCAATAATGCATGCTGTTATATTCAAATCTAAATGCATATGAGCCACTACTTTATAAGGCACTGCAGTAAAACGTGCATATGCACGTTTCTATCTTAATGTACATGCGAAATTTTTGGATCCTTGCATGGAAATGTTTCATGCGCAACCTGGTGACATATGTATCCAAGTTTATATTACATATGCTTTGTTTAGATGCAGGTACTTAAATAAGTGGCTATCTTAATTTGTTTTATAGTTTTCCTAAGCACAAATATGTCTAGAACCTTGTTTTAATTCATGTGTGTGGCCTCAATACATGGGTTGTATAAATAGTTCCAGGTTCTTAGCTTTATCCCTTGCGTATGTAAATATCAATGCAAAATTTCCAAATGCAAGTGAAACGTGTTGATTATTTATGTTCAAAAAAGAAAAGTATGTTAGGTGTTACGTACAAATTAAATAAAACTCATGTGCATGGGGATAGTACAACATTGGGTTGAATTATGGTGGTGCAACCTACCGGTTAATTTACGTCGAACTCATTTGCGCCTGCAGTTTTCACTGCAACCTTGGTCTGCGTAGCGCGTTGTTTCACTGATGCATTCATTTGCACATTTCTTGGTTGCCTCATTTATTGCCTGTTCTTGGAGACATGTTGTCTTGTACACTTGTGATCTTGTGGTGGCTGCAGTTTTTGGGTGCAGTTGCCCTTGTTGGTTTGCGTTGCATTGATGCAAATGGATTGTTTTTCTGACTACACTTGAATTGAATCCAGCTTAAACGCTTGGGTTTGACCTTGTGTTCGTTTGTGAATTTTCATTGTGTACATCATCACTGTAGTGGCAAGGCAGTGCACGCAAGCGTGAACTGCAGCCACACGGTATCAATTTTATTGGTATTTCTTTTGCTTTTGATGCGTTGATCTTTTATGTAATGCATATTGTAGTGGCGAGGTAGTACACGCGTGCATGTACTGCAGCCCTACCCATGTTGACCTTTTTATTTGATGTTTCAATTTGTTTGAAATGATTCGTGTGTCTAATTGTATAATTTGAATTTGTCGATTTATTGTTTAACACTCCTGCGTGTTATATTTATCGCTATCTGATTTCTTTATTTAAGGATCGGATAGACGAGACTTATTATGACTGTAGTCTATCTGTTACTTAATTATTATTGCTTATGTGCGCTAATAACTGTGTTTGAATTAGACTGACCCATGTATTATTTTCTTTTGAATTTAATACTCGGGTTAGATGCGAGTTATTTCAGGTTGTAGATATCTTACTTTGGGTTGCTGTTTGAGCTATGAAGACTTTGCATATCTTTTGGAGTTGTCATGTCATAGTATAGGTTGATATGTATTCATGTATATTAGTCGATAATGTACTTGTATATGTAACTTCCTGAGTCGACCACTGTAGTTGTATCATATGTATTGTATCACATGTATTGTAACTGACTTCAGTTATTATATATATGAGACATTTTTGTTTTATCTGTGTTCTGCATTTTTATGATCTGTGTTATTATTATATATATTGTCCAAACTATTATGAACCATCGTAGTTCGTTTTATACTAGAATTGGGTATGTTGATGGGAGTAAATAAATATGAGATGAAAAAAAAACAAAAAAATATACCACTTCTATCGAGGTAACTAATACTAGTGTAAGGCCTAACTACGGATGGCCGCTCCTATCCAGCCTTATTCTTCGTGATAATGGACAGTATTTCTTTTAATACTCTTTGTTATTGCGAGCATAGAGGTGGGGCGTCACAGTGCATAAATTATGCTGAAACTCAATCTGCTTAACTTCCTTTAATTTTTATACTGCGGTTGAAATAAACCAAGCACTCCCCTTGACTAACTCGAGTAACCCTTCGAGTCTCTCACCAGTATTTCCCTGAGTCCTCTATCGTTTCTCTCGTTTCCCTTCTTCTTCTTCTTTTTTTTAGTTAATTACATTTAAACCTTACACATTAGAAAGCTAACTCACGAGTCTCGTGACCTAACCCAAAGCAACCGCTTCGTTTACTCGCGCATCTCTCAAAGACCCAAACTCAGATCATCCAATCGTGCACACGACCACCGTACACTTGCACACGCCGCCGACACACCTCCTACGCCTAAGACGATCACCCATGCGTCGACCTTCGATCACTCTACAGATCGAAACCACCGAACCTCTGAACGAACTCGTGTGTGAAAATTTACCCATTTAGAGCTTCTCGACCCTACAGCACCGACCATAAACTTCCACGTTCCGGCGACGTCAACCATCCAGGGATCTCGAAACTCCGGCCATGACACCCCTTTCTTCTACACTATCTCATCCTTGCCTACCGTGCCACTCGATCAACCCGAGGTGGCCAAATCACCTCGTTTCCAACCTTGTTGAATATCGCGAGTAAACCCTTACTCTAACCATCCCTGGTCACCACGTCTAGTGATAAACCATCTGCATATTTTTTCTACGATTGACATCCCCTAGACCATCTTCAACCCAAATTTCAGCCTCCCTTTCACCGCCGATCAATGACAAATCACTAAAATGCCCAATTCGAACAATCCAAGAATATACAAGAATTAATAACCTAAAAATCATGAAATGAAGATCAAACTTCTTGATTTCCCATCACGAATCCATTTCCATGATTCGACTTCGAATTTACGGCAGTTGATTTCAACCTATAAAAGTACTTTCCACTATTATTCCTATTTTTTAAATTCATTTGCTAAATTTAAAATCCTGGAATTACTTTTAAAAACATCTTCATTCACTAACAAACAACTTTCATTTATACATCGAGATCTAACATTTGTTTGATTTGGTGTTGTGAATTTTCGAGGACAAACATCACTGCCTAGATCACAGAGTACAGGATGCATATAAAATCAGACATCTCACATACATATATACATGCACATCCAGATAAATTCAATACTGAAGAATTTGAGGCAATTCAATATTATCACATGCAGTTTTGTTAAAACTAGATAAACAGAAAGTGTTTACTCACTTGTATTAAAGAGGCAGAGCTTTGAGGAAACAGAAAACATGTAAACTTGACTGCCTTGATCTCCTTTAAAAATTGAAATGCTTTGAATAATGAAATGCTTACCTTTTGAAAACTTTTATTTACTCCAGACTTACTTGCATGCATGCTTGTTTTGAATTTATTTGGATGATTTCAGGTTTGAAGATTACAGGCTTTGATAAATTTTTAGATTTTGAAATTGTTTACAATTATTATATTTTTCTCTTGGTTAAGAAGGTGAAGATGGGAAAATAAATGAAGATGAAAGGTATAAGTTAATATAGTTTTAAATTGGATTTTATTAAAAATAAAAGAAAAATTAAAAATAGAAATTGACACTTGTACAATTTAACACCATTTGTCAATACAATACAAATTTTCTTACACATGTTAACGATTGCTTCATAATTAAACACTTGTATCATTATTATTTCATTTATTTTAAAAGATCTTTTTTTAGAAAAGAAAAATTTCTAAATTAATTTTCCTAATTAATGAAAATGATTGTAAATTAATAAAGCCTTTTTTGAATTTATATAAAAAAATTAAATACAAATTTAACACAAAAATATATATATATAATATCAAATTTATCTGTTAAAATTCTTGTCTCATGGATTACACTCATTAACTTATGATTTTATACAATTTTTAAATTATATTTTCTAATTTTAAAGAAAATATTTTATACCCAATATACATTAAATAAATTACCCATATATATATATATATATATATATTATTTTAAAAATCCAAATTATTTTACTAAGGTATTCATTTAGATTTTAAATTCAAGTTTCTAATTCAAACTCAGATTCAAAATTCAAATTTGGATTACAATCCATTTATTTATATAAATCAATACTAATTCAAATTTAAAATTATTCAAAAATATATATTAAAAAAACACAGATTCAGTATACAAATTTTAAGTAATTATATTAGGAGATTACCAATATTTATCCAGTTATTAAAATCCAGTTTTCTTCAAGATATCTATATTTCAAAATTTATTATAGATTCAAATTTATTTACAATTCCAGATATCAGAATTTTATTTGTTCAATATAATAAATCAGTTAATTGTCCACTTATCAGATGTCCAAAAATCCAGGTTATCACAGATAATAATTTATTTAAAAACGTATAATAATTTTAATTCAAAATGTATAATGAACTAAGCGTAAAATAATATTGGTTATAAAGATTTGAACATTTTCTTTTGAAAATAGTTTGTAAATGTATAAAAGTATAAATTTGAGAACATAAAACGTGATTCTTAATATATACAAAAGTATAAATTTGTAAATATGATAACAAGAGGGTTTAAAGCAAAATTTTAAAATAAAATTTTACAAAGGGTTTCAACATAAAAATGTAAGCAAAGGACAAGTGTAGAGCATGCAATATTTTTTTTTACAAGTGTTGGCCTAACTGAACAAGCGGCAAAACAAAATATTTTAAAAATTTAAAGAAAGGAAGATCTGGCTATTCATTTCTAGATAAAGTTTTCAAAGTTCAAAACCAAAGTGAAGAAGAAATTAAAAATCTGGAAAGAAAGCCAAATCAATACTTCAGTTCAAAAGAAAGAAAAGAAAAAAAACCAGGCGGAGTAATTCATTCTTCTGTTCATTCTCGTTTTCAACCCTGGGAATAAGAAAAATCATCAAATCAAAATATGAATTCAGTTCAAGATCAAGGATCAAACTCAACCAATATTAAGCCTGAGATCAATTCTGAGCTTTAATCAAACACCAGTTCAGATTTAAAAACAACAACAAATCTAAAATCAAAGTAATCGAAGAAAGGGTTAAAACCAAAACCTAAAAGGAAGTTCAAACTCAACTCAGCTAAAACAAAGATCAACTCAAACCTTGAAATTTAAAAAAATCTTGATCAAGCAAAGATCAAAGAAGTGCCCGATCAAACCAAATTTTCTGGTCCTCTGTTCAAAGTTTCAGGTGAGAAAACTTTTAAAACCATTTATACTTTGGTTTTGCATGTGATTAGTATTGAATGTTGATTGTGGAATGTGCTTGCGTGGATGTAAACTTGCTTGTATGTGTGTATATAGGTTACTGTGTGTACAAACACCTCTCTGTTTCAAAGTTACAGTTTATAAAAGAAACCAAAACCAAGAAAAATCTCACATCTCTTTGTATAACAGAAATTTGATTATAATGTCTGAATGAAAGTTGCTTATGATGTCATAATTTAAATTTTAAAAATAAATTCCAAGTGTAAATATTTATGGGATATTATGAAATGGAATATGACAATGATAATTTAACTCAAGTCGAAATCTTGATTTTTGAATTTTCAAGTCTAGATTGTATCTTTGAATTCGTGTTGGTAAATCATGATTTTTAGTATAGATATTAAGATTTTTAAGTGAGTGAGTGAAGTGAAATCATGAGATGAACATAAAATACATTTTGGGGAAACTCGGGTATCGACGAAGTGTGGATTTGCTCGATCGGGGTGAGGCTCGTTGCGGGATCGTGGAGTTTGGGAAAAATGCTCGCATAATTTCTAATTGGTCGTGGCGACGGTACGATTTGAAATTAGGGCTTAAGGTACTACTTTGGTCGATGTCAATATTGAGGGAACTGCATCAACGTGGGTAGACCGGAACGTCTTGGAGGTGGTGCAATCGAAGCATCATGTCGCGATGCATACCTGGTGAGGTCGGGGAGGCCTCAATCGATCGTGGGCAGTGGTGCATGAAGAGTTTCTGGCGATCATGTTCGGGTTCGAGTGTTTGAATTGCTCGATCTCGATTTTCAGGTCGATTCATGGACTCGGATGATCGTGTTGTTCATTGGAGTTGTTGTCGACATGTTGGAGGCGACGAAGTTGGTCAGAACGTGGAGAAGCGATGTGCAACGTGCACACGTATGCACGATTGGGTGGTGTTGGTTTGGGAGGTTGAGGAAGAAGGAGAGATGGTATCGAAGAAGGTCTCGTGTTTACTCTCGAGTAAACAATAGAGTAGCTCCGGTGCATTACCATGGGTATGCGAATATATAACAGTTTTGAATGTTGATATTAAAAACAAGTTTTTGATTTTGGCCCAGGAAAAATTGTTTTTGGCTCAGGAATTTTGTGTGATTTTACAGGCATTTTAAAATACAAGAAGTTTTAAAGTTTCAATGTAAATTTTGTTCAGATTTAAAGGCAATAGAAAGTGTAAAAATTTTCAAGCAATTTTTATTCAAAGTTTTTAAAGTATAAGAAATCAAATAAGTTTCCAAATTAGAATTATTAAATAAGATTTTAAAACAAGTTTCAAGGTTTTTAAATGTTAAGGCTAAATGTTTTATATTGTTTTGAAAAATAAATTGATTTTGAAATGATATGATGATAATGAATAAATTTCTAAGTATTTTCAAAAGGAGTTTAATAATATTTGAATTAAGAAAGTGATTATTGCAAGTGTAATAATGTAACTTAGAAAGTGATTATTGAACGTGTAATAAACATTAATTAATCAATATTTTGGTATAAAATGATTTCAAGCATTTAATTTAAATGGTGTAATTAAGTAATGAATTCAGATAAAAAGGTGGTCTTTAATTAATTAAGGTAGATAATTAAAGGTATAATTAATTGATAAATTGATTAATTAAAGGTTTACTTACTTAATTACTTAAAGAATAATTTGTTAATGTGATTAATTTGTGGTTAATTAATTAATGTAATGGCTAATTAAAGGTTAATTAAGTAATAATTTGAAAGCTAATTAATTTGTAATTGAAGGGTAATTAATTTGTAATTAATTATTAATTAACCGTGGAATAATTAATCAATAAAAGTAATTAAGATTTAATTAGTTAACAATTAAGGGTTAATTACTTAATGCAATTAACTTAAGATTAATAAAGGGAAATTAATTAAAAGATAAATTTATTTATGAAAGTAAATTAAAGATAATTACCTTGTATAGTTAAATAAAAGATAATTACTTGTGTAATTAAATAAAAGCTAATTCCTTATTGGAATTAATAAAGGATAATTAATTAAGGGTTAATTAATTAATTGAAGATAATTAAATAAAAAGGGGAGTTAAATAATTAAAGGTAAATTATTTAATAATTAAAAGTTGATGAATTACAATTAAAACTTAATTTATTTATTATTAATGGTTAATTAATAAATGATTAAAGAACAATTAATCAAAATGATTTGAAATTTATTAATGTTAATTAACCAGGATTAGTAATTCATAAGAAGTTAGTCTGGTTTAAATTAATCAAACAATTAACTGATCTTACTTATGTTGTTTGGATTCTATTGGATGATTGACTTGTTTGATATCCTTGATTATGATGCTTTGTTTTGATTTGAGCTGTGTTTAATGTAATTTATTATCTGTGATCTGTGAATGAAAGATAAGCATTATAGTTTATACCGCTTATCAAATATATTGTTGTATTTGAATATGTACTGATTGATGATGTTGCCTTCTATTGTGTAAAACCCCTGGACCACACTTATACACACACAAATATGGATTGCACGAGGAAATTGGTTAAGTCGCGGATTTTTGAAATGGTTTTGAAAGTGAATTTTGAATTCAAATGAATTTGGAAATGGATTGGGTTTAAAGTGAAAAGCTTTTGAAAGGGAATTTCAAAGATGAAAGTTATTTTTGAATAACTTGGTTTGGTTTGAAATTTGATTTAAATTTGAATTCAAAATTTTGAAATTGAATTCTATTTATGATTTAAAAAGGGTATACTAGTTTATATGGGTTTTAAATCATTTTTAAGTGTTGTTTTGGGAATTTGAATTTAACCCAAAGATTTTAACTTGTATAAATGAAATCGGATTTTTACAAAACAAAAACTATTTGTTTTCATATAATAAAAGCTTTCACATAAGAAATGAATTTCCAATTTGTGTTAAAGGAATTTCAAGTCCAAAATGAAAATGTTTTCCCAAGCTATAGAAATTGGTTTGAAAGCTATAAGTTAAATCTTTAATTTAAAGATTGGATGAGTTAATCCTAATTGAAATTGAAATCATTTTGAAAATCTATGAATGAGTCTTTGTGAAACTGGGTGAACTATGTGAAATAAGTCTTTTTGTTTAAAGATTTGAAATGGTAATTGGTTTAAACCATTTAAGGGGGAAGTTTTGATTTTAAAAGTTGTGACTTAACTAAAATCCCATATCCATATGTTTTTAAATATTGCGCTCATTATTCGGTTTAGTCGGGAGAGGACTTTGTGTCATATAACCCATTTCGAATAATGATACGACGTTATGGATTGCATATGAAGACCGGTGGGGAAGACTGGGAAGAACGGTAGGATAACCTATCGACCGTCTCTGCACCGAGTAGCTATGGTATAGAGATTTCCTAAGTGATGGAAAGTCCGATCGGGATTGTGGATACCCGGATTGCAGGGGCTTCTTCCTTTATTGGACGAAGTACCTTCGGTTCTGTTCGAACCCAGAACAGACTTGTATGGTTGTTTGTCTGAAACTACACTTTGAGATATTAAACTGATCTCTATCAAATACATTTCTGCTTGGTGGCGGAGAATTTATTCTCCTAGATTAACACCCTTCTGTGAGACGTACGAGCTCAGAGGTTATGTAGTTGATAGTTATCAGAGATATACTCCCAGTTCGGTAGTGTGGCATGCTGAGTGCTGCTGTGTATCATTTGTTGATCAAAGCATGACTTTTGCATAAAGCATAGCTTTATGGACGAGACTACATCAGGACCTCACACCCTGGAAATGGTCGAAACAGGAAAGATGTAGAAAGGTTATGAGCGTCGCTCCCTTTAGGGTGTGTCATTCCCTTTTGGAAAAGGGTGGTATCATGGTATGGAGCCCAGATACTTAACTCACGTGGTCACTACAAATCTATTACTTTGTGATTGCTTTGTGGTTGAGAGGCGATCCGATAAAGGTCCCAAAGGATCGGGGGATGGCATGCTCGAGTAGTAGTTACCTAGTTACAGAGGTAACCCGCCCTTGTGTTGGCAGAGAGCCGGGTAGGTTCTCGGGACGTCCCTCCAGAGGCGTACCCATATGGCAGAAGGAAGTTCCTTAGCCTGACCATTTGTTCGAAATCCAATCATCCAATATGTGCCTTGTACGATTTTGGTTGTAGAACCTACCATTTAACATGGCAGCTATAGTAGGCAAAGTATCATGGTACCTATGCTGGTTAAGATTAATATTATACTTTCGAAATGGTTTCTACACTATGCACTAGTAATAATATCAAAGAATTTTTCTTGTATTAAGCATATTTGACTATCATAAGGGGAAATCACCCCCAAGTGTGCGATTGCATTGTGTGCGTGCCTGGAGGCCTTATGGTAGTTTCATTTTCTAAAAAGCATTGTGGATTTATTTTAAATTCTCTTGTTGTCTGTTTTAAGGATAAACTATTTTTTTTGCTCATTCCAGTCCCACGACTGACCTGGAGTTCGTTGTTCCCTTCCTAAACTCTGGGTGCCCACAATTTTCCCACACGGGCAGTCTAGAGTTGGATTTTTCAGATAGTCAGATTTAGTAGATTATTTGGAGCTAGTTCAGTCTTTGGATCCACGGCTGACCTTGCTTAGCTTTTTGCATCGTTATTGGGAGTTCGAGCTATTTCTGGATTGGTGCCTTGGAGATGGATATTTACCGATGCTGGAGTTCTCTCTTGAATCCTATCTCGGAGTTATTGTTCCACTGCTGGTATTATCTTTTTTCTTTCCGCTGCTATTGTCTCGTACCATATCTCTGATGTATATTGACAATCATTGTATCATCATTGTATCTGGATATTGTATCAAATGTTGTATATCAAATGTATTATTCATTTCTTCCACTCTGTTGTACTTAATGTGTTATAAGCTCCGACGAACCAGATTCAACGTTTGAATCAGCGGCATTTGAATACGAGTGTCGTATTCGGTGCCGATTTTCGAAGGTCGAGTCAGGGTCGTTAGACTATGCTCGGCCTCTCCAATATGATCACCATCAGGCCTGAACTGCTCACCGCCGACCATCACCTCCTCCTTTCCTACCTTCCATGGCCAGCACCTCCACATCCACTGACCAATACCTGTGACCAATCCATCACATCCATACACAAATACCCTAGTCGAACTCATATACACACCATCATCTCCTTGCTTGCCTCGGCCTCCACCACCACTGCCACCTCCTCCAACATCTGATACGATCTGACATGACCATGGCCCGACCACCAGACCACCTGACCCATGCTGGAGCACCAGACCGAACCACTTTTGAATTATGTCGAACCACTTGACCCAAGACCTTCCATCTCCTTGTCTCTTTACATTCACAACTCTTACCCCTTTCAATTTCCTTTGCTTTCCTTCCTACTCTTAGACCATGGCCGAACATATTGCCACAGATCTGACCATGGTCGAGCCATATAAGCCCATGGCTAAACCAATTGAGAATAACCCCTTGACCTTTTGACCTTCCGTTACATTGCAACTCCACCATCTCATCACCTTCTAGCCATATCTCTACCGATTGACCTTTAGTCGAACCTAGCACAACAAAAACTAGTCATGGCCAAGCAGAATATGATGTGGTCAAGCCCATTGAGACATGGCCGAGCACACTTGTGGGTTAGAGCAAAGGTTGTGTCACTTTTATCTCATATTTTCCATTGTTTTAATTTATATTCTTTTGTGTTGATCATACTTATGTTTGTGAAATTTTTTTGCATACAAGATTTAGATCTAACTCTACATCCACTCAAAAATGTAGTTGTGCTTTGTCGTGCCTTTTCATGCTTTGCGGATTTGGATTTGTGTCTTGAATTTCAATTCTAGCTTTAAAAAGGTGAGTTATTCACTCTAGACATTACGTACTTATATGATTGTGAAATGATGACAGATGAGTTGTATAAATTAATATGCTATGTTCATACATGGTTGTGATATATTTATATGATGTTAAATGCTCTTTCTATAACTGATACAACATCTGTTAAGATATTATATGCTATACTGTCATTTATTTTCTGTATCTCACACTGCAAATTTTCTATCACTATGGGTTGAAATGATACATACCCGAGCGAACTTTAGAATAAAGAAAAATCATTATGACCTGAAATGGTAGACTCGATTGATTTTTATTGCATTTATTTTACTTAGGATTGCGGGTTTGAAATGATAGAACCCGGATTTTTCTTTTTAAATTACGAATTGAAATGATATATCTCCATATCACTTGACCTAGGTTAGAAAATATTATACAGGCCCATGGTTATAGTTTAAATAATATTTTCCAAAAAATTTATTAAGTATTTTTAAATAATATTTCCCTAAAATATTATTAAGTATTTTGTGTTTTATAAATATATGAAAATTTTAACTTAAAATTTGATTTAATGCTTTAATTATAAAGGTGTATTAGTTTTTCTATAAGCTAAAATTTTATAAGTTAAAAATTGGTTTTAAGTTGAATTAAAGATCTTTATTGATGATAAATAACTTAGTAATTGAATTTGACTTAATATGGAAGTTTATAATCTAACCTTGTATTGTTATGAATTTTACTTTATGAAATGGACATGTTTTGTATGATAAATAATGTATTTTGAACTGATAGAATAGAATACAGTTTTAATTGGACATTTTTTAATAAAATTTATTTAACTAGAAAATCATAGTCAATCGATGTCTAAATGAATAGATCTATAAGGAAAATTTGATTGTTATATTAACTATGATAAGATATTCTTTTATGAAATGTTATGTGTTGTAAAATAAATAGTTATGATTTTAAAATGAAAAAATGTATCTTAAATTGTGACTTAACTTGATCATTGGAAATTGGTTTTTAAATAAAATTATTAAGTTAAGTAAATAAATGGAAATTGATTTTTATTTATGAAGTGGGTATTTTAAAATAAAGTGTTAGTTATTTTTAAAAGTAGAGTTAAAGAAGAATGTACTTTTGACTTAACAAAAGAATCTTAGTTTAAATCGGATATTTATTGATAAAATTTAATTTTATTAAATCATAAGTTAAATGATATCCAAATGAATATTTTCTGAAGCAGGAAATAAGATTTTTATAAGTTGAAATGGTCAGAATTTGAAATTTTAATGTGGCTGAAATGTCATTATAAAATTTGGAATTTTATTGGTAGCACTTCAGAAATGTTGTAGTTGTAAGGTAGCATTTGCTAAATGTCATCAATTCTAAAACTTATCTAGGTTCTGAAATAACTAAATACCTACCGCAGCACTTTGTAAGTGCTGATGTTTTTGAATTTGACAATGTTATGAAATATCACTACATCTAGTGTAACACTTTATAAATGCTGTTGCAGCTGAAATTCACAGTGGTTTAGAAATTTTATAATTGAATGAATGAACTTAGAAATGTTACAACTTTGAAATGAATATTATTTGACAATGAATTTAAATGGATTAGATGAAGGACATTTTATGGGTGTTATGATTTCCCAAGTATTACGATTTTCAAAAGGATAGCATTTCCAAAGTGTTATGATTTTACGTAATATGATATCTAACTAATAACATTTCTGAATTGTTATGGTTTCAAAGTATTATGGTTCCAATGTGTTTGGTTTCGGAGTTATTGTAACTTGAAAGTAATATGGCTTTAGAAATTAAATTAGTGGAAATTTTATTGTCCTTAAATATATAAATTTTGTAACTTATGGGAATTGAAGATTTAAGCATATGACTTTATAAAGTGGTTTGGTTTAAGATAATTTAAAGGAATATTTCAAGTTTAATAAGTTGAAGGAAATTTTCAGTGATCTGGAGATTGGTTTTATTTAAATGATTTATTATTGAATTAGTTTTGAAATGGAGATGATACTATTTTGACATAGTTTTGAAATGGGTATGATATTCAGATTTGAAAGTATATACTATTTTGAAAGAAATGATATGATTTTGAAAAGGATATGCAAGTTTGGTTTTGAAAGTATAAATGCTTTTGAAATAAATATCCATGGGTTATAATAATGGTTCGTTGTTGAAGAGACCGAGATCAAAAGTTGTCATGCTCTTTGCCAACTCTGAAAACCACTTTAACAACCGTGTATGCGGTGGATATTCCAGAATGAAGTAGGATGGTGGCGATGTCCTTTGAGGTATATACGTTAACCCGACTACTGTGAGTTGGCATAAGGTGGCTAAAACAGGAACGATTCCGGGCCAGTGAGGTAGCTCCTTTATCAAACACACTCCTTCGATACCATTTTATTACTTTGTGATTGATTGGGGCCCTTCGATATTTAGGGGTGTAGCTCGAGGTGGGCAGTAGCTACACGCTATGCGTCACCACCAGTCCGGATAGCAATTGGTATATCTACCCTGGCATTGCATAGTTGTGCCGTGTCACCTACCCAAGCGCGCCTTTTACGAGTTTGGTTTTCCCATAGCCCACGGAGTATTCTCTGGTGGCCTCCCGATCAGGAGGGACTATGATATTGGATGGACTACTGGGACTATTATGTGTTAAGGGGAATATTGGGACACTCCTTAAGGCTATTTAAAAGTAAGTTTATTTTACTATAGACATTATTATAATAGCGAAATATTACTACATAGTAAATAGTTTAACAGATCCTTAAAGGATGGGCGATCCCAAGCATCCTTTAAGTTACCTATACCTTATATTACAATTCACTTGAGTTGGTTTACAATGTATAAGTATATATGTCCTGAATCGATTGTTTTGTGCTTTGCTTTACACTCGGGTTAGACTGAGTGATACAGCAACCGAGACTCAGCTCTAGATTTGGAACTTCACTTGGAGACCCAGCCATCGGTTTCACTTTCAATATCCAGTTGAGTCTAGTGTTTTATTCAGCTTTGTACTTGATTATCATATTGAGGCTTCTGTTGTATCTTGTTTAACTCTGATGTATATTTATATAGTAGCTTCATGAACTACTATCTCTTTGATTCCACTGCATTATTATATTACTTTGTGTCTGTGGTCTGCGATTTAATTACTGCATATTCTAGGTTTTGTAAAATTTAAATTAACAATTCGGTATTTTGAGCTACTCAAGTCAGACATGTGTGGTTTTATTGTCGACTTGAATGGTCCAAAATAGCCAGTCGTTACACTTGGTATCAGAGCTTTGGCTCTAGGCAAAACTAAGCATATATGGTAAATTTATTTACAGAATCACTTTCATTCGAGCACGAATCTCTTCCTTCTTGACTCATTTTCATTTGAATTTTGGGACGCTCCCTCTGTTCTGAAATCCATTCTTGTCCTCCACTATTCATCTTCTTTGATTCTGGAGCATTCCACAGCTCCACCGAATGACTTGTGAAGGGGTAAAACTCCTTTACATTAGGCATTGATTCACCGGAGATATTTATATATCCTCGGTTTAGATGATAGTATCTCTTGATATCCTAAATTCTACCTCTTGAGATCGAATGTAGATTTTCCTTAGAATTCCACATCGATCTAATTCTTGAAGTCGTGGTGGACCGGGTTAAGGTTGCCCGCAATTCATATAAGCTTATCCATTTCCTTATTCGGTTAGTTAATCAACTTATCCTTTGTTCCAACGTATCCTCAAAACAAAATTTTCTTTGATTTGAGTTAATCAAAATTGAATCTCTATCCTTGATTTGAAAATCTATTCCTGTATAGTGTATTTGTAAATCTATATTTAAAATGTTTTATATATTGTGTTGTTTGAGTTGTTGATGCTGATTTGGGTTTCCGATCGATTCTTCTGATTAATGCTATCGATAAGATTTCCAAAACACATGAATAGAGGAAATCGACATAACATAGTTTTCAAAATTTAGTAGATGAAATAAAATATGGTATAACTATATTGTATACATATAAGTATAATTTTCTGAATTTTGATATTTAATTGAATTGGATGTTGAGAAATAATATTTGACTTTGTCTTGTAGCCATTGGCTTTGTTTCATATATAAATAATTGGACTATAAAACATGCTTATGAATTAATTTGGAAATTTAAAATGAATTTAAAACAAGAAAATAAGAATTTAATTTTCGATGGTTTCAAACTTTGTGTTCAAAGTTTTAAAGGGTGAATTATTTCAAGTAGAAATTGATTCAAAGAATTTTAATTTTTAAATCAGTGCTCCTTTCTTTGTCCCTGGAAAATAATTTTGGTGATGACTGTTGCATCATCGACATTCATTTTCGAGTTTCGAAGTGAAGAGACCATCATGTAGTTTTGCTACAATCTTGCTTTGGAGAATTAAATTTGTTTGTATTTTTAAAATATGACTTGATTTATAATATATGTAATATATGATTTAAAGTTTTATTTGATATATATTGTGTATATTTATTTATCTCTAATTGTTTGAAGTTAATTCGAAATTTAATTCTAAAATTTTATCTTAAACGAAAATTTCAATTATAAAAAGAAATCAAATTATGAATAAATATGTAAAATTGGTTAATTGAACTAAGAAAATTTTATTTTATAATATTCTATTGCATTCCAATGTAACTTACCTAAATTATTTAAAAGTCAACTATGTAATTGGATAATATACAATATAAAAGGATTTTTATAAATAAGATTTGAGTGGTTATAATAAATGCTATACACATAAATTTTAGTTATAAAAAAGATTAATAGGGGTAAATAGAATGAAAAATTAATTGAATAAAATAAAATATAAATGATGTTAAGGGAATTTATAAATAAACTGGAGTAGTTATAATAAAATGTAAATACGCTTAACGTATGTGATTAGATATATTAAGTGGAATAAATTTAATAACAACTTTGAATAAAGTAGAATGAAATTTATTGAATAGATTATAAGTATAATAAATGATTTTTCCAAATTCATGATTTTATAAATTGATAATTGGATGATAAGATAATGAAATTAGAAATAGTTCAGATCAATTTAACTTAGGAGAAATCAAGTATTAATTTAAATTGAAATTTTCATGGTTTTTAATTTATCATCTTATTTGTTTTCCAATCTCTTTTCTTTCGGGATGTTCTTATTTACCTGCATCCTAAGCGGGAAATGGAATTCCGAATTGATCTTATTACTAAAGTTTGACCTGTAATTCTTCCTCCTAGAATTTATCCTTGCCAGTCTGCTTTCAAAGCTTTTCATAAAACTATGGCACTCATTTGAATCTAAGCACTACTTACCATCCATAGACCGACGGTCAAACGGAAAGAGTGAACCAGATTCTAGAATATCTTCTTCATCCTTGTGTTCTTGATTATGGAGGATCTTGGGAAGACCATCTCCATCTTGGTGAATTTACCTACAACAACAGTTATCAGGTATAATTTTAATTTTCTTTTCATGGTGTCTTAATCCTATCTCATTCTATACTGTTTTCCTTGTTTTCCCTATCTCGTTCTTTTTTGGGGCCGAAAAGTTTTGAGTAAGGGAGAGTGTAATAGCCCATAATTTTGTAAGTATTTTAATAAACTTTTATTTGAAAACTTTAATTTTTAAGTTACTTAAAATTGAAATTCTAGAATATTCCAATGTAAGTTTGGAATTTATTGGTAATTTATTTTTCAAATACAATAAAATAAACAATTTCTGAAAATCTTATATTTTGGTCAATTGAAAGTCAAATTTTGACAAAAGTTGAAAATTTTAAATTTTAAACTTTAATTTTTAATCTTTTTCTCTGAAGCGGAATATAATTCTGATATCCGATCTGCTTTTCGTTTCGTTAAATTCTGATTTATACTTTTTAAATTGGATAAAATACAGTGTTTTACACGCATTGATTTTCTATATTTTATTTTCTATTTTCCCATGTTTATTCTCTAATTTTTATTTTCTATTTTTATTTGTATAAACTTTGATGATATTTAATTGATTTTGATTGGCTTTATTCTCTATAATAGCTTTGGAAATTTCAAAGGACTTTGGTTTCGTTTCCTTAAATTTTGCCTTTTCATTTGCCTTAGCCTTTCATCCCGTTTTAGCCGTTCATTTTCTACGAACCCTAGCTGCCACTCTACTTTATTATTCGTGTACAAGAATTTTGTTCAGCATCTCATTTCATTTTATCACCTGATAAAAAAAAATTGCTGTAAGTTTTCCATGGTTCCTTTTTCTCCTTCTCTTTCCTTTTTCTTCTTCTTTATTTACAAGCTATGCTCGACCTCTCCAATATGATCACCACTAGGCCTAAACTGCTCACTACCGACCATCACCTCCTCCTTCCCCACCTTCCACATCCAGCACCTCCACATCTACTGACCAATAGTCGTGACCAATCCATCACATCCCATACACAAAAACCTAGCCGAACACATATACACACCATCATCTCCTTGCTTGCCTCAGCCTCCACCACCACTGCCACCTCCTCCAACACCTAAGCCAACCTGAATGATCATATCCCGACCACCTGACCCTTGCTGGAGCACTATACCGAACCACTTTTGCACTAGGTTGAACCACTTGACCCAAGACCTTCCATCTCCTTGTCTCTTTACATTCCTAACTCTTACCCCTTTCAACTTCCTTTGCTTTGCTTCCTACTCTTAGACCCCGACCGAACATTTTGCCAAAGACCTGAGCAAGGCTGAGCCACATAAGCCCATGGCCGAACCAATTGAGCACAACCCCTTGACCTTTTGGCCTTCCATTGCTTTGCAACTCCACCATCTCATCACCTTCTAGCCATAATTGTACCTGTTGACCTTTGGCCGAGCCTAGCACACTAAAAACTCATCATGGCCGAGCACAACATGATGTGGTCTAGCCCATTGAAACATGGCTGAGCCCACTTTTGGGTTAGAGCAAAGGTTGTGTCACTTTTGTCTCATATTTTTCATTGTTTTAATTTCTATTCTTTTGTATTGCATCATACTTATGTTTTTGATATTTGTTTGCATACAGGATTTAGATCTGACTCTTCATCCACTCAAAAATATAATTGTGCTTTGCCGTGCCTTTTCGTGCTTTGCGGATTTGGATTTGTGTCTTGAATTTCAATTCTAGCTTTAAAAAGGTGAGTTATTCACTCTAGACATTACGTACTTATATGATTGTGAAATGATGACAAGTGAATTATATAAATTAATATGTTATATTCATACATGCTTATGATATATTTATATGATGTTAAATGCTGTTTCTATATCTGATACATCATCTGTTATGATATTATATGCTATACTATCATTTATTTTCTGTATCTCACACTACAAGTTCCCTATCACTATGGGTTGAAATGATAGATACCCAAATGGACTTTAGAGTAAGGAAAAATCATTATGAGCTGAAATCATAAGCTCGAATGATTTTTATTGCATTTATTTTACTTGGGATTGGAGGTTTGAAATGAAGGAACCCAGATTTTCCTTTTTAAATTACGGAATGAAATGATACATATCTGTATCACTTGACCTAGTTTAGAAAATATTATACAAGCCCATGGTTATAGTTTAAATAATATTTTCCTAAAAATTTATTAAGTATTGTTAAATAATATTTCCCTAAAATATTATTAAGTATTTTGTGTTTTATAAATATATGAAAATTTTAACTTAATATTTGATTTAATGCTTTAATTATAAAGGTGTATTGGTTTTTCTATAAGTTAAAATTTATAAGTTAAAAATTGGTTATAAGTTGAATTAAAGATCTTTGTTGATGATAAATAACTTAATAATTGAATTTGACTTAAAATGGAAGTTTTAAGTCTAACCTAGTATTGTTATGAATTTTACTTTATGAAATGGGCATGTTTTGTATAATAAATAATGTATTTTGAACTAATAAAATGGAATATAGTTTTAATTGGACATTTTTTAGTAAAATTTATTTAACTACAAAATCATAGTTAATCATGTCTAAATGAATAGATTTATAAGGAAACTTTGATTGTTATATTAACTATGATAAAATGTTCTTTTGTGAAATGTTATGTATTGTTAAATAAATAGTTATGATTTTAAAATGAAAAAACGAATCTTAAATTATGACTTGACTTGATAATTGGATGGGTTTTTAACAAAGTTTTTAAGTAAAGTAAATAAATGGAAATTTACTTTTATTTATGAAGTGGGTATTTTAAATAAAATGTTAAGTTATTTGTTAAAGTAGAGTTAAGGAAGAATGTACTTCTGACTTAACAAATGAATCTTAGTTTAAATTGGATATTTATTGATAAAATTTTATATTATTAAATCATTAGTTAAATGATATCCAAATGAATATTTTCTAAAGTGGGAAATATGATTTTTACAAGTTGAAATGGCCAAAATTTGAAATTTTAATGTGGCTGAAATGTTAGTGTAAAATCTAGAATTTTATTGTTAGCAACTTCAGGAATGCTAAGATGGCATTTGCTAAGTGCTATCAATTCTGAAACTAACTAGGTTCTGAAATAATTAAATACCTACCGTAGCACATTATAAGTGCTGCTGTTTTTGTATTTGACAATGTTTTGAAATATCACTATATCTATGGTAATAGTTTATAAATGCTGTTGTAGTCGAAATTCACAATGGTTTGAAAATTTTATAATTGAATGAATGAACTTAGAAATGTTGCAACTTTGAAATGAATATTATTTGACATTGAATTTAAATGGTTTAAATGAAGGACATTTTAAGGGTGTTATGATTTTCTAAGTATTATGATTTTCGAAATGATAACTTTTCCAAAGTGTTGTGATTTTAAGTTGTATGATTTCTAAATGATAACATTTTTGAATTGTTATGGTTTCAAAGTATTATGGTTCCAAAGTGTTTGGTTTCAGGATTGTTATAGCTTGAATGTGATGTGGATTTAGAAATAAAATTAATTGAAATTGTATTATCCTTAAATATATAAATTTTGAAACTTATGGGAATTGAAGATTTAAGACTATGACTTCATAAAGTGGTTTGGTTTAAGATAATTTAAAGGAATATTTCAAGTTTCATAAATTAAAGGAAATATTCAGTGATTTGGAAATTGGATTTTATTTAAATGATTTGTTATTGATTTAGTTTTGAAATGGAAATGATACTATTGTGATATGGTTTTGAAATGGGTATGACATTTGGATTTGAAAATATATACTATTTTGAAAGAAATGATATAATTTTGAAATGGATATGCTAGTTTGGTTTTGAAAGATAAATGTTTTTGAAATAAATATCCTTAGGTTATAATAACGGTTGATTGTTGAAGAGACCGGGATCGGAAGTTGTCATACTCTCTGCCAAAGACAAAAACCACTTTAACAACCGTGTACGCGGTGGAGATTCCAGAATGAAGCAGGATGGTGACGATGCCCTTTGACGAATATACGTGGTCCCAACTCCCATGAGTTGGCGTAAGGTGGCTAAAACAGGAGCGATTCCGGGCCAGTGAGGTAGCTCCTCTTATCGGACACACTCCTTCGTCACCGTTCTATTACTTTATGATTGATTGGGGCCCTTTCATTTTTAGGGGTGTGGCTCTATGTGGCGTTAGCTGTGCGCTATGTGTCACCACCAGTCCGGATAGAAATTGGTATATCTACGCTGGCATTGCCTAGTTATGTTGTGTCACCTACCCTAGCATGCCTTATACGAGTTTGGTTTTCTCACATAGCCCGTGGAGTATCCTCTGGTGGCATCCCGATCAGGAGGAACTACTATACTGGATGGACTATTGGGAGTATATGTGTTAAGGGGAATATTGGGTCACTCCTTAACGCTATTTAAAAGTAATTTTATTTTACTATAGACATTATTATAATAGCGAAATATTACTACATAGTAAATAGTTTACCGGATCCTTAGAGGATGGGCGGTCCAAAGCATCCTTTAAGTTACTTGTACATTATATTACTGTTCACTTGAGTTGGTTTACATTGTTTAAGTATGTATGTCCTGACTTGAGTGTTTTGTAATTTGCGTTACGCTCGACTCAGACTAAGTGATGCAGCAATCGAGACTCACCTTTGGAGTTGGAACTTCACTTGAAGACCTAGCTATGGGTTTCACTTTCAGTTATCCAGTTGAGTCCAGTGTTGTATTTAGCTTTGTACTAGATTATCATACTGAAACGTCTGTGGTAACTTGTTTAACTCTGATGTATATTTATATAGTAGCTTTATGAACTACTATCTCTTTGCTTCCACTGCATTATTATTTTACTCTGTGTCTATGATCTGTGATTTATTTACTCCACATTCTAGTTTTTGAAATTTAAATCAGCAAATTGGTGTTTTGAGGTATTCAAGTCAGACATATGTGGTTCTATTGTCGATTTAAATGGTCCAAAATAGCAGGTCGTTATAAGAGCAAATTGACACAATATTATTTTGAAATTGGTAAACGATATAATTTTATGTATGATTATATTTTATGTAATGGTATAATTTTTTGAAATTGACAGTTAATGAATTGGTTGTAAGAAATGGTAATACTAGTTTATCATTTATTATTTTGTTAACATTCATACAACATTAACCTTACTGTATGTTATAAGGAGATAAAATTTTAAAACATAGTTTATAAATTTTATTTGCAAATAAAATGAATTTACATTAAAGAATTTAGGAATTAAATTTTTGGCGCTTCTCAAAATTCGGGTTTTAAAGTTTTGGAAAAGAATATATATTATTGAAAGCATTAGAAGTTGTTTCAAAAGAATTTTTAGAAAAGTAAGTCAGTACTCGCCCCTTTTGTCGCTGGAAAATAATTTTGGTGATGACTACAGCATCATCGATATTCATTTGCGAGTCTCAGAGTAGAGAGACCAGTTAGTAGTTTTGATATACTTTTGTTTATAATATATATATATTTCAAAATGGTTTGAAGTGAAATCGAAAATTTTACTCTCGAGTTCTATATTAAGTGATGGTATCTAATTATTCAAATGAAGTAATTTTTTTGAATAATTGGAGTGCCTAGAATAAATAATGAAGTTTAAACAACTTGAAAGAGTTGAATTAGGATAAATTTATTTGTATAATAGTCAATTCATCCAAAAACATATATAACTTACCTAAAATATTCAAAATTTAAAATGAATGTGAATGTATAATTGAAGGTTATACAAGAAAATTTTAAATAACAAAAGAATGTTCAAACTAAATTTTTGCTTAACAGAAAGTTGTAAATAAAAGATTAATTTGTATAGTGTTTAATTACATTCGAAAACATTAATAAAACTTACCGAGAAAGGGTTTGAATGTAATTGAATAGTATACAATATAATTGTAAGTAATAAGATGCCCAAAAATAAAATTTTGTTAAGGGTATTTATAAAGAAAATTTGGTAGTTATAATAAAAGCTTAAAAACTTAATTCGTATTATAAGAATTTGTTAAGTGGAACAAATTGAATAATAAAAAGAAAAAGCTATCTAAGCAAATAAATATGAACATAAGAAAAAACTAGTAATAAATAAATTATATTTTGTAAACTTTTTGTGATATAAAAGTAAATTACCAAGAGCAGTTTAAATTGAATTTTTAGTATGGAATTAATTTAAGTGAAGTCAAATGGATTAAATTAATGAGTTAAATAAAATAAAATTTGTTTTGAAATAAATTTTGTAACAAATTTTAATAAATTGATAACATGTCAATTGAATTAAAAACATTGAATTGAAATCAACCAAATGTGAATACAGCGAATATTTATTGATTGAATAAAATGGATTGCAGCCAAATTTATTGAATATTAATCGAAAAAAACTAATGAAATATGTATGGGTTTAAATTAATTGTTGTATTTTGTATTTCATTCTATCTTGTCTTTTTAGTTGTTCCTACTCTCATATCTCATTCCTTTTTTAGGACAAAAAGTTTTGAGTGAGGGAGGGTGTAAGTACTCGGATATTTTAACGGTTTAAATAATGTAATTAACTGAATTTTTACTAAAAATAGAGCAATTAAATTTGACAACAAAAATTTGATACTTGGAATACATCTATATAAATGTAGAAAGTGTTAGATTTCATTGGAAATGATATAAGTTAGTTTTGTTGTGTAATTTTGAATTTATTTAAATCAATTAAAATTGACGAAAGTAAAATATTATTGAAATCTGAATATTTGTACATAATAAAAATGTAAACCATTTTCTGAGTGAAACGTCGTATTTTGTTTCGTCAAATTTGGACTGCTATATCCCCTATTTAGCTTATTTTCGGCATTTCAGCAGCAATTTTGACAGCGAATATCGACTTTTGATAGGATGATCTTATCACTGATATTTGTGTACCATTCTATTCGTCTCGTTGTGCTGATCTCCGTAGTATATTCATTCGTGCATTTTGGCGTTCGATATGTGACGAAATCGACGAAACAATTTATCATATCGGTTTCGTACTTGACACTGCTTGGTTTCCTTTGTTTATTCATTTACCCATTGATTGAAAACTGACATCCATCAGCCTTTATTATTCCACAAAAAAATTATATCTAACAGTCGTCATTCCCTATGTTGCAATATACTTCTCATTTCATTTCATTTTCTGGTTCACTTTTCTCTGTCCACTCGTTTTCATTCTATTCTTGTTTATGATAGTATAAAACAAAGTTTAAAATATGTATATAAATATTAGTGGATCTGCTCATCACTTTCACTGTTCATCTCCTTCCCTCTATATCTTTCTCTACTGCCACCCATCTCGCTTGCCTCACCAAGTAACCGAAACCCTACCTTGCATCCCCAAATACCAAATCACACCTCTGACCACCAAGCGCCAGCACACATCCTTTCTAAACCCTTGTCGACACTCCCTCCGCCCATCAGCCCAGAACTCAACCACCACTGCACTTGCCCGAACCCGAACAAAATGGTTGCCTCTCCATCGCATAGATCTGCGCCCATCCACTGACTACAAGCTTCGTAGCAAACCTTTCCTCTCAACCGAGACCCGCCAACCGAAACTCCCACTTCCACTGCTTGCATGGACCCCTATAGCCTAATAGCCCGCCTGAATGCTAGAAAGCATGGCACCACCAGTCCCCTCACCCGCCACCAGAAGCTGACCTAAGCAACACCCTCTTTCCAACCCACAACCCGCATCACCTACTACGGAGACAAACAGCTGATCCTTCCCTTCGTGGGTGTCTCCACCACATAGCCTACCCATTGCCACCGAAACCCTCATGTAAGAGAACACTACTTATTTTCCTTCATTCCCGAAAGCCATGCTTGCTCGTCTTCATCTCTCACACCTCACAACCACAACCGAGTATTTCTCTTATTCTGCCACATCTTATATATATATATATGTGTGTATGTTTAAAGAAATATATAATATGTTTATGTTAATGTTAATCTATTGAAATATGTGTGTATGTACATATATAATATGTTATGTTAGTTTTTTGAAATGTGTGTATATATATAAAATGTTAAGTTAATATTTGGAAATGAATGTATATAATACATACATACATACATATTATATTTTTTTAATTGGATTTTGAATTTAAAATTGATTATACGTATATATAAAGAATTTGTTTTGATATGTGTTTCGAATTGAATATCGATTTGAAAGAAAATATATAATACAATAATTTTATATGAGTAAATTTTAGGTTCAACTATTATATATTTTTTCATTGAATTTGAATTCATGTTATCTAGCTTGTCGCAGCCATCAGTTGCTTGTTGTTGTCCCTCTAGATCTTGTCCGTATCCATGCTTATCCGAGCTCATTACATCCCATTCTCATTATTTCTCTAAGTCTTGAAAGTGAACAATCACTCATGATTAACATTCTTATATTTAGCAAATTTAATTCACATGAAATGACGGTTGAAATGTGCTGTTAAATTTAATTTTTTAAGCTATTTAAATAGTTAAATATGATATGCCATTATCTGCCATTGTTTAACTTTGACATATGACACCATAACTGTTGTATATATTATATTTAAATTTGTTACTGATGATAAATCGTGTTATTGATATGTGATACTATTATCATATTTTTTCTCACTTGCATGTTCCCTGTTAGTTTAGGAATCCCTATGGGTTGAAATGATACATACACAAACGATATTTTAGAATAGGGAAAAATCGTTATGGGTTGAAATGATAAACCCAATCAATTTTGATTGCTTTTGAATTTTGGGATTGCGGGTTGAAACGATATATGACCGTAAATATTAAATTTAAATCGCAAATTGAAATGATAAATATCCTTAGCACTTGACTATTTGATAGAAAATTATATATGGACACCGTTGGTCTATTTTTGAAAAAATTGTTTCCAAATTTTTGAAAGGAAATATATGGGTTTTAATAAAGTTGATTTTAAAATATAATATAAAGGTTTTGTTTTAAGTATTAATATGTATGTAAATTTAGATTTTAAATTGTACGCTTTGGAAATGTTAAAAATTTTAAGTTAAAGTTTTAAAATGTAACTTATAAATTTTTAATTATAATTTTAATATTTTAAAATATATATAAAATAAGATTCAATATATATTTAATAATAATAAGATTTAATTTAATAATAATTAATACAAGAAAATTTATTGAGAATTTAATCTAATTTAATATATATAATTTTTTTAAGCATTTATTTAAATTTTATAAATCAAGGTTGGAAAGATAAATTGAAATTTATTTGAAATTTATTTTGTTTAAGAAATACATTTAAATCAGAATTGATTTGAAATTTACTGGTTTTGAGATTTTAAAAAATATGATTTTATAACATGATAACTTGATTTTGATCAAAGGTGATTAAATACATACTTTAAATTTAAATAAAAATTATTTTAATATTTAATTTTGAGTAATATGTAATTTAAATATTTAATTTCAAATTTAAATTTATTGAAGTTGAATATTATATTTGATTTAAATTTGTGATTTGAAATTTTATTTAAATGTTATTAAAAATGATTAAGTAAATATTTCAGATTTAAATAAAACAAAAGTTTAATTTTGAAATATAAATGAAATTTATCAAATTAAGTTATTGTAAATTATTTGAATATTTAACTTTGAAACCTACTGAATGGGAAGTGGTTTAAATTTGAAATCAATATAAATGAAAAATGGTTTTATTGAGAATTTGAATTGAACTGTAATTGTTGAATTGAGATTGATTTAAATTGAATTTTTGGAACTATGGTTGATTTGAATTGATTTATGAAAAAAGAAGAAACAATTCTAATTTGAACGATTTTCGACATAAACTATTTTTAATATATAAAATATTTTAATATATAATATTTCGAACTATAAACTTTTTTAAATACAAACTATTTTTAAAATATAAACTATTTTTATTATATAAAGTACTTTCAATATTTAAATTATTTAAAGTTGGAACTTTTATGATTTAAATTTAATGGATTTAAATGTGAACATTTTGATATGATGGTTTAAATAATTTTGTGGTTTTTATTTTGGAAGTGAATATGATTTCAAAAGTGATTTGATTTTGAAATGAATATTATATTTTGATACGAAGTATGAAATGTTGAAATAAAAATGACCACGAAGCATTTGGCTAGTAAAGAGACCGGGATTGGATATTGTTATACTCTCTACTAATACCAAAACCACTTTAACAACTATACGTGGTGGACATTCCAGAATGAAGTAGGATGGTTTAGCGACGATTTTATGTAACATCCTGGTATTTTCAACCATTCGCATTTACACATGTCGGACTTGAACTGCTCAAAATAACAGATTGTTAATTTATATTTGGCAAAACTCGGTGTATATAGTAAATAAATAATCACAGAATCACAAATACAGAGTAATGTAACAATAAGCAGCGGAAATAAAAGAACAGTAGTTCATGAAGCGACTATATATATAATAGGGCTAAATAAGATACAATAGAAGTCTCAAATACAATAGTCAAATGCAAAATCAGAATATTACTGGAATCAACTGAATAACTGCAAGCTGAAAAGATGTAGATGGATCTCCAAACGAAGCTCCAACTCCAAAGGCGAGTCTCAAAAATTTTATCACTCAGTCTGACTCGAGCGTAAAACAAAAAACAAAACACTCGAGTTAGGATTAACATTCTTATATTCATAAATCTAACTCAAGTGAAATATCAACTGAAATACAAGTAACTCAAAGGATGTTTGGGATAACCATCCTCTAAGGATCCGTTAAACTATCTACTATGTAGTAATATATATAATAATGTCTAAAGTAAAGTAAACTATTAAAATAGCGTTAAGGCTTTACATTTTCCACCTTAACACATTTTATATATTCGCATAGTCTATACAGTACCGTAATCTCCCCCGTACTAGGCATCGTCAGAGGGCACTCCATAGGTATGGTATAAAACAAATTCGTATAAGGCGCGCTAGGGTAGGTGACACGGCACAACTAGGCAATGCCAGGGTAGGTGTACCGATTACACTTCCGAGCTAGTGGTAATGCATAGCAGCCACTACCGCCCACCTCAAGCCACACTCCCAAAAAAAATCAAAGGTGCGCAAATCAATCACGAAGTAATAGAATGGCATACGAAGGAGTGTGTCCGATCGGAGGAGCTACCTCACTTGTCCTGTCAGTTGCTCCTATTTTAGCCACCTTATACCAACTCACGGGAGTTGTGTCCACATATTTAACTCATAGAGGATCGTCGCCACCATCCTACTTCATTCTGGGATCTCCACCGCGTACACGGTTGTTAAAGTGGTTTTCGGTATAGACAGAGAGTATAACAATATCCAATCCCGATCTCTTTAAAAACCAATCATTATTATAACACCACAGTCATGTCAAAATAGTTTATACTCCAAAACCTAAATATCATTGCCATTTCAAACCATATCAATATGACATCATTTCCATTTCAAAACCGAATACGATGTCTTTTCCATTTTAAATATATCCTTTTCCAAAAATCATAGCACTTTCAAAGTCATAACACTTTCGAAACCAAAACACTTAAAGTTATAACACTTTGGAAATCACAACATTTTGAAATCATAGCACTTTGGAAATCATAACACTTTGAAATCATAGCATTTTGAAATCATAAAGCTTTCCTTTAAACAGTTTAGATATTAATAATAGTATATATAACAAAATAGTTTATAAAATAAAATATTACATAAAATAAAATAGTTTATATTAAAATAATATATATAAAAATAGTTATTTTAAAAATAATTTATTAAGCTAAAATATATAAATGGTTTTAAATATAATTTAAAAATACTTTATATAATAAAATAGTTTATTTAAATTTCACAAATTGATTCCTAATCATCTCGAATTCCAAAAATTCAAATTTAATCAAATCTCAAATCATCAATTTCAATTTATTTCAGTTTCTCAATAAACCATTTCTGTAAAAGCCCATAATCTTGTAAGTATTTTTAATTTAATTTTATTTGAAAACTTCGATTTTTAAATCGTTTAAAAATTGAAATTCTGAAATTTTCCTATGTAATTTTGGAATTGGTTGTAATTTATTTTCCAAATGCAATAAAATAAACATTTCTAAAAAATTTATATTTTGGTCAACTCTGGTCAAATTTTGAATTTCAGTTTATATACAAAATTTAAATTTTTTATTTCTAATCTTTTTCTTTAGAAGCAGAATTTAATTTTGATATCTGTTCTGCTTTTTGTTTCGTTAAATTCTGATGTATACTTTTAAAATTGGATAAAATATAGCATTTTACAAGCAATTAATTTCTTTATTTTTATTTTATATTTTTCTATGTCTGTGACGATCCGGAATTTTCGAGGATTTAAAATCGGAATATTTAATTGATTTTAATTCATTAAAAGTTAATTTTTAACTTGAATTTCAAATATCAATATTTATTGGATAATGAATTATTAAATTTAATTATCGAGATTAGGTAAAATATTGAATCTTGATTATTAAGCCTGTTAAAAATAATTTGAAGGCTTGGAAAATTTACATTAATAATACTGAAGGTGATAGAACTTTTAAAATTTGAATTCAAAAGTGTTTCATTCAGTTTTAACAATATATCGTTTAGATCGATATTTAAAAATAGCCTTCCGAGGCGCAGTCTTGGAATTTGACGAAACAAGTTCCATTGGGTCTGTAATATTGAATTATTGTCGGATTTCAAATTTCGTATTGATAGGAGTTAGTGTGTGAGTGTACGTTATATAAACGCTGAAAATTTAATTGATATTAATCAAAATAAAATATACTTATAAAAGAAAAATCAAATCTAAACTCAAATCTCTGCTATACGCCTCCTTCCCATCTATTTCAAAGCCGAGCCTTCTTCCATAATTCACGTATTAATTTTTTTGTGAAGCCATTAAAATTGTTTTTGAATCAATTGTAATAAATATAAGTTAACAATTTTAATATTGTTTTAAAAAGCATGTTTTAGTAAATATATTATTTCTAAGTAAATATTTTCTTTTAATCTATTATAGTAGTAATTATTTAAAAATGACTTGGTATTTGTTTTAAAAGAGAAAAATCTAGTTTTTATATTCTATAAAATAGCCTCATTTTAAATATTCTTAAAGTATATATTTTAATAAAGTATTAAAGTAATTTTTATAAAGTATTAAAGTAATTTTTAATTTAAATGTATGGATGTAGGTATAGTGTAGATAAAAGAAAATTATTTTGCCTGTAAGATATTTTTTTGAACATATATATATACAGAAAAGAAAATAATATCTATAACTGTGAAGTATAAATGTTTATATAACATATACATATATGCTAATATTTAGCTTACAGTTAATTTTTAAAACTGCTAAATAGTGATTATGGTACATATAGGCTTTTATAAAATTTATGTTCTGGTCAGAAAAGAAAAATACATACCAATTTTCATTTAGCGGTTAACTTTAAATTATGGAGATGGATTTGTTTATTTAAACTTATTTAATTATTTTAATTACAAAAAGATAAAAAGGGGAAAACCTACGAAATCAAATTCGATTTCGAATTGAAATGGGTCAGCTCATAATCAAAATCCACGAACCCTTAAGAATCGAGTGGCATCTCGTTCGTATTGCAAGCTCGAGCCGGCGACGGTCGCGATTCCTTCTGATTCAAGCTCGAAGGCGACAGCGCCAGGGGAGGGAGGCGCATTGGTGAAGACGTCCGGTTTGGTTCGCTCCGCGATAATCGGAGTCGTGTTCGTGTGGACGAGGACGCGTGATGCTAGTTTGTCATGGGACGTTGTCGATGGACGAAGTTCGAGGCCAGGGTCAGGTGCTTGGTGTTTTGTGTGACGGTGGCTTTGGATCCTGATGAGTATTCAAGGGGAGGCCGTCGGTTTCAAGGATTTGGGTATCTTCGTGTGTAATTTTTCTTATCTAGGTTGATAAAGAAAGTGGCGCTCACAGCTATGTGTTGCTCAGCAGGTTAAAACCGAGCAGTAAGGTATAGTTTTTCGTTTATTTCTATTTTTGTTCGTTTTAGTAATCAAGTTAGACGGTTAATTTAAGACTATTCAGTAGGAGAAAAAAAAATATTCGCGGTGGTTAATTTATGTTATAAACTTAATTATCTTCTTAGTTGCTAAGAAATATTTATTGAAAGGAAATTTATTTTAAAATCAAATTAGTAGTTTAAAAATAAAATTATTAGCTTAAATTAAATAAATAAATGGTAATTGTCGGGTCGATTATTTCAAATATTAATAAACTGTGTAATTGTTATACAAGGTCTGAAATTATGGAAAATCAAGTCGGGATAGACGTGGGTTGCGAAACAGGAATCAAAGGTGAGTTAATCTCACTCAGTTAAATTTAAATTCAAATTCAAATTTAAATGATTAAATTTAAATAATTGTTTGAATGGTTGAATTGATTGATGTGCTATAGTTTGGTATATTTTGGAATTGGTATATTATATTGTGCTAACGTTTGTGGATGCAGGAAAAACAGGTTGGAGGAATCCAACTGGACCCCTCAACATTTATTTAAATTATTTAATACCCTCTGTTGTGTTTATTTGATATTCTATGATGGATTATATTGAAATATTGAATGCTATGGTTTAAATGGAAATTATTGGGTATGATGTATTACTAAAAATATATAAATTGAATTTTTGGAGAGAAAAATAAAAGAAGTGAATTTGTAAGTAAAATAATTATAGAAATTTGAATAAATTTAAGAAGGAATTGGAAAGGAAATAAAGTGACTTTAAAATTCCTAATAAATAAATCTTGAGTATAGAAAGGGTAATTTTTGAATAAATAGAAGATTAATGAATTTTAAACTTCTGTATTATTATTTTAAAAGAACAAACCATTTAATTAAAATTTAAGATTTAAATTATTGATAAGAATAAAGAAGAAATTGAGAAAGTCTGAAATTTGCATATTTCAGTTAAAAGATTTAAAATCAAACGGAAAATAATAATAAAAATAAAGTCCATAATTAATGAATTTTGAAATGAATTGAGTAAGTAAAGAAATTTATTTCAAATGGAATAAGTTACGAATCAATTTGGAAAATTGATATAAGGGATGGAGATTGGAAATTCTCTCTGAATAACCAAGCACGTTTTCAAAGTAAATTTTTAAATATAAGTTAAAAGCTAAAAGCTGTTTAAAAAGTATGTTTTGAAAATTTATTATTTCTAAATATTTAAATTCTAAAGTGAGTATTTTCTTAAATCTTTATAGCAATAATTATTTAAAGGGTGATTTAGTATTTTGTTTTTAAAAGTATAAATCTAGTTTTATATTTTATTAAGTCACTTTATTTTCAAATATTCATATAGTATGTATTTTTAACAAATTATTGAAGTAGTTTTAATTTAAATGTTTTAAAAGTTTATATTTCAAAGTAAAGTGTTTTAAAATTATTTTATAAATCTAGCTTTGTGCTTGGTAATTTCAGTGGAGATAGAAAATATTTGGGAAAGTTTATTCTGGAAAGAAAGATGGTTTTGAAACTGTTTTCAAGGGTTGAAAATAGAAATATATCTTGTGAAGATATTTTTGGGATTAATAAATAATTTGGAAAATTATTGGTCCATGTTGTTTGTGAATATAAATTGATAATTAAATAACCGACCATCAATATTGGCCAAATGCATTGATCGTTTCGTAGAGACCGGGATCGAAATTTATTTCTCAAAAACCACTTCGATCCGGTTTGTACGTTTCGTGGAAACAATTTTGGATTCGAAGATGGAGCGGTGAAGTGCAAGGGCTTGTCGCTACTAATCCTGAGGATATTTTCAAAATGGATGTAGTAGGAGTAGTGCATTCGGTTCCGTTCGAACCCGAGACGGACTTGTATGGATGAATGCTTGCGGAACATCGTCAGGTGGACGATGTGCATTCTAAGGGATACGTTCTAAAGGTAACGCTTAGCCTCAAGCCTCATCAACAGGGAATGACTAAAAATCAGGGGATATGCAGCAAGGCTTCGTGGGTAGCCCCCACTTGAGAGTAAGGTCATCCCTGTCTAGATGTCCCTTTTATTTCAGCTTAGTGGTGCGGTTGCTGATCCTAACCGTGGGGTGATCTTATTCGAAACTGTCCAGTAAGGGATGGGTTCGGTCTTGTGTTGCAGGGGATCGGGAGTGGTCCTCGGTACGGTGATCTAGGCCATATACTGTGACAGGTGGTACCCCAGTGCCTAGTCATTAGTTGGAAATCTATTCTCCCTACAAGCATTGTACGAGTTTTGTTTGTATTACCCACTCTGTGGCTAGTAGCTGGAATGTAATAGATGTAACAATTTCGGCTAATTTTTAAGTATTTGTATATAGACCCTATTATAATATCAGAGGATTTCTATAAAAATTGTTTTAGCTACCGTAAGGTAAAAACCCGACATGTTTATTTGTGGCGTGGTCTTACGAGATGCTTTGTTTTCAAAAGGATTTTGAAACTTCAATAATCAATTTGAGTGTGGTTTTCTCACTCTGGTATTCCAGACTCACTCGGGTGTTATTTAATTGTAATGCTCGGGTCAGACAGAGTATTATAAGATACAGGATATGAGGCTGTGGAGCTCAGGAGATTAGCTGGATGACGATACGTACTTTCATACTTGTTTATATATATTCTGCTGTGTTGATTAGCTATGTTTCCAATTGTATGTTATTGGTGTTGATCTGTGATTGATGTACTCTGTTGATGTAATATATAAACAGATATATTTGTTTGGTGTAAAGTTATGATAATATCTATTATATTTTATTCCGCTGCGATGGTTAGATTCTGATGTTGTTTTTCTATTTTCTTCTTCTACCTCTTCTTCTTTAACCTAAATGGTTCGTATTTCTGTACAACTTGAGTTGATTTAGGTAGAATGGTGTTAACTCAAGGGGTACGGATTTGCGGGCTGTTACAAGTGGTATCAGAGCTTAGGTTGGTGATAACCTTGGCTCTGGTGGGAATTACTCATTAAAATTAGAGTTTGTAGTACTCTAGAATGAGTTTGAGCGTATTAATAGACATGAGCGCGTATTTGTTAGTGGATATAAAAATGGTTTTATATTGTGTTGATTGGTTTATTGAGTGGCATATGAACCTTCGTCGGCACAGTCTGGACAACTGTATCGAAGAGGTTTCTAAATACTTGAATAGGACAATTCGACACAATATTATTTTCGAATGTGGGTGAATGAAATAATTTTACCCAAAAATATATTTTGATATAAAGAAGAGTTTTTGTAAACTATTTTAGCTAATATTTGGTTGCTTGGATGTTAGGAATGATAATATTAAATTATTATCATTATTATGTAAAAATTTAACTAGAAATTGAAAATATAACCAAAGGTTAAGGAAATAAATTCATTATAAAATGAAATTAATAAATATGAGTTTGATTTGGATTAGAATCAAATATAAATAGAGCTCGACACATATATTCTGAATGCTGCTAAGTGAAATAAAAACGAACTAAAATAAAAATGGTTTAAGTTGTGAATAAATTCCATTCAAGTATAAATAAATGGAATATGACTTCGAAATATTATTCAAATGAGTTTGGGTTATGGAATTAGAAATGAATATGTGTATACATTATAAACTTGCGATTATAAATTGAAAGCGTTGTCGAATGGAAATTCAATTGGATTAAATGATTGTAGTGTGAATTGTAAACAAATCCAATTCAAGCATAAATTGAATGGTATCATTAATAAATTCAAGGATGAATTGATAATGTGAGTTGAAATTTGAAACGGTAAAGAGAATGGGGCTATTGAATTTGATAAAAATCAAATTAAATAGAAGTGAGCTTAAGTTAATAGAAGTTTGGCTTCGAACAAAGGTGGAAGATCATAAAAATCTGGGTCAAATTAATTTGGGAAAGGGTTATTGATTTATATGTATGGAATGTGCCCAGCTTAATAAATTATTTTGAATGGAACGATTTTGGGAATTAAATGAAATACAAGTGAAGGGTTGTGAATAAATTAGATATGAGATGAAATTAAATATAATAATGAATCGGGATTTAATTGACATAGTTATTAACTAAAATGGTAAGGAAGCGAATAAAGCAACTGAATTAGTTATGTAAATCATATAAATTGCTTATGAAAATTATTGTGGGTATATTGCTTATAAAAATTGTGTTTAGTGGATATTGCTTATGTGCGTATGTGTTTAGCTATTGAAATTAAGTGGAATGTTAATAAGCTTTGTATATTTGTCACTTACATGTTTAAATTGAGTAAGTACAGGTTTTTGGAAGCCGTTGACTAGTTTTGCCCGCGCTGAATGCTAAAATAAATAAGCTGCTTGCTTAAAAATGCTAAATAAGGTACACCTAAGCAATACAAATAGGAAATATGAACTGTTTTTCTGTTTTCCGACCGTGTGGGTCGATGTATATATATTTATATCTCTTGTCAAATTGCAAAAGATCCTCCGTACAAAGTAGACTCTGCCAAAAAATTTCGAAAATTTTGGGAGTTAGATTTTTTTTTTTAAATTTTCACTAACGACAAATGATTTAAAGTTGATAAGCAAATAGAATTGAACTGAATATTGAAATTAGATTTAAATGGTAAAACTAAGTAAGATGGAAGCGAAGGTATGGTTCGAAGAAACTAATGGAAGTGAAAAAGTTTGCAAATAAACTTTATTTGAGATTTTAAATAAATAAATAAAGTGAAGCAAATTGAATTTATTTGGAATTAGAATCCAAATTGATTTAAATAAGAACCAAGTGGTAAAGTGAATATAATAATATAAGAGTATATAAAGTGCTTAAATTAAATTTAAGAGTGAAAGTTCTTAAGTAAATCTGATATCGGAAATATACTAAGTTAAAGTTTGGATGAAATTTTATTTGGAAGTTCTGAAATGGAATAATTGTGGATAAGGGAATAGAAATTCAAAAAAACGTGAATAAAAGAGAATTGACATAGCAAAAGTCAATTGGGCTAATTACGTAAGGTGTACGTATATTATTTATTCGCATACTTATTTGATCCAGAATTCGAACATAGAATTTCGAGATAATTTTATCGATCCGAGTTCGGATTTTTTCACTCGATTTTCGACGGCGAACCCTGGATATGGAATTTTGATTGATTTTGAAAATTCTCTATTATAGTTATGACTATGCAAGGAGAATAACGGTTTCTGATCAAGAAACTAGATCTGAGCCCGCACTAGGAGTCGGGTGGACGATACTAGTTCGGAAGTGAAATTGTGTGATCGAGTAAGCGATCGGATTCAGTATTGCGTACGAATGATATAGGTACATCATACGGGCTTAAATGAATTGAATATTGAAATTTTGTAAAGAGGTCAATAAAATAATTTTGAATGTTGTGAGTGGATATTATTGCTAATAGGATTCACAGGTACTATAAAGGAAGAAAGAAAATTGTTTTTGAGTTCAGAAGATAAATTGAATTGCCCGACTAAAAAGGTATGTATTTAAAATTTATGAATGAAATTTGATTGGGTTTTTGATCTAGCCACTTGGCATTTTGTTTTCTTTTTGGATTTGGGAGGCCGTAGAGCCATTTCGTAGTAGTAGCGAGCTAGTCGCGCAAAGGAGACGCTGGCGAAATTTTTCAAAATTTAGGGAGTTAGAAAATTTTTGACGAATTTGAGATAATTTAAATTTGAATTTAAATTTGAATAAGTGGAACATATCATATTGGTTGGAACTAATGAAAGAAGTTTGGGAAATTAGTAAGAATAGTAATGGGTCTTGTATAAAAGATTAGTTGGTTAGATGTTGAACTGATTAGTTTTGGGAAAAGTAAACGGGTATTGGACCATTCTTCCTAACTAATAATTTCGGGGACGAAATTCTTTTAAGGGGGGAGGAATGTGACGACCCGGAATTTTCGAGCGTTTAAAATCTGAATATTTAATTGATTTTAAATAATTAAAAGTTAATTTGTAAATTCAATTTCAAATATCAATATTTATTGGATAATGAATTATTAAATTTAATTATCGAGATTGGGTGAAATATTGAATCTTGATTTTTAAACCTGTTAAAAATAATTTGAAGGCTTAGAAAATTTACATTAATAATACTAAAGGTGATAGAATATTAAAATTTGAATTCAAAAGTGTTTTGTTCAATTTTAACAATATATCGTTTAGATCGACATTTAAAAATAGCCTTCCGAGGCGCAGTCTCGGAATTTGATGAAACAAGTTCAATTGGGTCCATAATATTGAATTATTATCGGATTTCAAATTTTGTATTGATCGAAGTTAGTGTGTGAGTGTACGATATATAAACGCGCTGAAAATTTAATTGATATTAATCGAAATAAAATATACTTATAAAAGAAAAATAAAATCTAAAGTCAAATCTTCTGCTATTACGCCTCCTTCCCATCTATTTCAAAGCCGAGCCTTCTACCAGAATTCACGTATTAATTTTTTATTGTGAAGCCAATAAAATTGGTTTTTGAATCAATTTTAATAAATATAAGTTAACCATTTTAATATTGTTTTAAAAAGCATGTTTTAGTAAATATATTATTTCTAAGTAAATATTTTCTTTTAATCTATTATAGTAGTAATTATTTAAAAATGACTTGGTATTTGTTTTAAAAGAGAAAATCTAGTTTGTATACTCTATAAAATAGCCTCATTTTAAATATTCTTAAAGTATATATTTTAATAAAGTATTAAAGTAATTTTTATAAAGTATTAAAGTAATTTTTAATTTAAATGCATGGATGTAGGTATAGTGTAGATAAAAGAAAATTATTTTGCCCGTAAGATATTTTTTTGAACATATATATACAGAAAAGAAAATAATATCTATAACTGTGAAGTACAAATGTTTATATAACATATAGATATATGCTAATATTTAGATTACAGTTAATTTTAAAAACTGTTAAATAGTGATTATGGTATATATAGGCTGTTATAAAATTTATGTTTTGGTCAGAAAAGAAAACTACATACCAATTTTCATTTACCAATTAACTTTAAATTATGGAGATGGATTTGTTTGTTTGAACTTATTTAATTATTTTAATTACTAAAAGATAAAAAGGGGAAAACCTACGGAATCAAATTCGATTCGAATCGAAATGGGTCAGCTCATAATCAAAATCTACGAACCCTTAAGAATCGAGTGGCATCTCGTTCGTATTGCAAGCTCGACCCGGCGATGGTCGTGATTCCTTTTGATTCAAGCTCGAAGGCGGCAGCACCAGGGGAGGGAGGCGCATTGGCGAGGACGTCCGGTTTGGTTCGCTCCGCGATAATCATAGTCGTGTTTGTGTGGACGAGGCCGCATGATGCTGGTTCGTCATGGGACGTTGTCGATGGACGAAGTTCGAGGCCAGGGTCACATGCTTGGTGTTTTGTGTGACGGTGGCTTTGGATGTGGCTTTGGATCCTGACGAGTGTTCTAGGGAAGGCCATCGGTTTCAAGGATTTGGTATCTTCGTGTGTAATTTTGTCTTATCTAGGTTGATAAAGAAAGTGGCGCTCATAGTTATGTGTTGCTCAGTAGGTTAAAACCGAGTAGAAAGGTATAGTTTTTCGTTTATTTCCATTTCTGTTCGTTTTAGTAATCAAGTTAGACGGTTAATTTAAGACTATTCAGTAGGATAAAAAAAAATATTCACGGTGGTTAATTTATGTTATAAACTTAATTATCTTCTTAGTTGCTAAGGAATATTTATTGAAAGGAAATTTAGTTTAAAATCAAATTATTAGTTTAAAAACAAAATTATTAGCTTAAATTAAATAAATAAATGGTAATTGACGGGTCGATTATTTCGAATATTAATAAACTGTGTAATTGTTATACAAGGTCTGAAATTATGGAAAATCAAGTCGGGATAGCAGTGGGTTGCGAAACAGGAATCAAAGGTGAGTTAATCTCACTCAGTTAAATTTAAATTCAAATTTAAATGATTAAATTTAAATAATTGTTTGAATGGTTGAATTGATTGATGTGCTATAGTTTGGTATATTTTAGAATTGGCATATTATATTGTGCTAACGTCTGTGGATGCAGGAAAAACAGGTTGGAGGGATCCTACTGGACCCCTCAACATTTATTTAAATTATTTAATACCCTCTGTTGTGTTTATTTGATATTCTATGATGGATTATATTGAAATATTGAATGCTATGGTTTGATTGGAAATTATTGGGTATGATGTATTGCTAAAAATATATAAATTGAATTTTTGGAGGGAAAAATTAAAGAAGTGAATTTGTAAGTAAAATAATTATAGAAATTTGAATAAATTTAAGAAGGAACTGGAAAGGAAATAAAGTGACTTTAAAATTCTTAATAAATAAATCTTGAGTATTGAAAGGGTAATTTTGGATAAACAGAAGATTAATGAATTTTAAACTTCAGTGTTATTATTTTAAAAGAACAAAACATTTAATTAAAATTTAAGATTTAGATTATTGAAAAGAATAAAGAAGAAATTGAGAAAGTCTGAAATTTTTATATTTCAGTTAAAAGATTTAAAATCAAACGGAAAATAATAATAAAAATAAAGTCCATAATTAATGAATTTTGAAATGAATTGAGTAAGTAAAGAAATTTATTTCAAATGGAATAAATTACGAATAAGTTTAGGAAATAGATTTAAGTGATGGAGATTGGAAATTCTCTCTGAATAACCAAGTACGTTTTCAAAGTAAATTTTTAAATATAAGTTAAAAGTTAAAAGTTGTTTAAAAGTATGTGTTAACCCCGTTCTGCCAACGAGTTAAAATCTGGGCCGACTCATCTTCTTAAGGTCCTTAACGACTCAATGGACCTGCAACTCAATAAACCTCAACAACTTAAAGAATGGACCGACTCAACTGGTTGCGACTCAATTAGCTGATGAGCTAAGGCTTAAGGCAACTTAGAGGAACAAAACGACTCAAGGGGGAACGGTTCATGAGACAGGCCGACTCAGTGAATCACCGACTTAACGAATTAGAGACTTGAAGCCCCATGCAACTTGAAGAGGTCAGCGATTCAGTGGGTACACGATCTAAAAAGTATTGCGACTTAACTGATATGCGACTCATAAAGATTATGACTCAACAACCTAATTAGTTACCGACTCAACAAGTTCACAACTTAAGGAATCGAGGCAGTGAGAAGTTAGAGTTGCACATAGGCCACGACTCAAGACGCACGACTCAGAATGACTCGCCTACGACCTAAAACCACTGAGTCGTAGCCCGCTGTCACAATACTTGTGTCGAAGAGGA